>JAQISU010000177.1:8107500-8135000 GCA_029339505.1 Unio delphinus | reverse complement strand
TATATATATATATATATATATATATATATATATATATATATAAACTAAATTGTTTTTAAATATAGATACCATAAATTTTGAAGATGTCTGTAATAATATTAGCATTGTCTAACACTTTGTACAACTGATATATTGTGAAAACAAACGTGTATACGTACCAAGTTAAAGCAAGATAAGTTGACTCCCTAAGGCAATGCAGTGGTACCTAATGGTTTAAAAGAAATAGCAAACAGTAAGAAATAAAGATACCAGCAGTTTGAGTAAACATCACTTCACTATTTAATACAGCAGGAGTTTCCTTTACCTCAATGTATCCGACGGATGAGATATGTTCTGTTCTTCCGCAACCACTGTTTGTTCACTTAAGATTTCAGGTTCTGACAGTAAACAATCCATAAGTGCAATAATTGTTAATACGTATCGCATGTAAGTAATTTATAATGCTTGTGTGACAAAGCTCAATAAAAGTACTGCAACATGGCGCACCGAAAGACAGAGTATCTGGGGAAAATAAAATTACTGAAGTCCATACGAAATTACATAAATTTTAAAATTAAACTGGCTTTGAAATTTTGTTGAATATAATTTTTCAAAAAATTAGTTGAACAGAAATCTTAATTGTATTCTGATTTGTCAACTGAATGAACCAATCGTTATGTTTTTTGTTTTCAATCTTTTAAAATAAAAATAATGTAAATTGCATGTTGTTGAACCAATGTTTGTCATTGATTATTATACGGGGGAAAGCCAAATCTTTAAAATGCATTTTAAACTGGTTGTATATACAATGTTTGAATAGAAATCAATTCAATCTGGGTGAAGAAAAAAGCAGCGAAAATATGTGAGACGGATTTATGCAAGGGCATACTTAAATAATTATAAGTAATATTACTACATGCTGACTGTACATTTTATGCTGTAAATCGAGTTTCCTTGTTCAGGAGAAGAGGTAGGTTGAGAAAAAATTTGTGCACAAATAAATGTGCAAAATATGGTGTGTGTGTGTGTGTGTGCGTGCGTGCGTGCGTGCGCTGCTCGCGCGTGTGTTATAACATACAACCAAGATAACGGTAAGCTTTACCTGAAAAGGAATAGTATATAACGGACGTAGAGTAAATAAAGAAAATGTGAATTCTCTGTAAATTCAGCAATGGCTAAAATAAGTGATTATCGCATGATTATTTCATAGCTTCAACAACCTTAATTAGCCAAAGACAGACTAAATATAACATTACGTGACAACAAATAGAATAGGATACCTTAAAGTTTTAATTTATGTAATTTAATAATAGTACGCCTCTAGACGAGAGTTGTATATTATTTAAACATATTAATCTAAAGAAACAACTAGACAAGAAAGAAGCGAAAAGAAAAAAATTAATGTTATGAAAGAAATCTTCCTGATCTCTTTTTCAGTTTAAACACTTTTTAATCTCTTTTCAGTAGATAACATAGATCTTATATTCTGCCGATGAGACATTTTTTTTACCGTTCTAAATCAGACAGGTCGTTCTCAGTAACACCTTGAAGCTTTAGCTTAGTTTAAACATCTACAGTAAAAAGTTATAAAGATGAAACACTTAGAATTTTAAAATTCCTAACTGACTTGATGTTTTAAATTAATGTCTGTAAAATTGTAATTTATGATTTCTGAAATACTTTAAAATATTTTTCTTTGTAAGTTTTGGCTTTTATGCAAACTTTGTAGTTTTCCATCCAGTATTCTATATTTTCCTTTCAATTTCTTCGTAACCAACATGCCTCGTTTCTGATCTGGAGCAATAACTAGTTTGTAAATTAAAAAAAATTAGTATCTTTTTAATTTACATTTTGAAAATGTCCTATTTTCCATAATTTACATTGGGATGTATTTTCTAAATCATGCTTTCTATACAATTTATTAAATTTAATGTAGGGGGGAAAGGGCAATAAAAGAAAGGTTATCGTGACAAACATATAGATGCATCATTTTGAAATGATGAAAAAGTAACTTCAAAGTTGAAGAACAATTATATATATACATATATATATATATATATATATATATAAAGATATATATTGTGTCTAAGTGAAGTCCAAATGATAGCTGCAGACGCCCAGATTTTCTGTCTCATAATGTGCCTACATATCTTGGTCTGTGCAGTTTGTTAGGAGTAATCTGTAGAGAAAACACCAAAGACCCTGATCAGCATGTGAATTATGCTACAGCAGATCTGTAATTTTCCTTGTTTGCAGTTTGATTCAACTTATAATCGAGTACGGACGTTCACGCTGAATTTGGCAAGCACGTAGGACCCGATCAAAAGATTTTTAAAAACCAAACGCTGAAAGACTTCAGCTTAAACAAGAAAACCAACACCAACTGAAAACAAAAGTGATCCAGCAAGTGGCTATAACACTCGATAAATGGCTTTATTGTTCTTTTCGCTATTGGCTTGGCAGATACAAATAGTTACAGTCTAAAGCCTGAGTATTCCACTATCATTTTCTAGGCTAACGATTACCTTTTTTTAAAAATATTCTATCCCTCCATACAAAATAATTAAGTAGTTTGTCTTCATCAAATAGATGGTGAACGAAATGACACTTCAAAATAGTCTGGTTTTCTGCTTCATGTACTCCCTTCGAATAGCGGAGTACAAGGCGGGGAGCATACGAAACAAGGAACCAGACCAAAAAGGAATGGTATGAATTTTAAAAGATTTATGAAATTGTAAATGACCTGGTTATGGATGTATAAAATACGAGATGCTAGACAGAAATACAAAACAATATATTTAAAAAATTGGTGAACTGTCAATCTCATTAAAATAAGATCTCCGCTGGTATACCTGAAGGAGAGCTGGAGATTTGAGTTTAATCAGATTAAGCGATCCGTTTACAATTTGGAAGACAAAGGGAGACAATAGTATCGGATAATTTTACCCGGAGGAGTTGTCGCTATGAGAAATAACATTTATACCTAGAACAAATGATTATATGACAAAACAAGTTATTGTAAAAAAAATATCTACTAGACAAATGGAACGTTTATACTTATTCTTCTAATTCCTCAATCGGTTGAAAATAATATGTAAATAAAAGAAACGAAAACAACTAGCACCATCCTTTCCCTGCATAGAGCTATTTACAACATTCTGCCCTGGGGGCGAAATATTTTGACGCATGCCATATATTACCCCAGAGGAAAGATCACTTTCCTCCTCTTGCTCACATATTTATTAATTTAAATTTGACTCTATATTTAGGATAGTATTTTTCTTAGTAGCTTTTATTAGTGACTTCTTATGTTCCACGTTGACTATATTATTTTATTATTTGTCATTGACATTGTACATAATGTGTTAGCCATGAAAGGTATCTGATCAAGTACCGCCTATCTTAATTGGTTTGCGATCTAAATATATCGCCGGTAGCATGTCTATAACACAAATATATATATATATATATATATATATATATATATATATATATATATATATATATATATATATATATATATATGCCAAATTATAAAGGCAGTTTATTAAATATGTTAACACCTGTAATATTGTATAAGTTCGCAGCGAACAACTTGGTTGGAATGCTGTGATGTACCAAGAAGACATGCTTCACTAGTAGGTATTCCGATCGTCTTTGTCCGACCTGAACTGTACACATGTAAACAAATTTATCACGCAGAGCTGTCCCTGATTTGAGCATGCGTCATAAACTTTTCCCCATCATATTTAAGCAATTATTCTCTTTCACTTTTTTTCGCGAGTGGTTAATTTTTTCATGTGCATTTTTCACGAATGATTTTATATTGGAAAATGTATCTGCTGAAATACAAAAACAAATAAAAAGTAATTAGTTGTTTGCTAAACAAAACAACGTTTCAAATTCTAATAGATGAATATCATATATATATTGAAACATCAAGATTTTTGTATGTTATAAATATTAATAAAAAATATTGGATGTTTGAAATCTGCAAACTAAGCCTGCAAATGTACGTTATTTGTAGAAATAAAATCACATACGCGTACCCAGTAACTTGGGCCTATATACACATACTGACAGAAAATCTTAATTATTAGCCATAGACAATGATATTAGGCGTAGAAGTTCTTACCTTTAATATAGTCCATTCGCGGAATGCAGGTGTTCAGTCCGGTAGAGAGTCATTAATGATCGATATAGGTGTATTACGTTACAGTTGAGGTCGCCACCATCAAATGCTTTTCCGTCATAACAGTCTCGCTTTTGCATATGCACGTACCTTGTATACAAAATGACGTCAAATGCATGTCACACCATCAAAGTGTTCATTACCGCGACTTTTGAACTTTATTTGATTGGATTAGTGCAGGTAATAAAAAGGCTTTGGCAAAGGTCTTTTTAGCCTTACCGTACCACATCGTGATGTTGGGTTTTCCGTCGATTTCCCTCTTTTTACACTCTATCACCACTGAAGTATTTCTGAAATTGATTTGGGTAGGAAAGCCATACTCATCATATCGGGTTACCTCCACTTGGAAGAAGATTGCCTCTGCCACCGAAATGAAATTTTGCGGTAAAATGCCACGAGAGAAAACAGTACTTTGTCATGACTGCATCACTCCCAGTTTTAACTATAATTTCTGCGATCATTTCTTAAGAAAAATAATATGGAAAAGTCAGGAATTCCTTACTCGCCGAGGTGTGACATGGATGGCATTGCGATATTGCGGGCACAGACGTCAAACTATTTCAGAATTTCACTAAGTATCAAAGTATTGTCCTTTCGGCCAGGGTTCGACACGCTAATCACTGAGCCACCATGGTTCCCTAGAAAAGTGAATCTTGCTTGGATGTATTATAAATTATTCTCTGATGAAAGATTTAGTTACCGTTTATAAAAGGAACAATTATTATTGCATTCATATTTATTGTAATTAATATCTATTTTAATAAATATACCGAGCACAAAGTTTATTAAATACACAAATATAGAAACAACAAGAGTAATAGAGACTGGATTAAGAACGTTTACATCCCGAACACTATCTCAAGCAAGAAGTTCCAGGAAGATAGTTCAAAGACTAAGTTCAACATGGTGGTGGACCAGATATAATTTTAAAAAACATGGCAGTAGCCCTGAGATAATAAAATTGCGGCCTATACCTTAATTATCAGGTAAGTCACAATTGAAAAAAATTGGTACATTAATTATTAATTTAGGACGATAAACATAGTCATAACAAGTCTTAAAGCCTGGTTTTCCTTGTAACCGACAATTGTAAGTGAAAACGACAAACACGTCCATGTAACGAGTGATTCTTCGTATATCCTGCTATCATCGTTAGGTTTAAGTTGAAGAAAACATGTTGCACAATACGTTTCAATTAATATAAAGCCATAAAACAATATAAGTCACTCAGCTCCAAAAACTGCTGCAATCACTTTTAATCGCGTCGTCTCGTGAGACAAGCATGGAACATTGCCGTATGGTCCAAAATAATTCCTGAGTTAGAGGCTTTGTTGAAATGGTCAAATTGTAATTACTTTTACAGCTATACCGTAAGGGTATTATTATTACAGAAAATATCGAAAGCTAATTCTTTGAGACATCAGATATGACTTAACAACAATACCATTACCGTCTTTATACGAATATGAATATATTCATAACGAACGCTTTCTGTGGTCATTCTTACGTTATTATATATTTGACCACTGTGCAGAAATATAGTTGTCAGTGCGTTAATCTCGTTGCCATTTTGTTATCTCAGTGCCTCTCACTCTCTCCATATCTGCACAAAAGTGATGTTTAATCAAAGTTCTTGCATTTTATATCGATTAATTGGTTTTATTTATCAAAATATATTCGAATCCAAACTCTAATGGAACCTTCATGCGTCTGTCTACCTTCTAACCAATACTATTCTTTCAAATAAGCAGATGCCAGTCTGTGCAACTGTCACTGTCTCTACCTCGAACCCTACACTATATATATATATATATATATGTATATATATATATATATATATATATATATATATATATATATATATATATATATATATGTGTGTGTGTGTGTGTGTGTGTGTGTGTGTGTGTGTGTGTGTGTGTGTGTATGCTCCGGTGGCCTAATGGTTAGAGCGTCGGTCGCGAAAGCGATAGGTCGTGGGTTCGACCTCTTTGCCAAGTCATACCAAAGACTTACAAGAATGGCACTAACAGCTGCCTCGCTTGGCGCTCAGCATTGTTAGTGTTTGGACTGGTTGGCCTGGTGTCAGGATAATGTGACTGGGTGGGACATCATGTTACATGTCTGCGACATAATGCCCCAGTGTTAGGCATCACTATAAACTGCCTCAATACAGACATCGTAGCGAAATGACTGAAAAATTGTTAAAGCTTCGTGAAAAATCATAATCAAACAAACAAAAGAACAAAATGGCTCCAAGATGCCCAATTATAAGCAAAATAAAAAGGAATTTGCAGGCAAGTTCGACTGAAGATCTATGGTACCATAGCCTACCAAAATTAAACCACACCCGTTAATTATTACTGTTAATCAAACCGTGTCACAAATAATAAATTTAAGAGAAATACTATGTCATCAATTGATTGTAGATTAGAATTATAAAATTCTTTAACAAAATATAAAGATGATGGCATTGTTTTTTAAAATTCGTGAGGCAATAAATCTGTCTGGCATGGAATGGACTGTATTAATAATAATAATGATGAGTTTGTATAGCGCCTAATCTTTAGAAGCACTATGCGCTTTAAAGCTTCTATAATGATATGGCAACAAAACATAAAACACCATGAAAGTAGAAAACATGAAAAATGCTAAAACTATTTAAGGTTGGAAATGATTAGATCGTTAAGTTTGTTGTTGCAGTCGGAAAAGGTCAGTTTTAAGAGCACTCTTGAAAGGGATGCCTGTGTTTTTGTGTCTGATGTCAATGTGAAATTCGTTCCACGTTGATGGGCCCTGGAATGCTAAAGAACGTTGTCCATGTGACCTTGTTTTCATAATATTTTAAGTATTTCGTCTACTAAGACGTACACAGTATAAAATACTCACTCTAAACGAGAGCAACTGTCAAGTTTCACTGCCACATGGGAATATTATCATCATCAAAAAATAGTATATATGAATAGAGACCCATATATCTTGGTTCCGGCAACGCATATAGTTTGTTATAACCGGAACGTTGAGTTACCGGTTATTAGTTCTTTGTTGAGTATACTTTGCTCTCTCTCTCTCTCTCTCTCTCTCTCTCTCTCTCTCTCTCTCTCTCACACACACACACACACACACATATATACATACAAATATATATATATATATATATATATATATATATATATATATATATGTATATGAAATAATATAAGAATTTTTGTACATGGCCAATGAAGTGTAATCTTTTTAAATAAATCAAACTGTTTACTATGTTTTGATAAAACTGTGCCACATCACTCGTTTCTGTTTTCAAAATACATTGAAATGTTTCTATGTAATGAAAATAAAGGCGTTGTAAGTTTCAGAACATATTTATTTATACCGTACTTTTTTCACAAGTTAATATACCAAAAAAAATCTTAAAAACAGCTATAATTTGTTTTAATAAGTTTACAATCCAAAGAAGGAAACAGTATATTTTCATTTTTAAAAAAATGTTTTAATTTAATGAAAATAAATCTATAATCTGCGAACAAGTATCTCACTGTATTCACTGACAGGTCAAGATATATATGTTTTTTTAAAAAAAATCATTCCAATTTCACCATAGTAAATGTACAGATACTTACTAATTTAGATTAAAAATGTGATTTACATGTTGTAAAGTCCATCAAAATAATGAAACAATTTTTATAAACACTGACAAAGATTTTCAATGGAAACAAAATCACACAAAAAAATGTTATTTTTTTAAAATTATGTCACATACAGACGTAAAAATTGGCAAATGTGTGCTGTTTTTCCTTTCATTTCTCATTGAAATATAAGATTTTAAAACAATGTTTCTTTAAAAAGAAAATAAAACCGTGTGGGTTGGCCAATACACATTAGACCGTCACCTGTTTGCTCAAATACGGATTTGAATCTATAGCTGCATCATATTCGAGAAAACTGTTTCAACTGTTTGTCCGTTTCCTCTCAGAGGATAGGATGGGGAAAGTTATTACCCTCTTTGGGCCGACAGGAGGCCCACATAGAGTTGGGGACACACTCACATTCTATGAAGTCTGTCAAACTGTACACCGAACCACCCGGTATGATAGTCCAATTGGATAGATAACAATTTGGGCCTGAAACAGAAAACGCTGCTAACTTGCTGTCTGAGAAAAAAAAAAGATCATGTCCTGATGAAGATAACGTGATGATAGTAATGATAATGGCGGAGATGACAATTGCAACGATTGGATGATGGCGATATATTGTTGGAATATATAGAAGAGATAATCTTTTACTTTTTGAAAAAAGCATAGGATATTTATATTCAGAAGACAGGTAGATATATATAACTTGCATACATATGAAAACCACTTTTTGTTGAATACGACACGATTCGATTGAAAAGTAGGCGAGGAATAACATGCTATATAGGTAATTAATATATATATATATATATATATATATATATATATATATATATATATATATATATATATATATATATATATATATATATATATTGAGTACTGTCGACGTTTGAAAAGCATTGATCCTTAATGTTGATGCATTGACCATTAAGATTGGATCACATTTAAACAGGAGAAGTCTTTGTGAGTGGTCACTTTGACCTATCTATCTACCTAATCTTGTCCCATGTCAGTGTTAAACTTTAAAGAGGCCAGCTTTCGGACTCAATGAAGTTGACCAGATATGCTAACAGGGTTTTGAGACAGAGACAGCTGAAATTCCGATCCATGTAAAATAGTTTTTCTTCATACGGACTGGTTATACAACGTAATTCACATATTCTAACATACGCAAGAAATGATTGTCTTAAGACTATTTTTAAAAACCACTGCTTATGATTGGCCAGAGTGAAATTAAGACGTAAACATAGGAAGTAATATGCATTTAAAATGACAACCTTGGTCGAACTTCTTTAGTTCGATATTTTCTGAGAGAGAAAGAGAGAAGTTTGACTCCGAGGAAGCCTAGAAAAATAAGAGTGTTTTCCTCCTTAATCAAGAGAAGAGACTAGGTGTCTGTATTGTAAGAAAAACAGGGTTTAGTATTAGCACAATTTCGAAAGACAACAGCATTAAGGTACGCACTTTTAATTTCCCGTAATATTCTATTGTTTGATTGTTTGTTTTATGCAATAAGTTTGAAATGACTATGTTCCATAGTATGTATCGTTTATCCAGTTTCATGGAAATGTGTTGATGCTAGAGTTGTTATGCAATTTATCTTTTCATTTTTACAGTTACTATTTCATTGATAAAATTGGTTGCATGAATTGAAATTTTCATAGCTAGCGTGTTCTGAGTAAGGAATTTTATGTACGTCTTGAAAGTGGTACATATAGAGATTTAGGGACAATTTTATCCTTTAAGGAAACAGCTTTCAGAGAGAAAGAGAGAGAGTCCGGAAAGAAAAAAGGACTATGAAGTCTAATAAAGATGAGACAGTCGGAATAGGAAGACTCGAGGAAAACGGAAACATTAGAAAACGGTCGAGAGGAAGGCGATGGAGATCAGTCGTGGGCAATGCGCTCTTTTCACCACTAGTTATGATGATGAAACAAATCCAAATTAGACACCGTTTTTAAATCCTGTTTATATAACATAAGTTGAATTGAAATAACCATTATTAATTTGTTTGACTAAATTTGTTATTTTCTTGTCCAAGGGGGCTCTTATTGCATTGTGTCTTCATAATAATTTTGCCCACTTTTCTGTTGATATTCTATCTAGAACATCAAAGGAGGTCATTCCCTAGATAACGTAGATAAATCCAATTACCTACCCCTCTTACTAAGTGGGTGACGTGTTAGATATATATATATATATATATATATATATATATATATATATATATATATATATATATATATATATTTATGTACATACCATTAAAACAGATAGGGCAGCACTCTCCCCATGGGACGACGGCGTTAACACACATGACCGGTGGACACTGATAAAATTCACATAACACTGCCCCAAAGGAGGCACAGAAACAGGGGTCACACTTGTTCCCGGTAACAAGATCGCCAGGCTTGAATTTCTTGCCATTGTATTGACATTCTACTGCAGGCTGCAATTTTTTTCCAGAAAATTATTTTAACAAATAGTCATTAAGTAGTATCCCCGCCTCTGAAAATTTGTTTGTCAGTCATGACCCTGTAAATATCATGAGGTGTTACAACTGAAGAAAGTTTTTGCCGTTTCGCCAATCGAATTTTCCTCAACCTACACTCATATGGTGATTAAATTACATTAATTAATTTGCCCTTATTTACAAGAAATAGTAAATACATCTGGTCTGCTAAACATTTGTATTTTCCCCTAAAACGTCTGGTACACATGTTGCCTTTCTCAAACCATCTATTCACTTGAACGGAACGTTTCGTATTCGAACGCTGTATTTATCACACAGGGCCACGTACCCTCAATAACTGGTACATACTAAACGTTTAAATGAAAATAATTTAGTATAACATAAGCATCGCAATATTCATCCTTAAATAATTAGATCCCACGTCGGGACTAACTTTATTTTTTAAAAATTTAATCTGTGCAGAATACGAAAATGTTTAGCGTCATGTCACAGAATCAAATCAGATGCGTAAATTCTGAGATTATCACAGGCAAATTAAGCATGCAAAACTAAATATAATAAATATAGCTGGCCAAGTCAATATTTATCGTATAAATATAGCTGGCCAAGTGAATAATTATCAAACATTGTTCTTATTATACTGCCTATATTCAGTTCAAATAGTATTGGGACACTAAATGAAGTTGATAATAAATAAAATAATGACAACGTTATTGTCTAAAAAGAATGGCATCATAAAAGTATATAATATATAATCTATTAATTATAGACATTCATTGTATACCAATTAAGCACGTAAGGAAAATAGTACCTGCTTCGTCGGTGGAGCGGAGTATGCAGACGAAAGGAAAATACATCCTATAAGGAAGAGTCGCATCGTCAGAGATTCTGTAATATATATATATATATATATATATATATATATATATATATATATATATATATATATATATATATATATATATATATATATATATATATAACTAAATTGTTTTAAAATACAGATACCATCAAATTTTCTAGACGTCTGTAATAATATTAGCATTGTCTAACCCTTTTTACAAACGTGTATACGTACCAAGTTACAACAAAATAAGTTGACTCTTTAAGGCAATGCAATGGCACCTAATGGTTTAAAAGAACTAGCAAACAGTAAGAAATAAAGATTCCAGCAGTTTGAGTAAACATCACTTCACTATTTAATACACCAGGAGTTTCCTTTACCTCAATGTATGCGACGGATGAGATATGTTCTGTTCTTCCGCAACCACTGCTTGTTCACTTAAGATTTCAGGTTCTGACAGTAAACAATTCTTTGTCAAACTTGACTATATAAGTACGCGTGGGTTCAATCCATAAGTGCAATAATTGTTAATACGTATCGCATGTAAGTAATTTATAATGCTTGTGTGACAAAGCTCAATAAAAGTACTGCAACATGGCGCATCGAAAGACAGAGTATCTGGGGAAAATAAAATTACTGAAGTCCATACGAAATCACATCAATTTAAAAACTAAACTGGCTTTGAAATTTTGTTAAATATATTTTTTTTAGTTGAACAGAAAACTTAATTGTATTCTGATTTGTCAACGGAATGAACCAATCGTTCTGTTTTTTGCTTTCAATCTTTTTAAATAAAAAATAATGTAAATTGCATGCTGTTGAACCAATGTTTGTCATTGATTATTATACGGGGGAAAGCCAAATCTTCAAGAAATGCATTTTAAACTTGTTGTATAGATAATGTTTGAACAGAAATCAATTCAATATGGGTGAAGAAAAAAGCAGCGAAAATATGTGAGACGGATTTATGCAAGGGCATACTTTAATAATTATAAGTAATATTACTACATGCTGACTGTACATTTTATGCTGTAAATCGAGTTTCCTTGTTCAGGAGAAGAGGTAGGTTGAGACAAAATTTGTGCACAAATAAATGTGCAAAATATGGTGTGTGTGTGTGTGTGTGTGTGCGCGTGCGTGCGTGCGCTGCGCGCGCGTGTGTTATAACATACAACCAATATAACGAAAAGCTTTCCCTGAAAAGAAATAGTAGATAATGGACGAAGAGCAAATAAAGAAAATGTGAATTCTCTGTAAATTCAGCAATGGCTAAAATAAGTGATTATCACATGATTATTTCATAGCTTCAACAACCTTAATTAGCCAAAGACAGACTAAATATAAGATTACGTGACAACAAATAGAATGGGATACCTTAAAGTTATAATTTTTTTAATTTATAATAGTACGCCTCTAGACGAGAGTTGAATACTGTTTAAACATATTAAAGAAACAACTAGACAAGAAAGAAGCGAAAAGAAAAAAATTAATGTTATGAAAGAAATCTTCCTGATCTCTTTTTAAGTTTAAGCACTTTTGAATCTCTTTTCAGTAGGTAACATATATCTTATATTCTGCTGATGAGACATTTTTTTTACCGTTCTAAATCAGACAGGTCGTTCTCAGTAATACCTTGAAGCTTTAGTAAAGTTTAAACATCTACAGTAAAAAGTTATACAGTTATAAAGATGAAACACTTAGAAATTTTAAATTCCTAACTGACTTGATGTTTAAAATTAATGTCTGTAAAATTGTAATTTATGATTTCTGAAATACTTTAAAATATTTATCTTTGTAATTTTTGGCTTTTATGCAAACTTTGTAGTTTTCCATCCAGTATTCTATATTTTCCTTTCAATTTCTTCGTAACCAACATGCCTCGTTTCTAATCTGGAGCAATAACTAGTTTTAAAAATAATAAAAATTATGTATCTTTTTATTTACATTTTGAAAATGTCCTATTTTCCATAATTTACATTGGGATGTATTTTCTAAATCATGCTTTCTATACATTGTATTTATTTGTAGGAGGGAGGGGGCAATAAAAGGAAGGTTATCGTGACAAACATGTAGATGCATCGTTTTGAAATGATGAAAAAGTAACTTCAAAATTGAAGAATTTTATATATATATATTTGTGTGTAAGTGAAGTCCTAATGAAGCTGCAGAGGCCCACATTTTCTGTCTCATAATGTGCCTACATATCTTGGTCTGTGCAGTTTGTTGGGAATAATCTGTAGACAAAACACCAAAGACCCTGATCAGCATGTGCATTATACTACAGCAGATCTGGGATCTTCGTTGTTTGCAGTTTGATTCGACTTATAATCGAGTACGGACGTTCACGCTGAATTTGGCAAGCACGTAGGACCCGATCAAAAGATTTTTAAAAACCAAACGCTGAAAGACTTCAGCTTAAACAAGAAAACCAACAGCAACTGAAAACAAAAGTGATCCAGCAAGTGGCTATAACACTCGATAAATGGCGTTATTGTTGTTTTCGCTATTGGCTTGGTAGATACAAATAGTTACAGTTTAAAGCCTGAGTATTCCACTATTATTTTCTAGGCTAACGATTACCTTTTTTTAAAAATATTCTATCCCTCCATACAAAATAATTAAGTAGTTTGTCTTCATCAAATAGATGGTGAACGAAAAGACACTTCAAAATAGTCTGGTTTTCTGCTTCATGTACTCCCTTCGAATAGCGGAGTACAAGGCGGGGAGCATACGAAACAAGGAACCAGACCAAAAAGGCATGGTATGAATTTTAAAATATTTATAAAATTGTAAATGACCTGGTTACGGATGTATAAAATACGAGATGCTAGACAGAAATACAAAACAATATATTTAAAAAATTGGTGAACTGTCAATCTCATTAAAATAAGATCTCCGCTGGTATACCTGAAGGAGAGCTGGAGATTTGAGTTTAATCAGATTAAGCGATCCGTTTACAATTTGGAAGACAAAGGGAGACAATAGTATCGGAATATTTTACCCGGAGGAGTTGTCTATATGAGAAATAACATTTATACCTAGAACAAATGATTATATGACAAAACAAATTATTGTAAAAAAATATCTACTAGACAAATGGAACGTTTATACTTATTCTTCTAATTCCTCAATCGGTTGAAAATAATATGTAAATAAAAGAAACGAAAACAACTAGCACCATCCTTTCCCTGCATAGAGCTATTTACAACATTCTGCCCTGCGGGCGAAATATTTTGACGCATGCCATATATTACCCCAGAGGAAAGATCACTTTCCTCCTCTTGCTCACATATTTATTAATTTAAATTTGACTCTATATTTAGGATAGTATTTTTCTTAGTAGCTTTTATTAGTGACTTCTTATGTTCCACGTTGACTATATTATTTTATTATTTGTCATTGACATTGTACATTATGTGTTAGCCATGAAAGGTATCTGATCAAGTACCGCCTATCTTAATTGGTTTGCGATCTAAATATATCGCCGGTAGCATGTCTATAACACAAATATATATATATATATATATATATATGCCAAATTATAAAGGCAGTTTATTAAATATGTTAACACCTGTAATATTGTATAAGTTCGCAGCGAACAACTTGGTTGGAATGCTGTGATGTACCAAGAAGACATGCTTCACTAGTAGGGATTCCGATCGTCTTTGTCCGACCTGAACTGTACACATGTAAACAAATTTATCACGCAGAGCTGTCCCTGATTTGAGCATGCGTCATAAACCTTTCCCTATCATATTTAAGCAATTATTCTCTTTCACTTTTTTCGTGAGTGATTCATTTTTTTTTTTATGTGTATTTTTCACGAATGATTTTATAGTGGAAAATGTATCTGCTGAAATACAAAAACAAATAAAAAGTAATTAGTTGTTTGCTAAACAAAACAACGTTTCAAATTCTAATAGATGAATATCATATATATATTGAAACATCAAGATTTTGTATGTTATAAATATTAATAAAAAATATTGGATGTTTGAAATCTACAAACTAAGCCTGCAAATGTACGTTATTTGTAGAAATAAAATCACATACGCGTACCCAGTAACTTGGGCCTATATACACATACTGACAGAAAATCTTAATTATTAGCCATAGACAATGATATTAGGCGTAGAAGTTCTTACCTTTAATATAGTCCATTCGCGGAATGCAGGTGTTCAGTCCGGTAGAGAGTCATTAATGATCGATATAGGTGTATTACGTTACAGTTGAGGTCGCCACCATCAAATGCTTTTCCGTCATAACAGTCTCGCTTTTGCATATGCACGTACCTTGTATACCAAATGACGTCAAATGCATGTCACACCATCAAAGTGTTCATTACCGCGACTTTTGAACTTTATTTGATTGGATTAGTGCAGGTAATAAAAAGGCTTTGGCAATGGTTTTTTTAGCCTTACCGTACCACATCGTGATGTTGGGTTTTCCGTCGATTTCCCTCTTTTTACACTCTATCACCACTGAAGTATTTCTGAAATTGATTTGGGTAGGAAAGCCATACTCATCATATCGGGTTACCTCCACTTGGAAGAAGATTGCCTCTGCCACCGAAATGAAATTTTGCGGTAAAATGCCACGAGAGAAAACAGTACTTTGTCATGACTGCATCACTCCCAGTTTTAACTATAATTTCTGCGATCATTTCTTAAGAAAAATAATATGGAAAAGTCAAGAATTCCTTACTCGCCGAGGTGTGACATGGATGGCATTGCGATATTGCGGGCACAGACGTCAACCTATTTCAGAATTTCACTAAGTAACAAAGTATTGTCCTTTCGGCCAGGGTTCGACACGCTAATCACTGAGCCACCATGGTTCCCTAGAAAAGTGAATCTTGCTTGGATGTATTATAAATTATTCTCTGATGAAAGATTTAGTTACCGTTTATAAAAGGAACAATTATTATTGCATTCATATTTATTGTAATTAATATCTATTTTAATAAATATACCGAGCACAAAGTTTATTAAATACACAAATATAGAAACAACAAGAGTAATAGAGACTGGATTAAGAACGTTTACATCCCGAACACTATCTCAAGCAAGAAGTTCCAGGAAGATAGTTCAAAGACTAAGTTCAACATGGTGGTGGACCAGATATAATTTTAAAAAACATGGCAGTGGCCCTGAGATAATACAATTGCGGCCTATACCTTAATTATCAGGTAAGTCACAAGTGATGTTTAATCAAAGTTCTTGCATTTTATATCGATTAATTGGTTTTATTTATCAAAATATATTCGAATCCAAACTCTAATGGAACCTTCATGCGTCTGTCTACCTTCTAACCAATACTATTCTTTCAAATAAGCAGATGCCAGTCTGTGCAACTGTCACTGTCTCTACCTCGAACCCTACACTATATATATATATATATGTATATATATATATATATATATATATATATATGTGTGTGTGTGTGTGTGTGTGTGTGTGTGTGTGTGTGTGTGTGTGTATGCTCCGGTGGCCTAATGGTTAGAGCGTCGGTCGCGAAAGCGATAGGTCGTGGGTTCGACCTCTTTGCCAAGTCATACCAAAGACTTACAAGAATGGCACTAACAGCTGCCTCGCTTGGCGCTCAGCATTGTTAGTGTTTGGACTGGTTGGCCTGGTGTCAGGATAATGTGACTGGGTGGGACATCATGTTACATGTCTGCGACATAATGCCCCAGTGTTAGGCATCACTATAAACTGCCTCAATACAGACATCGTAGCGAAATGACTGAAAAATTGTTAAAGCTTCGTGAAAAATCATAATCAAACAAACAAAAGAACAAAATGGCTCCAAGATGCCCAATTATAAGCAAAATAAAAAGGAATTTGCAGGCAAGTTCGACTGAAGATCTATGGTACCATAGCCTACCAAAATTAAACCACACCCGTTAATTATTACTGTTAATCAAACCGTGTCACAAATAATAAATTTAAGAGAAATACTATGTCATCAATTGATTGTAGATTAGAATTATAAAATTCTTTAACAAAATATAAAGATGATGGCATTGTTTTTTAAAATTCGTGAGGCAATAAATCTGTCTGGCATGGAATGGACTGTATTAATAATAATAATGATGAGTTTGTATAGCGCCTAATCTTTAGAAGCACTATGCGCTTTAAAGCTTCTATAATGATATGGCAACAAAACATAAAACACCATGAAAGTAGAAAACATGAAAAATGCTAAAACTATTTAAGGTTGGAAATGATTAGATCGTTAAGTTTGTTGTTGCAGTCGGAAAAGGTCAGTTTTAAGAGCACTCTTGAAAGGGATGCCTGTGTTTTTGTGTCTGATGTCAATGTGAAATTCGTTCCACGTTGATGGGCCCTGGAATGCTAAAGAACGTTGTCCATGTGACCTTGTTTTCATAATATTTTAAGTATTTCGTCTACTAAGACGTACACAGTATAAAATACTCACTCTAAACGAGAGCAACTGTCAAGTTTCACTGCCACATGGGAATATTATCATCATCAAAAAATAGTATATATGAATAGAGACCCATATATCTTGGTTCCGGCAACGCATATAGTTTGTTATAACCGGAACGTTGAGTTACCGGTTATTAGTTCTTTGTTGAGTATACTTTGCTCTCTCTCTCTCTCTCTCTCTCTCTCTCTCTCTCTCTCTCTCTCTCTCTCACACACACACACACACATATATACATACAAATATATATATATATATATATATATATATATATATATATATATATATATATATATATATATATATATATATATATATATATATATATATGTATATGAAATAATATAAGAATTTTTGTACATGGCCAATGAAGTGTAATCTTTTTAAATAAATCAAACTGTTTACTATGTTTTGATAAAACTGTGCCACATCACTCGTTTCTGTTTTCAAAATACATTGAAATGTTTCTATGTAATGAAAATAAAGGCGTTGTAAGTTTCAGAACATATTTATTTATACCGTACTTTTTTCACAAGTTAATATACCAAAAAAAATCTTAAAAACAGCTATAATTTGTTTTAATAAGTTTACAATCCAAAGAAGGAAACAGTATATTTTCATTTTTAAAAAAATGTTTTAATTTAATGAAAATAAATCTATAATCTGCGAACAAGTATCTCACTGTATTCACTGACAGGTCAAGATATATATGTTTTTTTTTAAAAAATCATTCCAATTTCACCATAGTAAATGTACAGATACTTACTAATTTAGATTAAAAATGTGATTTACATGTTGTAAAGTCCATCAAAATAATGAAACAATTTTTATAAACACTGACAAAGATTTTCAATGGAAACAAAATCACACAAAAAAATGTTATTTTTTTAAAATTATGTCACATACAGACGTAAAAATTGGCAAATGTGTGCTGTTTTTCCTTTCATTTCTCATTGAAATATAAGATTTTAAAACAATGTTTCTTTAAAAAGAAAATAAAACCGTGTGGGTTGGCCAATACACATTAGACCGTCACCTGTTTGCTCAAATACGGATTTGAATCTATAGCTGCATCATATTCGAGAAAACTGTTTCAACTGTTTGTCCGTTTCCTCTCAGAGGATAGGATGGGGAAAGTTATTACCCTCTTTGGGCCGACAGGAGGCCCACATAGAGTTGGGGACACACTCACATTCTATGAAGTCTGTCAAACTGTACACCGAACCACCCGGTATGATAGTCCAATTGGATAGATAACAATTTGGGCCTGAAACAGAAAACGCTGCTAACTTGCTGTCTGAGAAAAAAAAAAGATCATGTCCTGATGAAGATAACGTGATGATAGTAATGATAATGGCGGAGATGACAATTGCAACGATTGGATGATGGCGATATATTGTTGGAATATATAGAAGAGATAATCTTTTACTTTTTGAAAAAAGCATAGGATATTTATATTCAGAAGACAGGTAGATATATATAACTTGCATACATATGAAAACCACTTTTTGTTGAATACGACACGATTCGATTGAAAAGTAGGCGAGGAATAACATGCTATATAGGTAATTAATATATATATATATATATATATATATATATATATATATATATATATATATATATATATATATATATATATATATATATATATTGAGTACTGTCGACGTTTGAAAAGCATTGATCCTTAATGTTGATGCATTGACCATTAAGATTGGATCACATTTAAACAGGAGAAGTCTTTGTGAGTGGTCACTTTGACCTATCTATCTACCTAATCTTGTCCCATGTCAGTGTTAAACTTTAAAGAGGCCAGCTTTCGGACTCAATGAAGTTGACCAGATATGCTAACAGGGTTTTGAGACAGAGACAGCTGAAATTCCGATCCATGTAAAATAGTTTTTCTTCATACGGACTGGTTATACAACGTAATTCACATATTCTAACATACGCAAGAAATGATTGTCTTAAGACTATTTTTAAAAACCACTGCTTATGATTGGCCAGAGTGAAATTAAGACGTAAACATAGGAAGTAATATGCATTTAAAATGACAACCTTGGTCGAACTTCTTTAGTTCGATATTTTCTGAGAGAGAAAGAGAGAAGTTTGACTCCGAGGAAGCCTAGAAAAATAAGAGTGTTTTCCTCCTTAATCAAGAGAAGAGACTAGGTGTCTGTATTGTAAGAAAAACAGGGTTTAGTATTAGCACAATTTCGAAAGACAACAGCATTAAGGTACGCACTTTTAATTTCCCGTAATATTCTATTGTTTGATTGTTTGTTTTATGCAATAAGTTTGAAATGACTATGTTCCATAGTATGTATCGTTTATCCAGTTTCATGGAAATGTGTTGATGCTAGAGTTGTTATGCAATTTATCTTTTCATTTTTACAGTTACTATTTCATTGATAAAATTGGTTGCATGAATTGAAATTTTCATAGCTAGCGTGTTCTGAGTAAGGAATTTTATGTACGTCTTGAAAGTGGTACATATAGAGATTTAGGGACAATTTTATCCTTTAAGGAAACAGCTTTCAGAGAGAAAGAGAGAGAGTCCGGAAAGAAAAAAGGACTATGAAGTCTAATAAAGATGAGACAGTCGGAATAGGAAGACTCGAGGAAAACGGAAACATTAGAAAACGGTCGAGAGGAAGGCGATGGAGATCAGTCGTGGGCAATGCGCTCTTTTCACCACTAGTTATGATGATGAAACAAATCCAAATTAGACACCGTTTTTAAATCCTGTTTATATAACATAAGTTGAATTGAAATAACCATTATTAATTTGTTTGACTAAATTTGTTATTTTCTTGTCCAAGGGGGCTCTTATTGCATTGTGTCTTCATAATAATTTTGCCCACTTTTCTGTTGATATTCTATCTAGAACATCAAAGGAGGTCATTCCCTAGATAACGTAGATAAATCCAATTACCTACCCCTCTTACTAAGTGGGTGACGTGTTAGATATATATATATATATATATATATATATATATATATATATATATATATATATTATGTACATACCATTAAAACAGATAGGGCAGCACTCTCCCCATGGGACGACGGCGTTAACACACATGACCGGTGGACACTGATAAAATTCACATAACACTGCCCCAAAGGAGGCACAGAAACAGGGGTCACACTTGTTCCCGGTAACAAGATCGCCAGGCTTGAATTTCTTGCCATTGTATTGACATTCTACTGCAGGCTGCAATTTTTTTCCAGAAAATTATTTTAACAAATAGTCATTAAGTAGTATCCCCGCCTCTGAAAATTTGTTTGTCAGTCATGACCCTGTAAATATCATGAGGTGTTACAACTGAAGAAAGTTTTTGCCGTTTCGCCAATCGAATTTTCCTCAACCTACACTCATATGGTGATTAAATTACATTAATTAATTTGCCCTTATTTACAAGAAATAGTAAATACATCTGGTCTGCTAAACATTTGTATTTTCCCCTAAAACGTCTGGTACACATGTTGCCTTTCTCAAACCATCTATTCACTTGAACGGAACGTTTCGTATTCGAACGCTGTATTTATCACACAGGGCCACGTACCCTCAATAACTGGTACATACTAAACGTTTAAATGAAAATAATTTAGTATAACATAAGCATCGCAATATTCATCCTTAAATAATTAGATCCCACGTCGGGACTAACTTTATTTTTTAAAAATTTAATCTGTGCAGAATACGAAAATGTTTAGCGTCATGTCACAGAATCAAATCAGATGCGTAAATTCTGAGATTATCACAGGCAAATTAAGCATGCAAAACTAAATATAATAAATATAGCTGGCCAAGTCAATATTTATCGTATAAATATAGCTGGCCAAGTGAATAATTATCAAACATTGTTCTTATTATACTGCCTATATTCAGTTCAAATAGTATTGGGACACTAAATGAAGTTGATAATAAATAAAATAATGACAACGTTATTGTCTAAAAAGAATGGCATCATAAAAGTATATAATATATAATCTATTAATTATAGACATTCATTGTATACCAATTAAGCACGTAAGGAAAATAGTACCTGCTTCGTCGGTGGAGCGGAGTATGCAGACGAAAGGAAAATACATCCTATAAGGAAGAGTCGCATCGTCAGAGATTCTGTAATAAATATATATATATATATATATAACTAAATTGTTTTAAAATACAGATACCATCAAATTTTCTAGACGTCTGTAATAATATTAGCATTGTCTAACCCTTTTTACAAACGTGTATACGTACCAAGTTACAACAAAATAAGTTGACTCTTTAAGGCAATGCAATGGCACCTAATGGTTTAAAAGAACTAGCAAACAGTAAGAAATAAAGATTCCAGCAGTTTGAGTAAACATCACTTCACTATTTAATACACCAGGAGTTTCCTTTACCTCAATGTATGCGACGGATGAGATATGTTCTGTTCTTCCGCAACCACTGCTTGCTCACTTAAGATTTCAGGTTCTGACAGTAAACAATTCTTTGTCAAACTTGACTATATAAGTACGCGTGGGTTCAATCCATAAGTGCAATAATTGTTAATACGTATCGCATGTAAGTAATTTATAATGCTTGTGTGACAAAGCTCAATAAAAGTACTGCAACATGGCGCACCGAAAGACAGAGTATCTGGGGAAAATAAAATTACTGAAGTCCATACGAAATCACATCAATTTAAAAACTAAACTGGCTTTGAAATTTTGTTAAATATATTTTTTTTAGTTGAACAGAAAACTTAATTGTATTCTGATTTGTCAACGGAATGAACCAATCGTTCTGTTTTTTGCTTTCAATCTTTTTAAATAAAAAATAATGTAAATTGCATGCTGTTGAACCAATGTTTGTCATTGATTATTATACGGGGGAAAGCCAAATCTTCAAGAAATGCATTTTAAATTGGTTTTATATACAATGTTTGAATAGAAATCAATTCAATCTGGGTGAAGAAAAAGCAGCGAAAATATGTGAGACGGATTTATGCAAGGGCATACTTAAATAATTATAAGTAATATTACTACATGCTGACTGTACATTTTATGCTGTAAATCGAGTTTCTTTGTTCAGGAGAAGAGGTAGGTTGAGAAAAAATTTGTGCACAAATAAATGTGCAAAATATGGTGTGTGTGTGTGTGTGTGTGTGTGCGCGCGTGCGTGCGTGCGCTGCGCGCGCGTGTGTTATAACATACAACCAATATAACGAAAAGCTTTACCTGAAAAGAAATAGTAGATAATGGACGAAGAGCAAATAAAGAAAATGTGAATTCTCTGTAAATTCAGCAATGGCTAAAATAAGTGATTATCACATGATTATTTCATAGCTTCAACAACCTTAATTAGCCAAAGACAGACTAAATATAAGATTACGTGACAACAAATAGAATGGGATACCTTAAAGTTATAATTTTTTTAATTTATAATAGTACGCCTCTAGACGAGAGTTGAATACTGTTTAAACATATTAAAGAAACAACTAGACAAGAAAGAAGCGAAAAGAAAAAAATTAATGTTATGAAAGAAATCTTCCTGATCTCTTTTTAAGTTTAAGCACTTTTGAATCTCTTTTCAGTAGGTAACATATATCTTATATTCTGCTGATGAGACATTTTTTTTACCGTTCTAAATCAGACAGGTCGTTCTCAGTAATAACTTCAAGCTTTAGTAAAGTTTAAACATCTACAGTAAAAAGTTCTAAGTTATAAAGATGAAACACTTAGAAATTTAAAATTCCTAACTGACTTGATGTTTAAAATTAATGTCTGTAAAATTTTTATTTATGATTTCTGAAATACTTTAAAATATTTATCTTTGTAATTTTTGGCTTTTATGCAAACTTTGTAGTTTTCCATCCAGTATTCTATATTTTCCTTTCAATTTCTTCGTAACCAACATGCCCCGTTTCTAATCTGGAGCAATAACTAGTTTTAAAAATAATAAAAATTATGTATCTTTTTATTTACATTTTGAAAATGTCCTATTTTCCATAATTTACATTGGGATGTATTTTCTAAATCATGCTTTCTATACATTGTATTTATTTGTAGGAGGGAGGGGGCAATAAAAGGAAGGTTATCGTGACAAACATGTAGATGCATCGTTTTGAAATGATGAAAAAGTAACTTCAAAATTGAAGAATTTTATATATATATATTTGTGTGTAAGTGAAGTCCTAATGAAAGCTGCAGAGGCCCACATTTTCTGTCTCATAATGTGCCTACATATCTTGGTCTGTGCAGTTTGTTGGGAGTAATCTGTACACAAAACTCCAAAGACCCTGATCAGCATGTGCATTATACTACAGCAGATCTGGGATCTTCGTTGTTTGCAGTTTGATTCGACTTATAATCGAGTACGGACGTTCACGCTGAATTTGGCAAGCACGTAGGACCCGATCAAAAGATTTTAAAAACCAAACGCTGAAAGACTTCAGCTTAAACAAGAAAACCAACACCAACTGAAAACAAAAGTGATCCAGCAAGTGGCTATAACACTCGATAAATGGCGTTATTGTTGTTTTCGCTATTGGCTTGGCAGATACAAATAGTTACAGTCTAAAGCCTGAGTATTCCACTATTATTTTCTAGGCTAACGATTACCTTTTTTTAAAAATATACTATCCCTCCATACAAAATAATTAAGTAGCTTGTCTTCATAAAATAAATGGTGAACGAAAAGAAACTTCGAAATAGTCTGGTTTCCTGCTTCATGTACTCCCTTCGAATAGCGGAGTACAAGGCGGGGAGCATACGGAAAAAGGAACCAGACCAAAAAGGAATGGTATGAATTTTAAAAGATTTATGAAATTGTAAATGACCTGGTTATGGATGTATAAAATACGAGATGCTAGACAGAAATACAAAACAATATATTTTAAATATTGGTGATCTGTCATTAAAATAAGATCTCCGCTGGTATACCTGAAGGAGAGCTGGAGATTTGAGTTTAATCAGATTAAGCGATCCGTTTACAATTTGGAAGACAAAGGGAGAGAATAGTATCGGAATATTTTACTCGGAGGAGTTGTCTATATGAGAAATAACATTTATACCTAGAACAAATGATTATATGACAAAACAAATTATTGTAAAAAATATCTACTAGACAAATGGAAAGGTTATACTTATTCTTCTAATTCTTCAATCGGTTGAAAATAATATGTAAATAAAAGAAACGAAAACAACTAGCACCATCCTTTCCTTGCATAGAGCTATTTACAACATTCTGCCCTGGGGGCGAAATATTTTGACGCATGCCATTTATTACCCCAGAGGAAAGATCACTTTCCTATTGCTCACTTTTATACGTAATTAAATTTGACTCTATAGTTAGGATAGTATTTTTCTTAGTAGCTTTTTATTAGTGACTTCTTATGTTCCACGTTGACTATATTATTTTATTATTTGTCATTGACATTGTACATTATGTGTTAGCCATAAAAGGTATCTGATCAAGTACCGCCTATCTTAATTGGTTTGCTATCTGAATATATCGCCGGTAGCATGTCTCGAACACAACTATATATATATGCCAAATTATAAAGGCAGTTTATTAAATATGTTAACACCTGTATTATTGAATACGTTCGCAGCGAAGAACTAGCATGGAATGCTGTGATGTACCAAGAAGACATGCTTCACTAGTAGGGATTCCGATCGTCTTTGTCCGACCTGAACTGTACACATGTAAACAAATTTATCACGCAGAGCTGTCCCTGATTTGAGCATGCGTCATAAACTTTTCCCTATCATATTTAAGCAATTATTCTCTTTCACTTTTTTTCGCGAGTGATTCATTTTTTGGTTTATGTGTATTTTTCACGAATGATTTTATATTGGAAAATGTATCTGCTGAAATACAAAAACAAATAAAAAGTAATTAGTTGTTTGCTAATTAAAACAACTATTCAAATTCTAATAGATGAATATCATATATATATATTGAAACATCAAGATTTTTGTATGTTATAAATATTTATCAAAAATATTGGATGTTTGTGCTCTGCAAACTAAGCCTGCAAATGTACGTTATTTGTAGAAATAAAATCACATACGCGTACCCAGTAACTTAGGCCTATATACACATACTGACAGAAAATCTTAATTATTAGCAATAGACAATGATATTAGGCGTAGAAGTTCTTACCTTTAATATAGTCCATTCGCGGAATGCAGGTGTTCAGTCCGGTAGAGAGTCATTAATGATCGATATAGGTGTATTACGTTACAGTTGAGGTCGCCACCATCAAATGCTTTTCCGTCAGAACAGTCTCGCTTTTGCATATGCACGTACCTTGTATACCAAATGACGTCAAATGCATGTCACACCATCAAAGTGTTCATTACCGCGACTTACTTTTGAACTTTATTTGATTGGATTAGTGCAGGTAATAAAAAGGCTTTGGCAAAGGTCTTTTTTGCCTTACCGTACCACATCGTGATGTTGGGTTTTCCGTCGATTTCCCTCTTTTTACACTCTATCACCACTGAAGTATTTCTGAAATTGATTTGGGTAGGAAAGCCATACTCATCATATCGGGTTACCTCCACTTGGAAGAAGATTGCCTCTGCCACCGAAATGAAATTTTGCGGTAAAATGCCACGAGAGAAAACAGTACTTTGTCATGACTGCATCACTCCCAGTTTTAACTATAATTTCTGTAACCATTTCTTAAGAAAAATAATATGGAAAAGTCAAGAATTCCTTACTCGCCGAGGTGTGAAGTGGATGGCATTGCGATATTGCGGGCACAGACGTCAAACTATTTCAGAATTTCACTAAGTATCAAAGTATTGTCCTTTCGGCCAGGGTTCGACACGCTAATCACTGAGCCACCATGGTTCCCTAGAAAAGTGAATCTTGCTTGGATGTATTATAAATTATTCTCTGATGAAAGATTTAGTTACCGTTTATAAAGGAACAATTATTATTGCATTCATATTTATTGTAATTAACATCTATCTTAATAAATATACCAAGCACAAAGTTTATTAAATACACAAATATAGAAACAACAAGAGTAATACAGACTGGATTAAGAACGTTTACATCCCGAACACTATCTCAAGCAAGAAGTTCCAGGAAGATAGTTCAAAGACTAAGTTCAACATGGTGGTAGACCAGATATAATTTTAAAAAGCATGGCAGTGGCCCTGAGATAATACAATTGCGGCCTATATCTTAATTATCAGGTAAGTCACAATTTTAAAAAATTGGTACATTAATTATAAATTTAGAACGATAAATATAGTCATAACAAGTCTTAAAGCCTGGTTTTCCCTGTAACCGACAATTGTAAGTTAAAACGACAAACACGTCCATGTAACGAGTGATTCTTCGTATATCCTGCTAGCATCGTTAGGTTTAAGTTGAAGAAAATTGTTGCACAATACGTTTCAATTAAAATAAAGCCATAAAACAATATAAGTCACTCAGCTCCAAAAACTGCTGCAATCACTTTTAATCGCGTCGTCTCGTAAGACAAGCATGGAACATTGCCGTATGGTCCAAAATAATTCCTGAGTTAGAGGCTTTGTTGAAATGGTCAAATTGTAATTACTTTTACAGCTATACCGTAAGGGTATTATTATTACAGAAAATATCGAAAGCTAATTCTTTGAGACATTCCATATGACTTAACAACAATACCATTACCGTCTTTATACGAATATGAATATATTCATTACGAACGCTTTCTGTGGTTCTTCTTACGTTATTATATATTTGACCACTGTGCAGAAATATAGTTGTCAGTGCGTTAATCTCGTTGCCATTTTGTTATCTCAGTGCCTCTCACTCTCTCCATATCTGCACAAAAGTGATGTTTAATCAAAGTTCTTGCATTTTATATCGATTAATTGGTTTTATTTATCAAAAGATATTCGAATCCAAACTCTAATGGAACCTTCATGCGTCTGTCTACC
>JAQISU010000177.1:8005000-8102500 GCA_029339505.1 Unio delphinus | reverse complement strand
AAAACTAAACTGGCTTTGAAATTTTGTTAAATATAATTTTTAAAAAAAATTAGTTGAACAGAAAGCATAATTGTAATCTGATTTGTCAACGGAATGAACCAATCGTTTTGTTGTTTGTTTTCAATCTTTTAAAATAAAAATAATGTAAATTGCATGTTGTTGAACCAATGTTTGTCATTGATTATTATACGGGGGAAAGCCTAATCTTCAAGAAATGCATTTTAAACTTGTTGTATATATAATGTTTGAATATAAATCAATTCAAGAAAAAAGCAGCGAAAATATGTTTGAGACGAATTCATGCAAGGGCATTCTTAAATAATTATAAGTAATATTACTACATGCTGACTGTACATTTTATGCTGTAAATCGAGTTTCTTTGTTCAGGAGAAGAGGTAGGTTGAGACAAAATTTGTGCACAAATAAATGTGCAAAATATGGTGTGTGTGTGTGCGTGCGTGCGTGCGTGCGTTATAACATACAACGAATATAACGGTTATCTTTACCTGAAAAGAGATAGTAGATAATGGACGAAGAGTAAATAAAGAAAATGTGAATTCTCTGTAAATTCAGCAATGGCTAAAATAAGTGATTATCACATGATTATTTCATAGCTTCAACAACCTTAATTAGCCAAAAACAAACTAAATATAAGATTACGTGATAACACATAGAATGGGATACCTTAAAGTTTTCATTTATTTAATTAGACTCTAGACGAGAGTTGTATACTATTTAAACATATTAATCTGAAGAAACAACTAGACAAGAAAGAAGCGAAAAGAAAAATTTAATGGTATGAAAGAAATCTTCCTGATCTCATTTTCAGTTTAAGCACTTTTGAATCTTTTTTCAGTAGGTAACATATATCTTATATTCTGCTGATGAGACATTTATTTTACCGTTCTAAATCAGACAGGTCGTTCTCAGTAATACCTTGAAGCTTTAGCAAAGTTTAAACATCTACAGTAAAAAGTTCTAAGTTATAAAGATGAAACACTTAGAATTTTTAAATTCCTAACTGACCTGATGTTTTAAATTAATGTCTGTAAAATTGTAATTTATGATTTCTGAAATACTTTAAAATATTTATCTTTGTCATTTTTGGCTTTTTAGCAATATTTGTAGTTTTCCATCCAGTATTCTATATTTTTCCTTTCAATTTCTTCGTAACCAACATGGCTCGTTTCTAATCTGGAGCAATATCTTTTTTATTTACATTTTGAAAATGTCCTATTTCCATAATTTACATTGGGATGTATTTTCTAAATCATGTTTTCTATACATTTTATTAAATTTATTGTAGGGGGAGGGGGGCAATAAAAGGAAGATTATTGTGACAAACATGTAGATGCATCATTTTGAAGAAATATATATATATATATATATATATATATATATATATATATATATATATATATATATATATATATATATATATTTGCGTCTAAGTGAAGCCCAAATGAAAGCTGCAGAGGTCCAGATTTTCTGTCTCATAATGTGCCTACATATCTTGGTCTGTGCAGTTTGTTGGGAGTAATCTGTAGTCAAAACACCATAGACACTGTTTAGCATGTTCTTTATACTACAGCAGATCTGGGATCTTCGTTGTTTGCAGTTTGATTCAACTTATGATCGAGTACGGACGTTCAAGCTGGATTTGGCAAGCACGTAGGACCCGATCAAAAGATTTTTAAAAAAAATCAAACGCCGAAAGACTTCAGCTTAAACAAGTAAACCAACACCAACTGAAAACAAAAATGGTCCAGTAAATGGTTATAACTCGATAAATGGCTTTATTGTTCTTTTCGCTATTGGCTTGTTAGATACAAATAATTACAGTTTAAAGTCTGATTATTCCACTATCATTTTCTAGGCTAACGATTGCATTTCTGTAAAATATACTATCCCTCCATACAAAATAATTAAGTAGTTTATCTTCATCAAATAGATGGTGAACGAAAAGAAACTTCGAAATTGTCTGGTTTCCTGCTTTAAGTACTCCCTTCGAATAGCGGAGTACAAGGCGGGGAGCATACGGAACAAGGAACCAGACCAAAACTTCAAAAAGGCATGGTATGAATTTTAAAAGTTTTATGAAATTGTAAATGACCTGGTTATGGATGTATAAATACGAGATGCTAGACAGAAATACAAAACAATATATTTAAAAAATTGGTGATCTGTCAATCTCATTAAAATCAGATCTCCGCTGGTATACCTGAAGGAGAGCGGAGATTTGAGTATAATCAGATTAAGCGATCCGTTTACAATTTGGAAGACAAAGGGAGGGAATAGTATCTGAATAATTTACCCGGAGGAGTTGTCTCTATGAGAAATAACATTTATACTTAGAACAAATGATTATATGACAAAACAAATTATTGTAAAAAATATCTACTAGACAAATGGAAAGTTTATACTTATTCTTCTAATTCCTGGATCGGTTGAAAATAATATGTAAATAAAAGAAACGAAAACAACTAGCACCATCGTTTCCCTGCTTACAGCTATTTACAACATTCTGCCCTGGGGGCGATATATTTTGACGCATGCCATTTATTACCCCAGAGAAAAGATCACTTTCCTATTGCTCACTTTTATCTGTATTTAATGATCGTCCTTTGTTTCTATTCTTAGGATAGTATTTTTCTTAGTAACTTTTTATTAGTGACTTCTTATGTTCCACGTTGACTATATTATTTTATTATTTTTCATTGACACTGTACATTATGTGTTAGCCATAAAAGGTATCTGATCAAGTACCGCCTATCTTAATTGGTTTGCGATCTGAATATATCGCCGGTAGCATGTCTCGTACACAAATATATATATATATATATATATATATATATATATATATATATATATATATATATATATATATATATATAAACGCCAAATTATAAAGGTAGTTTATTAAATATGTTAACATCTGTATTATTGTATAAGTTCGCAGCGAAGAACTAGCTTGGAACGCTGTGATGTACCAACAAGACATGCTTCACTAGTAGGTATTCCGATCGTCTTTGTTCGATCTGAACTGTACACATGTAAACAAATTTATCACGCAGAGCTGTCCCTGATTTGAGCATGCGTCATAAACCTTTCCCTATCATATTTAAGCAATTATTCTCTTTCACTTTTCTTCGCGAGTGATTCATTTTTTTTTCATGTGCATTTTTCCCGAATGATTTTTATACTGGAAAATGTATCTGTTGAAATACAAAAGAAAATTAAAAAGTGATTAGTTATTTGCTAAACAAAACAACATATATATATATATATAAAGGTATGATTGCAGCAGTTTTTGGAGTTGAGTGACTTATATTGTATTATATATGATTGTGTGTGTGTGTGTATAATAATCATTATTATATATAATTATTATTATATATGTATTATATATATATATATATAAAGGTATTTGTTTTCATAGTCGCACAAATTTATCGGCGTTTGTGTTGTTTTTTTTATCCCAAATATATATATATATATATATATATATATATATATATATATATATATATATATATATATATATATATATATATATATATATATATATATATATATATATATATATATAAATTATTAGCCATATACAATGGTATTAGGCGTAGAAGTTCTTACCTTTAATATAGTCCATTCGCGGAATGCAGGTGTTCAGTCTGTAGAGAGTCATTAATGATCGATATAGGTGTATTACGTTACAGTTGAGGTCGCCACCATCAAATGCTTTTCCGTCATAACAGTCTCGCTTTTGCATATGCACGTACCTTGTATACCAAATGACGTCATATGCATGTCATACCATCAAAGTGTTCATTACCGCGACTTACTTTTGAACTTTATTTGATTGGATTAGTGCAGGTAATTCCTGAAAAGGCTTTGGCAAAAGGCCTTTTTTGCTTTACCATACCACATCGTGATGCTGGGTTTTCCGTCAATTTCCCTCTTTTTACACTCTATCACCACTGAAGTATTTCTGAAATGGATTTGGGTAGGAAAGCCAAACTCATCATTGTGGGTTACCTCCCTTTGGAAGAAGAATGCCACTGCCACCGAAATGTAATTTTGCGGTAAAATGCCACGAGAGAAAACGGTACTTTTTCATGACTGCATCCCTCCCAGTTGTAACTGTAATTTCTGCGACCATTTCTTAAGAAAAATAATAAGGAAAAGTCAGGAATTCCTTACTCGCCGAGGTGTGACATGGATGGCATTGCGACATTGCGGGTACAGACGTCATACAATTTCAGTAATGTAACACCTAAGTATCAAAATATTGTCCTTTCGGCCGCGGTATCGACACGCTAATCACTGAGCCATCATGGTTCCCTAGAAAAGTGAATCTTGCTTGGATGTATTATAAATTATTCTCTGATGATTACAGTTATAAAAGGAACAATTATTATTGCATTCATATTTATTGTAATTAATATCTATCTTAATAAATGTACCCAGCACAAAGTTTATTAAATACAAAAATGTAGAAACAACATGAGTAATACGGACGGGATTAAGAACGTTTACATCCCAAACATTATCTCAAGCAAGAAGTTCCAGGAACATAGTTCAAAGACTAAGTTCAACATGGTGGTAGCCCAGATATAATTTTAAAAAGCATGGCAGTGGCCCTGAGATTGCGGCCTATATCTTAATTATTAGGTAAGTCACAATTGAAAAAAATTGGTACATTCATTATTAATTTAGGACGATAAATATAGCCATTACAAGTCTAAAAGCCGGTTTTCCCTGTAACCGAGAATTTTAAATTAAAACGACATACACGTCCATGTAACGAGTGATTCTTCGTATATCCTGCTAGCATCGTAAGGTTTAAGTTGTATAAAAATTGTTGCACAATACGTTTCAATTAAAATAAAGCCATAAAACAATATAAGTCACTCAACTCCAAAAACTGCTGCAATCACTTTTAATTGCGTCGTCTCATGAGACAAGCATGGAACATTGCCGTATGGTCTAAATTAATTCCTGAGTTAGAGGCTTTGTTGAAATGGTCAAATTGTAATTACTTTAACAGCTATACCGTAAGGGTATTATTATTATTACAGAAAATATCGAAAGCTAATTCTTTGAGACATTCCATATGACTTAACAGCAATAGCATTACCGTCTTTATACGAATAAGAATATATTCATAACTAACGCTTTCTGTGGTTCTAGTTACGTCATTATATGTTTGACCACTGTGCAGAAATATCGTTGTCAGTGCGTTAATCTCGTTGCCATTTTGTTATCTCAGTGCCTCTCACTCTCTCCATATCTGCACAAAAGTGATGTTTAATCAAAGTTCCTGCATTTTATATCGATTAATTGGTTTTATTTATCGAAAGATATTCGAATCCAAACTCTAATTGAACCTTCATGCGTCTGTCTACCTTCTAACCAATACTATTCTTTCAAATGAGATGCCATTCTGTGCAACTGTCACTGTCTCTACCTGGAACCATTATATATATATATATATATATATATATATATATATATATATATATATATATATATATATATATATATATATATATATATATATATATATATATATATATATATATATGTTACCATGCTCCGGTGGATGAGTGGTTAGAGCGTTGGCCGCGAGACCGATAGGTCGTGTGTTCGACCCCTTTGCGAGTCATACCAAAGACTTACAAGAATGGTACTAACAGCTGCCTCGCTTGGCGCTCAGCATTAAGATGTTAGTGTTAGGACTGTTCGGCCTGGTCTCAGGATAATGTGACTGGTGGGACATCATGTTGCGTGTCTGCGACATAATGCCCCAGTGTTAGATATCACTATAAACTGCCTCACTACAGACATCGTAGCTAAATGACTGAAAAATTGTTAAATCTACGTTAAAAATCCTAATCAAACAAACAAAAGAACAAAATGTCTCCAAGATACCCAATTATAAGCAAAATAAAAAGGAATTCGCAGGCAAGTTCGACTGAAGATCTATGGTACCATTGCCTACCAAATTGAGCCCTACCAGTTAATTATTACTGTTAATCAAACCGTGTCACAAATAATACATTTAACAGTAATGCTATGTCATCAATTGATTGTACATTAGGATTACAAAATTCTTAAACAAAATATAAAGATGATGGCATTGTTGTGTAAAATTCGTGAGGTAATAAACCTGTCTGGCATGGAATGGACTGTATCAATAATAATAATGATGACTTTTGTATTGCGCCTAATCTTTAGAAGCACTATGCGCTTTATAGCTTCTATAATGATATGATGACAAAACATAAAACACCATGAAATTAGAAAACATGAAAAATGCTAAAACTTTTTAAGGTAGGAAATGATTAGATCGTTAAGTTTGTTGTTGCAGTCGGAAAAGGTCAGTTTTAAGAGCACTCTTGAAAGGAATGACTGTGTCTTTGTGTCTGATGTCACTGTGCAATTAGTTCCACGTTGCTGGGCTCTGGCATGCTAAAGAATGTTGTCCATATGACTTAGTTTTCATAGTATTTTAAGTATTTCGTCTAGTAAGACGTACACTGTATAAAATACTCACTCTAAGAAAGAGCAACTGTCAAGTTTCACTTCCACATGGTAATATTATCATCATCAAAATATAGTTTACATGAATGGAGACCCATATATCTTGGTTCCGGCCACGCATATAGTTTGTTATAACCGGAACGTGGCGTTACCGGTTATTAGTTCTTTGTTGAGTATACTTTTCTCTCTCTCTCTCTCTCTCTCTCTCTCTCTCTCTCTCTCTCACACACACACACACAAACGACGGTTTCATATATATATATATATAGTTACGTATATTTGATTTAAATTATTTATTTTTAAATGTCAAATCCAAAGTTGTCATTTTGCCTTGAAAATTCATTAATTGGGAGATTATTCCATAAAAATCTCTATGACCATACTTTATCTGTAGACATGTTTTTGACTTTGGCTTGCTGACCTAATTACTGACCCTACTTCAGACAGTGTCAACAAGCTTCTAAAACGATTGGTTAAAATCCAAAGACATCTTTCTGGATCATTCTATTTTTACGTGACTTAGTGAAGGTAGCCTCTTTCTTTGATCTTCCATGATCTTCCATAAAATCACGTGATCACTTCTTTACGTAATAAAACAGGTATTTAAATTATTGTTTGGGATAGAACAATTCAGTAGATGTTGGGCTTTTATATTACTAGGTTGTGTTTTCTGTTATAATTTTAATTACCTTGTACAGGGAATTGTGTCAATTCGTTGGAGCAAGAGAATGTATTGTATTTATATGGAAAAGAACATATCTCATAATTTCATTTGGTTGATAATACAACAAGAACTACATCACGTGACATCGTCAGCCATTTTGGTTTACATCGTCAAAATTCCAACCTGGAACTATTAGAACATTTATTTATCAGGACTCTTGCAATTCCATTAGTGGATTTTTTTTTTTTGTGAATTCTATATTGGATTAATGTTGGATTTGTTTCTCTAAAACTGTAAGTTTATTTATTTTATGAAAATAATTATACTTAATAAAATCATTGTTAGTTTTCACTCTTTCTGTGTTGCTGCTTATTCGAGCCTAAGCACGTAACATAGAAATTGGTGGCTATCGTCCGGATTGAGATTGAGATTGAAATAAATTGGAATTTAAATTCGAATTTCCCCTAGTTTTTGAAAAAAATTAAATCTTTAGTGATTCTTACAGTCTTGCATTAAAATGACATCTAAGGTAGAAATATTTCTTTCTAATCCTACCCAGGAGCAATTAGATCTTTTCAAAAAAGATGAGTTGATTCAGCTTGCCAGAAAATTTGATCTTTCTGAAGTCAAGGCTTCTTTAACGAAACAAGATATCAAACAAATTTTGGTTCAATATTTGGTAGAAAAGGATATGTTGGAACAAAGTGCGTTGATTTCGGTCAGTAAGTCTACATCAGACTCTGACATTAAACTAAAGGAATTAGTATTAAAATTCCAGATGGAATTAGAGTTAAAGAAGCTGGAGTTTCGGGAAAGGGATAAAGAAAAACAAATTGAATTACAAAAAGAGCAGATGCTGATTGATAGAGAGAAAGAGGAGAGAGAGAGAGAGAGAGAGAGAGAGAGAGAGAGAGAGAGAGAGAGAGAGAGAGAGAGAGAGAGGAAAGGGAGAAAGAAAGGCAATTTGAATTACATAAAGAGCAGATGCAGATTGAGAAAAAGGAGAAAGAAAAACAAATTGAATTACAAAAAGAGCAGATGCTGATTGAGCGAGAGAGAGAGAGAGAGAGAGAGAGAGAGAGAGAGAGAGAGAGAGAGAGAGATAGAGAGAGAGAGAGAGAAAGAGAGGATAGGGAGAATGAAAGGCAATTTGAATTACACAAAGAGCAGATGCAGATTGAGAGAAAGGAGAAAGAAAAACAAATTGAATTACAAAAAGAGCAGATGCTGATTGACAAAGAGAAAGAGGAGAGAGAGAGACAGGAAAGGGAGAAAGAAAGGCAATTTGAATTACAAGAAGAGCAGATGCAGAATCAGAAAGAGGAGAAAGAAACACAATTTGAATTACAAAAAGAGCAGATGCAAATTGAGAAATAAATTAAAATGAAAGAAATAGAGCTGGCAAGTGAGAATCACCATCATACTTCAAATCAAAATTTTGATTTAGCAAGGAATATTAGATTAGTGCCCCCTTTCAAAGAAAAATAAGTAGACAAATATTTGATTCTTTTTGAAAAAGTTGCAGAAAATTTAATGTGGCCAAGAGAGAATTGGACTCAGTTAGTACAATGTGTACTTACTGGTAAGGCTAGTGAGATTTACACTTCACTGTCTGTTCAGCTAAGTAGTGACTATGACGTAGTTAAAGAATGCATTTTAAGAAGTCTTGAGTTAGTTCCTGAAAATTATAGGCAAAACTTTAGAAATTACAGAAAAGAAGCTGGACAAACTCATGTCGACAAAGAGCAGTAGTTTGATAGGTGGTCTATAACCAAGAAAGTCGAGCAAGATTATCAAAATCTCAAGCAAATTATATTAATTGAAGAGCTCAAACACTGTGTCCATAGTGATGTTAAAACTTATCTTGATGAGCATCAGATTGAAACCTTGGAAAAGGCTGCTCGGGCTGCTGACGAAGATTTTTTGACACATAAAGTTCCTTTTGTTAACAAGACTTCTACTCAACAATTTTCTGGCAGAAAAGTATTTCCGCCTAATTCAAGCCCTTCTAAAACTCAAACTAACACAACTTTCAAAGATCAGACTTCAGAGAAGTTTGATTCTAGATCCTTGTCTCTTCCGACGTGTAACTTTTGCAAGAAAAAAAGACACGTTGTTTCTGATTGCTACAAATTAAAAAATAGGCATCAGAATCAAGACAGACCTGTTTCAAATGCTCTTATTTCCAAGAGGTCAAGGTCACAGTCATGTATTGAAAGCAATACATTTGTTGGGTCTAATAAATCCCAGTCTGATTTTATTATGGAGAATTATGAACCATTCATATCGAAGGGTTCTATATCATTCTTGGGTGATTCGGCCAATCGCACCTCTATTAAAATTGTAAGGGACACAGGAGCTATAACACAAAGTCTATTATTATCAGGTACTTTACCTTTTGCTGAGAAGTCTTCTTCTTTTAATGAAAGTGTTCTTATTCAGGGAGTAGTGTGCGGCTTTGTTAATTTTCCTCTCCATTGTGTAAATTTGTCATCAGACGTAGTGTCAGGATCTGTGACAATCGGAACAGTCTCGGGTTTACCAGTAGAGGACATCGATTTATTGCTAGGCAACGATTTAGCTGGGGACAAGGTTGTGGTTAATCCACTTGTAACTGACAAGCCTAATTTGATCAGAAAGTTGATCCAATTGAAAAAGAATTCCCTGAGATATTTCAAGCTTGTGCAGTTACCAGAGCTATGACAAAGAAAGCTCTTGAGAATGATGTTGAAGTGGTTAGTATTCTTTTAGCTGACATAGGTCAGGCTTTTGATGAGGTTACTTTTACTCCTTGTTTGGATCAAGCAGAAGGCATTGATCATAGTGATCCTCTTTTTACAACTCATTCTCTTTATTCTAATCAGGGTGATAAACGACAGTCACATGTCGTTGAACAGGAAAAAGATCCTGAGATCTCCTGTTTGTTTCAAAGGGCCATAAATGAGACTAAAGCCACTGAAGTTCCTGTCTGCTGTTTCATTAAAAATGGAATTCTTATGAGAAAATGGAGACCTTCCGAGGTACCTTCTGGTCATGAGTGGTCAGTGAACTATCAAATAGTAGTTCCAAAACCTTACAGACAGGAAATACTTAATCTGGCCCATGAAACTCCTTTGGATGGTCATTTAGGGATTAATAAAACTTATCACAAAATCTTGACTCACTTCCATTGGCCAAAAATCAAAAGTGATGTTGTCAAATACTGTAGATCTTGTCATACTTGTCAAATGGTAGGAAAACCCAATCAGAAGATACCTAAGGCTCATCTGCAACCTATTCCTGCATTTGACGAACCATTTAGTAGAATTATGGTAGATTGTGTAGGTCCCTTACCTAGGACCAAGTCAGGTAACCAATACCTGTTGACCATTATGTGTGCGTCAACAAGGTTTCCAGAGGCTATTCCGTTGAGGAATATAAAATGTAAAATAATAGTAAAAGCTTTGATAAAGTATTTTTACTAAGTATGGCCTTCCCAAATATGTTCAGTCAGATCAAGGTTCAAACTTCAAGTCTGGAATTTTCCAGCAAGTTATGTATGAATTAGGCATTCAGCAATTCAGATCTTCTGCCTATCATCCTGAGAGCCAAGGGGCATTAGAAAGATTTCATCAGACTTTGAAAAATATGATTCGATCATATTGTTTTGATACAAATAAAGATTTGTTTGAAGGCATTCATTTACTATTGTTTGCTGTTAGAGAATCAGTTCAAGAATCTCTAGGCTTCAGTCCCTTTGAACTGGTTTTTGGACATACTGTGCGTGGACCAATGAAGTTATTGAAGGAGAAACTTCTTTCTAATGAAGAGACTGAAATCAATCTTCTTAATTATGTGTCTGATTTTAGATACAAATTGTCAAGGGCTTGTGAGGTTGCAAAAACAAATCTGCACTCTGCTCAATCTAAAATGAAAGCAAGATATGATAACAAATTGAAGGAAAGGAGCTTTCAACCTGGTGATAGTGTCCTGGCTCTCTTGTCAATGCCACAAAACCCTCTTCAGGCTAAGTATTATGGTCCCTACACAGTCGATAGGAAAATTAATGATTTAAATTACATTATAAATACTCCTGGAAGACGCACACAAAATCAACTCTGCCATATAAACATGCTAAAGGAGTATATTGAAAGGGATAGCCACGTTAAACATGTAGTTAATTTAGTTGTACTTGTCCCACTTAGTGCAGAAATATTATCAGATTTTACTGATATTGAAATAATGATTGATATTGAAATGACGAATCTTTGTAATTCAGAAATTATGAAAAATCTAGACCAGAAACATTCACATTTGCAAGTGCCAGAAAGAAATGAATTGAAGCAATTATTAATTGAATATGAGCACTTATTTCCAGATATTCCTTCAAGAACAAACAAAATTTTTCATGACGTTGAAATTGAAAATTTAAAACGTATTAAACAACATCCATACAGGATGAATCCACTCAAACAGGAATACTTTAAAAAGGAAATTCAATATTTGCTGGAGAATGATTTTTTCGAGCTCAGTAAAAGTGATTTGAGTTCACCATGCATACTTGTTCCAAAACCAGATAAAACTTTCCGTATGTGCACTGATTATAGGAAGGTGAACAGTGTGACAAAGAACAGATTCATTCCCATTGCCAAGAATTGACGATTGTATTCATAAAATCGGGAATGCCAAGTATGTCACAAAATTTGACCTTCTGAAAGGATTTTGGCAGATTCCACTAACGGAAAGAGCAAAGGAAGTCTCAGCATTTGTGACTCCAGATGGACTTTACCAATATAAAGTAATGCCGTTTGGGATGAAAGGGTCGCCATGTACATTTCAACGTCTCATGAATATGATTATCTATGGTCTAGAAAATTGTGATGCTTATATTGATGATGTCATGATCTACAACGACACCTGGATTGATAAAATCGGAAATGCCAAGTATGTCACACAAAATGTGACCTTTTGAAAGGATTTTGGCAGATTCCACTAACGGAAAGAGCAAAGGAAGTCTCAGCATTTGTGACTCCAGATGGACTTTACCAATATAAAGTAATGCCGTTTGGGATGAAAGGGTCGCCAAGTACATTTCAACGTCTCATGAATATGATTATCTCTGGTCTAGAAAATTGTGATGCTTATATAGATGATGTCATCATCTACAACGACACCTGGACAGAACATCTAGCAACAATTCGAAAATTCTTTGCTTTGACAGACTCACTGATGCATGTTTGACAAATAATTTATCTAAAAGTGAGTTCTGCCGTGCTAGTGTGACTTTCTTAGGACATATTGTGGGACATGGACAGGTTAAACCAATAGATGCTAAGATTGAGGCTATCTCTGAATTCCCTGTGCCTGAAAATAGAAAACAACTGATGCGGTTTTTGGGTATGGTTGGATACTATCGTAAATTTTGTTTAAACTTTTCTATAATTGAAAAACCCCTGACAAATTTATTGAAAAAAAAGAACAAGTTCTGTTGGACTGAAAAATGTCAGGAGGCTTTTGATAAGTTGATGACCATACTTAAAAGGGCACCAGTTCTTGCAGCTCCAAATTTTGGTCAGTCTTTAAAATTATCTCTTGATGCAAGTGATGTTGGGGTTTTAGCAATTGTGATTCAAGAGGAAAAAAATAGAATTGAACATCCAGTGTGCTATTTTTCGAAGAAATTGAATAAGCACCAGAGAAATTATTCAACTATCGAGAAGGAATGTTTGGCATTGATTTTGGTTTACAACATTTTGAAGTTTATTTAAGTTAAGCTCCTTCTTTGATTAAAGTTTTAAACGACCACAACCCCCTTACTTTCATCGGCAAGACGAAAAACGAAAATCAAAGATTGCTAAGATGGAGTCTGTTATTACAAGAATATAATCTTGACATCCGGCACATAAAAGGAAAAGATAATATAATTGAAGACGCTCTTTCCCGTGTATAACAATATATTATACTGTCTAATTTATACTAGTTCTTTAAACCTCAGATGTAATTTGGTTTTGGATAATAAGAGAATTTTATCATATAAACCTTTCTTTTTATTTTATGGGGGAAGTTGTTACGTATATTTGATTTAAATTATTTATTTTTAAATGTCTAATCCAGAGTTGTCATTTTGCCTTGAAAATTCATTAATTGGGAGATTATTCTACAAAAAACTCTATGACCATACTTTATCTGTAAACATGTTTTTTACCTTGGATTGTTGACCTAATTACTGACCCTACTTCAGACAGTGTCAACAAGCTTCTAAAACGATTGGTTAAAATCCAAAGACATCTTTCTGGATCATTCTATTTTTACGTGACTTAGTGAAGGTAGCCTCTTTCTTTGACCTTCCATGAACTTCCATAACATCACGTGATCACTTGTTTACGTAATAAAACAGGTATTTAAATTATTGTTTGGGATAGAATTATTCAGTAGATGTTGGGCTTTTATATTATTAGGTTGTGTTTTCTGTTTGAGTTATAATTTTAATTACCTTGTACAGGGAATTGTGTCAATTCGTTGGAGCAAGAGAATGTATTGTATTTATATGGAAAAGAACATGTGCTCATAATTTCATTTGGTTGATAATAAAACAAGAACTACAGCACGTGACATCGTCAGCCATTTTGGATTAATGTTGGATTTGATTCTCTAAAACCGTAAGTTTATTTATTTTATGAAAATAATTATACTTAATAAAATCATTGTTAACGTTTTACAAGCATGTTAGTTTTCACTCTTTCTGTGTTGTATATATATATATATATATATATATATATATATATATATATATATATATATATATATGAGAAATAATATAAGAATTTATTTCATGGCCAAGGGAGTGTAATCGTTTTAATTAAATCAAACTGTTTACTATTTTTTATAAAACTGTGCCACATCACTCGTTTCTGTTTTAAAAATACATTGAAATGTTTCTTTGTAATGAAAATGAAAGCGTTGTAAGTTTCAGAACATATTTATTTATGCTGTAAAAAAATTCTTAAAAACAGTTATAATTTGTTTTAATAAGTTTACAATCCAAAGAAGGAAACATAATTTTTTTATTTTAAAAAAATGTTTTAATTTAATGAAAATACACCTATAATTTGCGAACAAGTATCTAACTGTATACACTGACAGGTCAAGATATATATAAGTTTATTTTAAAATCATTTCAATTTAGCTATTGTAAATGCACATATACTTACTAATTTAGATTAAAAATGTAATTTATTTGTTGTAAAGTCCATGAATATAATGAATCAGTTTTTATAAACACTGACAAAGATTTTAAATGAAAACAAAATCACACAAAAAATGTTATATTTTAAAAATTATGTCACATACAGACGTAAAAAGTGGCAAATGTGTGATGTTTTTCCTTTCGATTCTCATTGAAATATATAATGCACTCTTTTCACCACTAGTTATGATGATGAAACAAATCCAAATTAGACACCGTTTTAAAATCCTGTTTATATAACATAAGTTGAATTGAAATTACCACTAGTTATTTGTTTGACTAAATTTGTTATTTTCTTGTCCAATGGGGCTCGTATTGTATTGTGTCTTCTTAATAATCTTGCCCAGTTCTCTGTTGATATATTCTATCTATTCACACACACCGGGTGATAACATCGAAGGAGGTCATTCCCTAGATAAATCCAATTACCTACCCCTTTCTAAGTCGTTGAATTACATAATCTAAATATGAAAGATATACTAAAAGATGACGCTAAGATAATTGATTTATTTGATAACCTGTACAAAATGTAGCATGCAATATGTTGGACAAACACTTCAACAAGTTTCTAAGAGAATGAATACTCATCGCTTTCCTTTAATATTTTATATATAGAAATCCTCAGTTTTCCTTTAATATTTCAACACAATTCAAAATCAATAATCACTCTCTACTGTATTTTGCTTTCCTGCCAACATATATTGTGTATGGTGACATGAATAGACTCATAAAAAAGAAACTTACTGGATTTATAAGTTAGATAGTTTTTATCCCAATGGCCTTAATACAAATGCATTATAATAATAAAAAAATTGAATAACTTCTTTTATATTGATTAATTTTATATCCTTTATAACAATGAATTTATATGTATGACTGTTTGTCTCTATTTTATTATATTTTTTTACGTACATACCATTAGAACAGATAGGGCAGCACTGTTCACGTGGGACGGCGGCGTCATCACACATGACCGGTGGACACTGAGCAATTTGTACAGACCACTTCCCCAAAGGAGGAACAGATACAAGGTTTAAAGTTGTCACATGTAACAAAATCGACAGGCTTGAATATCTTCATAAAGTATTGACATTATACTCGAGGCTGAAATTTTTTTCTCCAGATATTTATTTTAACAAATAATTATTAAGTAGTATTCCCGTCTCTGAAAAAATGTTTGTCAGTCATGACCCTGTAAATATCATCAGGTGTTACAACTGAAGAAAGTTTTGGTCGTTTCGAAAATCTAATTTTCCTAAACCTACACTCATATGGAGATTAAAGTACATTAATTCATTTGCCCTGATTTACAAGAAATAGTAAATACATCTGGTCTGCTAAACATTTGTATTTTCCTCTCAAACGTCTGGTACTCATGTTCCCATTCTCAAACCATCTATTCACTTGAGCGGAACGTTTCGTATTTAAACGCTGTAGTTATCACACAGGGGAATTTACGCATCTGATTTGATTCTGTGACATGACGCTAAACATTTTCGTATTCAGCACAGATTAAATTGTTAAAGATAAAGTTAGTCCCGACGTGGGATCATGTTATTTAAGGATGAATATTGCGATGCTTATGTTACACTAAATTATTTTCATTTAAACGTTTAGTATGTACCAGTTATTGAGGGTACGTGGCCCTGTGTGATAAATTCAGCGTTCGAATACTAAACGCTCCGTTCAAGTGAATAGATGGTTTGAGAAAGGCAACACGAGTACCAGACGTTTTAGAGGAAAATACAAATGTTTAGCAGCCCAGATGTATTTACTATTTCTTGTAAATAAGGGCAAATTAATTAATGTACTTTAATCTCCATATGAGTGTAGGTTTAGGAAAATTCGTTGGCAAAACGACCATAACTTTCTTCAGTTGTAACACCTCATGATATTTACAGGGTCATGACTGGCAAACATTTTTTCAGAGGCGGGAATACTACTTAATGACTATTTGTGAAACTAATTTTCTTGAAAAAAATTTCAGCCTCGAGTAGAATGTCAATACTTTATGAAAATATTCAAGCCTGGCGATTTTGTTACATGTGACGACTTTAATCAGTGTATCTGTTCCTCCTCTGGGGATGTGGTCTGTACAATTACTCAGTGTCCACCGGTCATGTGTGATGACGCCGCAATCCCACGTGGACAGTGCTGCCCTATCTGTTCTAATGGTATGTACGTAAAATAATATGATAAAATAGAGACAAACAGTCATACATATAAATTCATTGTTATAAAGGATATACAATTAATCATAAAAAAGAAGTTATAAATTTTTTTATTATTATAGTGCATTTGTATTAAGGCCATTGGGATACAAACTATCTAATTTATGAATCCAGTAAGTTTCTTCTTAATGAGTCTATTCATGTCACCAAACACAGTATATGTTGGCAGGAAAGCAAAATACAGTAGAGAGTGATTATCGGTGTTGAAATATTAAAGGAAAACTGAGGATTTCTATATATAAAATATTATAGGAAAGCGATGATTATCATTCTCTTAGAAACTTGTTGAAGTGTTTGTCCAACATATTGCATGCTACATTTTGTACAGGTTATCACATAAATCAATTATATTAGCGTCATCTTTTAGTATATCTTTTATATTTAGATTATGTAATTCAACCACTTAGTAAGAGGGGTAGGTAATTGGATTTAGCTACGTTATCTAGGGAATGACCTACTTCGATTTTATCACCCGGTGTGTGTGAATAGATAGAATATCAACAGAGAAGTGGGCAAGATTATTAAGAAGACACAATGCAATACGAGCCCCATTGGACAAGAAAATAACAAATTTAGTCAAACAAATAAATAGTGGTAATTTCAATTCAACTTATGTTATATAAACAGGATTTAAAAACGGTGTCTAATTTGGATTTGTTTCATCATCATAACTAGTGGTGAAAAGAGTGCATTGCCCACGACTGATCTGTATTACCGTCCTCTCGACCGTTTTCAAATGTTTCCTTTTTTCCTCGAGTCTTCCTACTCCGACTGCCTCATCCTTTTTAGACTTCATTGTCCTTTACTCTGAACTCGTCACTTCTCCTTTCTTCTTTCCGGAGTTCCGTCTTCGGACTGTCCCGTCTCTCTCTCTCTCTCTCTCTCTCTCTCTCTCTCTCTCTCTCTCTCTCTGAAAGTTGTTTCCTTAAAGGATAAAATTGTCCCGAAATCTCTATATGTACCCCTTTCAAGACGTACATAAAATTCCTTAACATACGTTACTCAAAACACGCTAGCTATGAAAATTTGGATTCATGCAACCAATTTTATCAATGAAATAATAAATGTAAAAAAAAAGATAAATTGCATAATAACTCTAGCATCAACACATTTCCATGAAACTGAATAAACGATACATACTATGGAACATAGTAATATCAAACGTATTGCATAAAACAAACAATCAAACAATAGAATATTACGGCAAATTAAAAGTGCCGTTGTCTTTCGAAATTGTGAGTCTTAGTACTAAACCCTGTTCTTCTTAAAATACAGACACCTGTTCCATTCTCTTGATTAAGGATGAAAACATTATTATTTTTCTAGGCTTCCTCTGAGTCAAACTTCTCTCTCTCTCTCTCTCTCAGAAATTTTCGGACTAAAGAAGTTCGACCAAGGTTGTCATTTTAAATGCACATTATTTCCAATATGTACGTCTTAATTTCATTCTGGTCAATCATAAGCAGTGGTTTTTTAAAGTAGTCTTAAGACAATCATTATTCTCGTTAGTTAGAATATGTGAATTACGTTGTATAACCGTATGAAGAAAAACTATTTTACATGGATCGGAATTTCAGCTGTCTCTGTCTCAAAACCGTGTTAAGATATTTGGTCAACTTCATTGAGTTGGAAAGCTGGCCCCTTTAAAATTTAACACTGACATGGGACAAGATGAGGTAGATAGGTCAAAGTGACCACTCACAAAGACTTCTCCTGTTTAAATGTGATCCAATCTTAATGGTCAATGCATTCAACATTAGGGTTCAATGCTTTTCAAAATTCGATACTACATAATATATATATATATATATATATATATATATATATATATATATATATATATATATACCTGTATAGCATGGTATTCCTCACCTACTTTACAATCGAATCGTGTCGTATTCAACAAAAAAGTTGTTTTCATATGTACACAAGTTATATATAAAGATATTTACCTTTCTGTCTTCTGAATATAAATATCCTATACTTTTTTCAAAAAGTAAAAGGTTACCTCCTCTGTATATTCCAACATTATATCGCCATGATTCAATCGTTGCAATTGTCATCTCCGCCATTATCATTACTATTATCACGTTATCGTCATCAATACATTATCTTTTTCTTCTTCTCAAAAAGCAAGTTAGCAGCGTGGGCCCAAAATGAGTAATAACTTTCCCCAGCCTATCCTCTGAAAAGAAACGGACAAACAGTTGAAACTAGTTTTCTCGAATGTGATGCAGCTATAGATTAAAATCCTTATTTGATCAAACAGGTAACGATCCAAACCCACATGGTTTTAGTTTCTTTTTAAAGAAACATTGCATTAAAATCTTATATTTCAATGAGAAACGAAAGGAAAAACATCACACATTTGCCAATTTTTACATCTGTATGTGACATAATTAAAAAAAAATAACATTTTTTGTGTGATTTTGTTTTCATTTAAAATCTTTGTCAGTTATTATAAAAACTGTTTCATTATATTCATGGACTTTACAACAAGTAAATTACATTTTTAATCTAAATTAGTAAGTATATGTACATTTACAATAGTTCAATTGGAATGATTTTTAAAAAAAAAACATATATATATCTTGACCTGTCAGTGTATACAGTGAGATACTTGTTCGCAAATTATAGGTGTATTTTCATTAAATTAAAACATATTTTTAAAATAAAAAAATCTATTTCCTTCCTTGGATTGTAAACTTATTAAAACAAATTATAGCTGTTTTTAAGAATTTTTATTCAGTATAAATAAATATGTTCTGAAACTTACAACGCTTTTTTTTTCATTACAAAGAAACATTTCAATGTATATTTAAAACAGAAACGAGTGATGTGGCACAGTTTTATAAAAAATAGTAAACAGCTTGTATATATATATATATATATATATATATATATATATATACATTGGTGTATAATTATCAGACTTTCATATATATATATATATATATATATATATATATATATATATGAAACCGTCGTGTGTGAGTGTGTATATATATATATATATATATATATATATATATATATATATATATATATATATATATATATATATATGTGTGTGTGTGTGTGTGTGTGTGTGTGAGTATTTGTGTGTGTGTGTGTTTGAGAGAGAGAGAGAGAGAGAGAGAGAGAGAGAGAGAGAGAGAGAGAGAGAGAGAGAGAGCAAAGTATAGTCAACAAAGATCTAATAACCGGTAATGCTACGTTCCGGTAATAACAAACTATATGCGTGGCCGGAACCAAGATATATGGGTCTCTATTCATGTATACTATTTTTTGATGATGATAATTATATTACCATGTGGAAGTGAAACTTGAAAGTTGCTATTTTTTAGAGTGAGTATTTTATAGTGTACGTCTTACTAGACGAAATACTTAAAATACTATGAAAACTAAGTAATATGGACAACATTCTTTAGCATGCCAGGGCCCAGCAACGTGGAACGAATTGCACAGTGACATCAGACACAAAGACACAGACATTCCATTCAAGAGTGCTCTTAAAACTGACCTTTTTCGACCTCAACAACAAACTTAACGATCTATTATTTTCCTACCTTAAAAAGTTTTAGCATTTTTTATGTTTTCTACTTTCATGGTGTTTTATGTTTTGTTGTTATATCATTATAGAAGCTGTAAAGCGCATCGTGCTTGTAAAGATTAGGCGCAATACAAAGTTATCATTATTATTATTGATACAGTCCATTCCGTGCCAGACAGATTTATTGCCTCACGAATTTTACACAACAATGCCATCATCTTTATATTTTGTTAAAGAATTTTTTTTATCCTAATGTACAATCAATTGATGACATAGCATTACTGTTAAATGTATTATTTGTGACACGGTTTGATTAACAGTAATAATTAACTGGTGGGGTTCAATTTTGGTAGGCTATGGTACCATAGATCTTCAGTCGAACTTGCCTGCAAATCCCTTTTTATTTTGCTAATAATTGGACATCTTGGAGACATTTTGTTCTTTTGTTTGTTTGATAAGGATTTTTAACGTAGCTTTAACAATTTTTCAGTCATTTCGCTACGATGTCTGTAGTGAGGCAGTTTATAGTGATGTCTAACACTGGGGCATTATGTCGCTGACATGTAACATGATGTCCCACCCAGTCACATTATCCTGACACCAAGCCGACCAGTCCTAACAATAACATCTTAATGCTGAGCGCAAAGCGAGGCAGCTGTAAGTACCATTCTTGTAAGTCTTTGGTATGACTCGGCGACGCTCTAACCACTCGGCCAGCGGAGCATGGGTAACACACACACACACACACACACACACACACACATATATATATATATATATATATATATATATATATATATATATATATATATATATATAATGGATCGAGGTAGAGACAGTTGCACAGAGTGGCATCTTCTTATTTGAAAGAATAGTATTGGTTAGAAGGTAGACAGACGCATGAAGGTTCAATTAGAGTTTGGATTCGAATATCTTTTGATAAATAAAACCAATTAGTCGATATAAAATGCAAGAACTTTGATTAAACATCACTTTTGTGCAGATATGGAGAGAGTGAGAGGCACTGAAATAAAAAAAATGACAACGAGATTAACGCACTGACAACGATATTTCTGCACAGTGGTCAAACATATAATGACGTAAGAATGACCACAGAAAGCGTTAGTTATGAATATATTCTTTTTCGTATAAAGACGGTAATGCTATTGCTGTTAAGTCATATGGAATGTCTCAAAGAATTAGCTTTCGATATTTTCTGTAATAATAATACCCTTACGTTATAGCTGTAAAAGTAATTACAATTTGACCATTTCAACAAAGCCTCTAACTCAGGAATTATTTTGAACCATACGGCAATGTCCCATGCTTCTTTCATGAGACGACGCGATTAAAAGTGATCTCAACAGTTTTTGGAGTTGAGTGACTTATATTGTTTATGGCTTTATTTTCATTGAAACGTATTGTGCAACAATATTTCTACAACTTAAACCTTACGTTGCTATCAGGATATACGAAGAATCACTCGTTACATGGACGTGTTTGTCGTTTTAATTTAAAATTGTCGGTTACAGGTAAAACCCGGCTGAAAGACTTGTTATGACTATATTTATCGTCCTAAATTTATAAATAATGTACCAATTTTTTAAAACTGTTACTTACCTGATAATTAAGATATATGCCTTTTGTATTATCTCAGGGCCACTGCCATGTTTTTTAAAATTATGTCTGGGCTACCATCATGTTGTACTTAGTCTTTGAACTATCTTCCTGGAACTTCTTGCTTGAGATAATTAATGTTTCCGTATTACTCATGTTGTTTCTATATTTGTGTATTTAATAAACTTTGTGCTCGGTATATTTATTAAGATGAATGCAATAATAATTGTTCCTTTTATAAACGGTAACTAAATCTTTCATCAGAGAATAATTTATAATACATCCAAGCAAGATTCACTTTTCTAGGGAACCATGGTGGCTCAGTGTTTAGCGCGTCGAACCTGTGCGGGCTAGAATCCTACCATCATTAATTAGTTCGCAATTGAAAACGGATATACAGTAAATCTATTGAGAGTGATTTCTAAGAAATTAGAATACTTTAGAAAGAAGGAGGGGGTTTCTGCCACACAAATCGTAATTTTGGTAATGTCCACAGAAAGGGATGGGCAATGAAAACCAAAATATATACCGCAAACTTGCCGTTTCTCACAAATGTAAGACTTCAAGATAACAGGTCTTCTAGACAACCAACTGCTGAATACTGAACATTACTTCGTTCGCTCCAAAACAAAGGGGCATCTAATGGAATTTTAGTGTTTTTCCGTTTAAGTGATTCGTATTACAATTAGATTAAAATAACAACAAAAACAATAACAACAACAACAACAAAAATCAAACAAGCAACGCCTCTCTCCACAACATAAAGAAACATAAAAGACAATCTATTACTATTTGATCTAGTCTTGTTCACCTAGACTCCAGCTTGATTCCGAGAGTTTCATGTCCAGAATGATTCTAGTATAGGTCTGTACAATTACATGTTACCGATTATTTCTTATTTGTTTCATTCTTTTTCTGAAAAACGCATCATCTATACTATAAAGACCATTATGACTTTATGCAGAAAATGTGAACATAATTATACCGTACTCATGGCAAGAGAATTTATTTGTGTAACAGCGGGCAAGTTGTGCTCCTTTTTCATGTACTCTGAGAAGTAATTCCATAGCCTGGGAACCTGCAAGATATTAGGTGCGAAATTGACATGCATGCATGCATCCATCCATCCGTCAGCCCGTCCGTCCGTTCATCCATCAATCCATCCATCCATCCATTCATCCATCCTTACATACATACATACATGCATACATACATACATACATACATACATACATACATACATACATACATACATACATACATACATACATATATACATACATACATACATACATAGATACATACATACATACATAAAACTCCGGTGGCCTAGTGGTTAGAACGTCCGCCTCGGATGCGGGTTGTCGTGGGTTCGATCCCTGGCCGAGTCATACCAAACACTTACAAAAATGGTACTAACAGCTGCCAGGTGTCAGGATAATGTGACTGGGTGGTATGTCATGCTACATGTCTGCGGGATGATAACCCAGTGCTAGACATCACCGTAAACTGTCACACTGCATACTTCGTAGCAATATGACCGAAAACTTGTTAAAGCTACGTGAAAAATAACATGCATACATACATACATACATACATACATACATACATACATACATACATACATACAAATCCACACAGACATGAAGACACACATCCATCCATCCAACAGCTTCGCTGGCCTAGTTGTTAGAACGTCCGCCTCGAATGCGGGATGTCGTGGGTTCGATCCCCGGCCGAATCATACCAAAGACTTACAAAAGTGGTACTAACAGCTGCCTCGTTAGACGCTCAGCTTTACGAGGTTAGTGTTAGGGCTGGTCGGCCTGGTGTCAGGATAATGTAACTGGGTGGGACATCATGCTACATGTCTGCGGCATGATGCCCCAGTGCTAGAAATCACTATTTGCTCTATTATTCTCGAAGTTGTAATTTTTTTTAATTAAAAGAGAACTGACTTTCTAATATTGATAAGTTTTGTACCATATGGACCAAAATGTTAGAACCATACACCGCTTCAAGGTGACCTTTTTCGTTTTCGTTTATTAATTAATGTTTGTAGCTTTTTCAAGATTTAGAAGAAATAAGAGGCTGAGGATATCCTTATTTCTTTTTCTAAATCTTCCAAAAGGCATCGTCGAGACGTGTGTTTCAAGGAACATAATTCTAGATGACTAATTAACCAGAGAGAGAGAGAGAGAGAGAGAGAGAGAGAGAGAGAGAGAGAGAGAGAGAGAGATTTACTTCCCATATATTGAATCGTCGGCAGGAGACAAAATTCTTGCGTAATAGGTTGATTGATGTTTTTATTTCCTTGTCATGTTACGCAAAATACAATCCTTAGTATATACAAAAAATGCGGTAAAACCGGAAGTAACAGTAATTAAAGGTAAAAAAAACCCCACACTTACAAATGATGACATTCAACTATATGCATATAAGGTTCACATTTACCAGAAGAACCAAAAACAGAATTCGTCACGTCTTAGTTACAATTAAAATTACGTGAATATAACTGGCAATTTTTGAAAATTTCCTGCTACAGCAAATGGAAATACAATTTCAGAAGTTTAATTAAATGATCAACTTTACTAAGTATTCAAGGGTTAACAAAATTCGCGGGAGTAACAGCAAATCTCGTTGGCGTTAGAAGAACACACAATATATGTATTACAAAATTTGTTATCAAATGCAGTCATTGCTTCCTTCATATAAATGTATTGGGATGGTTTTAATGTCAGTGTTTAATTAGACTGTGCGAGGAAGATCGATTGATTAGCTATCAGTGTAAAAGACTTCCAAGCCAAGACATAAAGTTAAACAAGTTGCTCGAAATAGACTTAATAGACTAAGAGAGTTCTGAACCAAAACCCTCAAAAATATTTGTGTTAGATTTTGTCAAACGTTTATAACATTGCTGTGTACATAAAATAAAATAGTAGAGAAAAGATATCGAAGCTATATGAGATTATTTATTTCTCTCATTAAATTAAAGGTAATTCTACCTCACCATGTTCCGTCTACTCCTCTCCTCCTTCCCTTCCTTCCCTTTTTAACGTTCAATCGGGTTACCTAATTTTCAATTAAAGTTACATATATATATATATATATATATATATATATATATATATATATATATATATATATATATATATATATATATATATATAAAGTGTGATCATAAAGCAATATCAGATGTATCTGTAACGGTATTTTTTTTTACGAGTGGGGAGGGCGATTGGACTAAAGCACTCGCCTTTTCCGAGCATTGCCATCTCACCTTTGTCCGCGTGGGTCCGAGTCCATCGTTCCCTCTAAGCGAATGGTAGATGCGCGCGCAGTGCACGCTGCATTGCGCAAGCATTACGGAGACGAGCAAAATTTAACGTTGCACTGAGCAAAATTTAACGTTGGATTGACAATTCAGCTGCGCTGGGATGCCTGAGCAGCTGCGCGCGCAGCTTAGAGGGAACGTTGTTTGAGTGTCGGGCTCGGCCAATGTATGTGAAAAATGTTTTCCAATGTTTTTTTTCCACCAACTATTCTGTTCGCAATGTGTAGTCTATCAAGCGCCCAAAAATAGTGTTAAAGCCTCAAAAGAACAACATTGTACTGGAGTTTTCACCCCCTTCCATGTATTCCTACAGAGAAGCTAAATAAATCATACGCCTCTTGATGTCGAATGGTTTTTGGAGTAGCTAGAATTATGGACGTATAGACGGAGGGTATCGCAAATACCCCTCCCCCCGCCCAACTGATAAGGTGTGGGAATAATGCACAAAAATGAAGAGAATTGTAAATACATAACATTATTTATTCACAAAATGGACGGAAAATAAAGCCGTACTACTGGGCAATACACGACACAGTTACAACAAATAAAACTGAATTTATGAAAACAAATGTTGAGTAAGTATAAACCATGGTATATATTGAAGACATCACTGCTTTCGTTTAGACTGTTTTGCACAAATGGAACACAAACTCATTGTCAATATTTTGAGAACAAATTTAGCACAGCAAATGTTCCTTTGAAACTCACCATTACCTTTGATAAAAAAGAAAAAAGTGAAAAAATATTAAGACTTGGCTGAAAGAATTTTCAGTACTGTTTTTGATGCATTACTGTGTGATGTGTGGTTTGGAGTTTTAACGTAGCTTTAACAATTTCGCTACGATGTCTGCAGTGTGGCAGTTTATAGTGATGTCTAGCACTGAGGCATCATGCCACAGACATGTAGTATGATGTCCCACCCAGTCACATTATCCTGACTCCAGGCCGACCAGTCCTAACACTAACCTTTAATGCTGAGCGCCTAACGAGGCAGCTGTTAGTACCATTTTTGTGAGTTTGTTATGGATCGTACCCACGACCTCCCTCATCCGAGGAGGACGCTCTAACCACTAGGCCACCGGAGCGGTCTCATTTAGTAGAAAACTGCAAGTCAGAGTTGAGAAGTGGTTATATTTTGCATGATCTTTCGCACGAAATAGTAGCCGACTGTATTATTTATAACTACCTATAGCCAACTGTATTATTTATAACTACCTATAGCCGACTGTATTATTTATAGCTACCTATAGCCGAGTGGATGAGAGAGCTGGGCGAGTCAGATCAACTATGATGCTAAGGTCCAATGGTTCAAATCCCAAAAACGATCTTGCTTCTCTGTTTCTGGGCCTTGTATGAAAACTGAGTTCCACGATCAACAAAATACATCATTCTTAGTTGTAACAGAATTGCATGCTAGCGGTAAGGGAACTCGAGTTGCTGCACACTCTGTTTTCATTACAATGGTACCATTGTTTTTGAAAAAGGGTATAAAAAATAAAATTTTAACCAAGTATGTTTTGCCCATTTATTATTGGTCCTCTTTATACTGTTGCGGGTCTTTCATAACAAACTTTCATCTCAGTGTAGGTTCTAACCTAGACCAAACATGTACATACGTTGACATGTCCATTTTATAATTGACTAGAAATTACTTAGTGAATTTAATCAAAATTGAAACAATCTGTAACATTTGTCCAGAAAATACCACTTAATATATTTAAGTGTGTGTGTATATTCAATATATATTTAACCTACCTATAAGTAAATCGCCCTTTTCTGCGGCTGTAAGAATATTGAACAATATGTCAGTTAAATCTATTATCTACATTTTGTTTGCAAACTAATCACACACATAACAAAAACAAATCAAGTTGTACCTGAAGAACAATACAAGGCAAATCATTGTATGCACTCGAATGAATATATCACATGAGTGTGTATCAAACATTGTGAAAACAACAAAAATCAAATCCAGTCGTCAAGATAGTTCAAGAAAATATCTGCTCAGTACTGGAAAAATATTGTCTAAACAGAAAATTACATATCCGATTACTTTAAGAAAAACATGAATACGTCCAGCCAACGCAGAATCAGTGCTGTAAACGTGTATTTAATTATAAGCTATATTTTGTTCTTTCTTCTTTTCTGCAGGTAACTAATGAAAACCCAGCATAATGGGTGTATTGGAGAATGCCGTATCATTGTTACATGATGACATTTATAACGTATAAATATAACATATGGAAAAGATGCCTGTATGGATGTATATATACTTTGACCAGAACGATTACGCAACTTTCTAGAACCAATATCTATCATATTTTCTAACGCTTCGTATACAACAATATGTTTATCAATAGAATGATACATTTTGTGAAGCTTTAATCCATCAATCAACCGAGACTACGACTGCAGTGTATAAAAGACATGCTGTTTGGCAAGACGTAATGGTACACATAAATTTCCAGATGAAAACGATGCTATGGTACTTCGTATGATAATAATAATAATAATAATAATAATAATAATAATAATAATAATAATTTTTATGGTTATTGGTGTTGTTGTTGTTGATATTGCTCTTGTAAAAAGGAAATTCCATAAAATAACACTGTTCACTCGGCTTAATAATAATGTTGGTATAAATAAACAAAATTACCACACCCTCATTTTGTAGGCTGGTAATGTACAACACCATAATTGTGCAGCAACCAAGTATGTTAACTCCCTCATTAGTTGCACAGCGTGTACTAGCTGCTGTGAACGTTAACGTAGACCCAGAACAGTACGTGAAATGTACCAATATATTAGGGTTAATTACAGTTGTCTACATGTACGTGAAATGTACCAATATATTAGGATTAATTACAATTATCTACATGTACGTGAAATGTACCAATATATTAGGATTAATTACAGGTGTCTACATGTATCGAAAAGGTTTGTAAAAACTGATTATACGCAGTGCGTTTTATGGGGTGCAAATAATCATGCCAGGAAAATATCCCGATTCTAGGTGATACCGTACAATGGTTTGCTGCAAGCTATTTATGTAAGATGGAATAATATTTTGTCATCAAGACGGCATTTCGAATCATTAACTAACACAACAAGTTAGCAGAATACAAAGATTCAGACGGTTTGATTGGATAAAATCGCATGTTTTTTGGTAATGTAGACACGAGCTGTTGAAGTTTTAGTGGTCGTTGCACATACATAGATGTCCGCAAAGTTATTCTGAGAAAGTAAGGCAATGACATAAGCAGTTGATGTAGATTTTGGTTTGGTTTGGATTAATGTTTTACGACAGCAATTTATGAAGACGATTACTTTCATAAAATCATTCTGAATTCTTGCCGGTATAAGTTACGTACACTCAAATAGTTTACAGCGGTGGTTTCCGCTGTGATTTTAAGAGCACAAAACGTGTTGTGCTAATATGGAAATTTTTTTCTTCTTCATTACGGTATGAAATTAATAAAAACAATTACAGGTTTTTGCATTACTGAGTAAATTGTTTTCATGAGCTAAGAAATATAGATAATACTGATAATTGTCATTAGTATCCGATGGTTTATTGTGAACAAATTGTCACTTGACTATATTAGCCTGGTTTCAGCACCACACCACACCCACACACCCATTCCCGCAGATGTGGGGGTTGCTTGGGTGGTTTCAGCGCAACTGTTCAACCATAAGATTTTTAAATACCCTACATCTCTGTATTTTGACCGTTTTTGTTGAAAGCTGTAAGACACGTTACCAAACCAGACAAAAAGAACAAGTGGCAGTCTTACAGAAAGACTCTAAAGATTGGTAATTTAGGCTTCGACTAGTCTCTTGTTTGATCAATAACAACGAAATCCAAACCCTTCACGTTTAAAAATAAAGTATGGAACACGTATGCCCCAAAAACGTACATGAAATGTGACTCACACGAAAATTAAACCTAGATAGAAATGACAACACTGTATGAATTACCACAGTCGTGGTGTGGCACTTCAAATCAATATCCACAAAAAAATGCGTATGTGATGTGCTGATTGAAAGGGAAGGCTAAATTAATTTTCGTTGAACGGGTTGCCACAAGATTAAGCCTAAACACAAATTTATCAAGAACTTAATCTGCTTAATTCTTAAATAAAAAGTAAGAAAAAATTAAACGGTGATTATACAAGTACTTGGTCTCGTACGAAAGTAAAGCAAAGATACAAGTCAGCAGATGTACAGAAACGCCCCAGACAACATGTTTTTGATATGACGTTTTGTAAGATATTTTGAAATTAAAATAATTAAAGATTCTAGTATTACACTCTTAAAAAAGAAAACGAATGTATTACAAAAGATAATAACAAACGACAAAAACAATATAGATGTTAGGAACTTAAATAATAAATCTAACCCATCTCCTTCAACTGAGCACACATATTTTACCTGAGCTTGCAATACTAAACGCAAGAACTATCCACTGACTAGCAATGCCCTGTGTAAACCTACAACCAATTAATACACGAATACATATTTGTGCTATTCTAGTCCGTAAAACAAAAACAACATAATCTGCTGCAAAGCTTGAGGTAAAGTTAATTTGGCTCGGGGTTACATCTAATATAAAAAATGTGAATAAATAAGCATTGTAAATTTGAAACAAAAGAGATGAATATTGAAAGACTAGAATTTTCTGTTTGAAGTCAGAAAGGAACTTGTAAATAGCACGTCATGTCTTCGACTATGTGTACGTCATGACTTTACTTCCAATATTCGTGTAATTGCTTTTCTCACACACGTCCCGAATACCAACATGTGTTTGTTTGCTAATTTTAACCTTCCGTGTGTTCCAGGATAACATTGGGCATACACATGAGCAAATACAACATTTCTGGGTAATGTCACGTGTCACCAGCTGGCAAGATGCATGTTAAATAAAGTAACTGATTTCGATAAATATGAAAATCAGAGAACTTGGAGCAAAGTCGCTGCATAATGACGGAAGTTTTCAGCAAAGTGATATCGTATTATATCGATCTCCATTTATGTGAAACACGAGTTGAACCAAAGATGAACACAAAGCCTTGTTTAGTAAGGAATTCGAGTTTTCCTTCTAAAAAATATTTGATTGTCTGTGAAACAGAAAATGTTCATAAATATTAGAAAACGAATCTTAACACGTTGAATACGAGATAAAAAGCTATGCATTGAAAATATGAGAAAAATCTATCGAAAAAATCTGGTATGTAAAGTGGGCAAGAATTGTTTTATCTGAAATGAATGAAAATTGTATTTCTAACCCCAACCAATATCCCAGTATCTAAAAGATCTGGATTCTGTGATTTTCTCTATCACTTACGACAACATTTCCATTGGCCAACAAGCCAAGACCCTCCAGACCCTTAAACTGGCCTCCCTCACTACCGTACGTGCCAAACATACAGTAGTATCGACCATCACCCCGAAACAATTGGATCCTATTATTCCCACTATCTGCAACAGCCACAAATCCTTGCTCATCGATGGATATGCCCTTCGGAAACTTCATCTGTCCCTGCATAGTCCCGATGGATCCAAAAGAAAATAAGAAGTCTCCGTACATACTGAACACTTGTCAATCGATGGTTACTGCTGTCACTAACATAAACTTTGTTGTCGGAGTTCAATGCTAAGTAATGTGGATTTTCAAACTGGCATTGTCCATGCCCTAATCTTCCAAATTTTCGAACAAATTGTCCATTAGACTGAAAAACCTGTACTCTATGGTTCTCTTTATCACATACATATATAAATCCCATGCTATCACATAAGACGTCCCAAGGATACAACATCTGGCCATCTTCTCCTCTTTCCTCGCCGAAAGCAAGCTGGGACTCCCCGTTGTGATCGAATACCTGTATACGATGATTGTACCGGTCGGATATGATGATTTGTCCTAAACAATTGATCGCAATTCCTGTCAAGCAATCAAACTCGAAACTCGCCTTCGCTGTCCCCATAGTAACCGAAAGACTTCACGAAAGCTCCAATGTGATCAAAGACCTGAACCCTATGGTTACTACTGTCGGCAACATATATGTTGTTGTCCCTGGGCGAAACGGCAATACCTCGTGGCCATACGAACTGCGATTCTTCATTTCCTCTCTGTCCAAACCTAATTATGGCCCTCCCTTTATCCTGGTAATTATTTCTAGCAGTAGCTACTACGGTACTCTCGCTAGTACTTCCATTCCCAGTCTGGAAGGTTATTTCATTGTCCTCCTCGTCGTCTGCTCCATTGAAACCTACATCGAATCTCACAGGAGGCGGTTGTGGTCTTGTCACAGGGTCGGCAGTACTAGCTCTGGAATAGATTTCCTCTTCCCGTATAGCCTCTATATCCGAGCTGGATGTGTCTCGCGCGAAGGTTCGACTTTTTGACAGCGACAGAGAGCTAGCTGCTGTTGATGTTGCAGTTCTTGATGGAACCTGAGGTGCTGTCTGTCTGCGTAGATCTTCTTTGTGTGAAATCCCTAACTGAAACTAATGAAGACGGCTGGTTTGAAACATTATTTCTTCTCCCCCTGCTACTAGTATTTGCCCCAATCCTATTATCTGAACTGTTCCGTCTGAAAGTTGTTGGAGACTCCACTATGGCAAGTCCTCCATCTCCCAGACGTCCGGCAATCCTAGTATCTAAATAATGTTGGCGACGTCGTCCCGCCAATTTTCTCCTCGGAAGATGAGTATCTTCTGCTTGGTTAACATCTGTTGAACCATTGCTTCTTCTCGGATAGCTGAAGTCTACAGGAAGTTCGTACGACGTTCTTGGAAGTAATGGTCGACGAGAAGATGGAGAAGAGCCGAACAGTGCTGTTGCATTTGTATCTTCGCTTTTTCCGTTTCCACCTTCTGCGCCATGTACTGGTTCATTTACTACTGTAGAACGTCCAGGAGACTGCCTCGATGGAATACTCCCAATAGGGGACCTACTTTCAGACCTGCCAGCATTTGTGGCTAATGATGCGGATCCTGAGACTTGAAATGATCTAGATGCAGAATCAGATGTTGTAACAGCAGCAACATTAATCTCGCCAAAGTTTGAGACGGCTTGCGAAAATCTGCTGTCCTCATAAGCAAACTGTATACGTCTTTCGTTTGGTAAGCGGAAATTCCCGTTTTCGTATGCACGTAAGTTTTCCATGTGTTCTACACACTGTCGTTTTATTTCGGTGAGATCTTCGTCTGGTATGTTTCCAATTGACCGTGCCGATGTAGACTCTGTAGAATCACAGAAACTGGCTATGCTTGCGAGTTCTACTTCTACATTTTCCTGGCAAAGCCTGAGAGATCTCATTTCTCCGAGCAGCTACATCTGAACTTTACTTTGCAGAAGCCGCTGACGACTTCTCAACTCGCCTATATATCTTTCTATGATTTAATTGATTTCTACCTACGCTGCTTCATCCCTCTGAGAAAGTAGTTCCGACTTATTCTCAATCGTACTAACTGCACCAGACAGTTGCGGTAAACCACGATGAATTTGACTAACGAGTCTACCGATGTCCATTCTTTGCTGATTTATATGTACTTTCTTGCATGCGTCACATACAGTTTGGTTACAATGAGCACAGCGACTAATGTGACTCTCACTTCCACAGGCCGCACATACAGTCCTCGGTGGAACATTGGTGGTAGGTAGCCCAAGCCGTGCGCTTGCCGGGGCATTGCATCTTTCCTGCATTTCGTTGGATTCATTCTGTGCTACACCATTTACATCACTCCTTGCTATCGGCGGTGCCTCTGTTAATCTAGCGAGGTTTGAGGAAGAGGATCGAGCTTGAGCGGGAAGTTCTAGAAAATTGAGGATCGTTCGGTTGTTTGGGAAGGCAGAAACGCGTTCAAAAGGCCCTCTGTGCTGAGCTCGACACTCCGGACATCTTAGCAAACGTGTTAATCTGAAGAGAAACATAATCCGGATAAACCATATTCAAAAACACAGATAAAAAACCTTCAAGAAAGATATGATTTAATTAGAAATGATATGTCGACAGTCACTAATAGCGACATGCATTTCTGTTGCTATGTTGGCAAAATATGTTTCAGCAATACTTTGGAGCATCTAATGCATAACATGGGGAGGGGGTATAAATTAATCTGAATGCTTGCTGAAATACGCCAATGTTGGTTGGAGTTTGTGTGCCTATTTTAAATATATTGAATACACTTAGAGTTCTTTATGGTTCCTCATAAATAGAGGCATGTCAAAGCAAATAGTCCGAGAACTGAATGACTGTATGAGTTTTCATCCATAAACTGTGTCAGCAGTTGTTGGTGGTAACAGGATAAAGGGAAAAACTCCACTGCAAAAGGCAACTATTGCCCATACACGTCTTCCTAAACGACTAATTCAAAACAGAATCAAAACAAAAATGTCATCTGCTCCATCAAGTAAGTATTATTGTTTACATTTAAGCAGTTATTGAACGATTTTATTTCGAATTTTTGGAACCCTATTATAACACAATAACGATCGATCTAAGGCCAGTGTGCTAATTAATGAAGATCACGACTAATGTTTCCCTATATGACGAAATGAAAGTAAATTTATGCAAGGCAGCAACGAACATAACCAACGGGGTTTGAAAGTAATCTGCTTAGGCGCAAGAACGCCATCAAATTCATTCCGGTGGCAGGCAGTAGGTTTCAGATCGCTTTTATTTGGACTTTCAAGACGGAAACTGTTTACTTATCTGTGATGAAGGTGGCAGTACAATTCGCTTCCAAAGCATTTCTCGACACTTTATCAGTACGAATCTGCCGTTATAGACAGTACGACCGAGGACTGACTGCAAAACGTTATATTATATTGAAATTAGACCAATTTAAGGTAATGTCTAATTTTATATAAAATTGTACAAAAGTGAATGTGTTAATATTTAGAATATGGTATTTATACATATACTCTATTAGGTTCAAAAAGACATGCTAAGTAAGCATTGGACACACTCGATACATTGAGAACTGAAAGAGCACCTAAACGTATAAAGTTTAGGTCTTCTTTAATTTTAGGCGAACCATGGAATAGCCGCTCTCCCCTTCCAATATTTCCTACAATAATTGGTACCCCATTTAACTTGGCGCCCCAGACAACCGCCTTGTTATACGGAATACCCTGCCACAATTTCTACAGAGTTTCATAAAGAGATAGGATAAGTCGAAAAAAACAAATATATATATATATATATATATATATATATATATATATATATATATATATATATATATATATATATATATATATATATATAGGTAGGTTATATATCCACTTATACAAGGTGTAAAATATCCCGGAAAAACAATTATCCGACCCCACAATATACCATAATTTGATCGTCTGTTCGAAGTGGCAGTTTTATTTCCTACCTTTGTCTTACAACAAGAAGAAGAGGGACAACAGCGACAAATAGATATAAAAAAGAGAATATCCAATGTAAACATCATAGTTACAGTATGTTTTTGTTTTACCCCCTTAACAACATTAAAGATGGGCTTTTCAACGGTATCGTGCAAATATGTTCACAATGATGTCGTTGTTTACCGATGATCAAGATAAATCATTTCTGTACTGCATTTTTTTGCCAGTTCCATGGAAGCGATTCTAACCCGTCGTCACTGATAGACAATGTGATGTGCATGTGGCTGATCAAAGTCGACGTAATTTAAAACTATTTGCAATGTAACCGTGCCTTTATGGGGATTTTTTAAATTTTATTCCGTTGGTCACATTAATGACCCCTTTCAATTGGTTGTCCTTTACCACATATTAGTACAATCAGTACAAGTCCTTACAATGACGCCAACTTGATAAAATGTAATCAAAAGATATATGGAAATTAAGAATTCTTTTTACGATTTTACAAAAACAAACACAAAAGATTCAATGCGTTCTGGTATTTGTGTTTCTGTGTACTCCATTGCAGTATCGCGGCGTTACTGCAAGCACTGTTGAAGCGATGCGCTATATATACATTTCTTTAAAAATCGGTCTACGTACGAATAATCCAACAGAAATGTGAAGCTTCGTGCAGTATAAATGAGGGGGTAAAAACGTGCACCAGGATTCAGTGCCAGCAACAACGCTCTATTGCTTAGCTTACACAGAAACGTTTTTTTTTTATTTTGTGGAAGTGCGTTCTTTATTTCTTCAACATAACATACAAACAAATAGCGACTACTAAAATTTACTGCTACAGATGAAATCAAGGGTCGAGAGAAAAATGTAGATTAAAATAATGCCATAATGTTTAACTATAAATTACAGTCTCCTGCTGTCACGAGTAAGGAAACATAATTCTCATTTTGTGAAAGGTTAATACATTTTACGCCTGTGTATGAAAACCAGGTGTTTTAAAATGCCCGTTTTTTATACGCTCAATGGATGACCACATTAGCATCTTTCAATTTGATATGTAAGCATTTAAAAAGTATCTTTCGAGCTATGAAGAAGCATTAACTGACATAAAGAGATGATATTTGTAAAACAATATACTAGTATAAAGGACAGGCAACCTATAGAAGTATGTATTTATTAAGTTTGCCTGTATGTATTTAAACTGTCTCATTTACGCAAAATGTCGCAAAAAGCGAGTCAAAGAATAAAAACGTTGAAGCCCCCCCCCCCCCCTCTAATCTGTAATTCGGAATGTTTATGGCGTCAATGTTTCAGTTTTGTGAAAATGTTTCTTCTACAATTCACTTTGGTATTTAATATATTCGTCTGTTTGTCCACAATTTCTTTCTTTCAGTTTTCAATTGCATTTCATTCAGTTTTATGTCAATTGAACTAGGCACATAAGGGACAAAATGGACTCCTCTAATTTGGGAAACCGATGGTGACTATGATTTAAAAGAAAGATTGCAAGAGCTTACAACTAAAATAGTGTGCCTTTCTTTCGTGCATGAATCTTTTAAAAAGGAAGATAACAATTTCCCACAAATTACAATGGAGGATATATCTTTCATCACGTGACTTCTGTCTTCGTGATATGACCTTCTACAAGCATGGTGCTCACAAACGGGCAAAAACTCCATGATTGTAATTTTCATTTGAACATTCATTCACAATAGTCAAGATGAACATTAATTGCAAAACATATACGTACCAAAGCAAGCAATAATATGCGTGCGCACAGGACATACTCGTATAACGACCCAGTAATTAATTCTCTCATCTAAGTACACTATCTGATTCCTACGAGAAATAGAGGTATATATATATATATATATATATATATATATATATATATATATATATATATATATATATATATATATATATATATATACAGCAAGTGGAGCTGAGAGCGCTGTTTCTGATCGTACATACTGATGTTTGATAATACCAACATAATTTTAAATACGAATGAATACTATATCAGACGTAATAGTGAATTATATATATATATATATATATATATATATATATATATATATATATATATATATATATATATATATATATATATATATATATAACTGAAACTAAACTACGTGACATAAATAGTACAGGCAAAGTTAGGGTTACAGTCAGCTGCAAATGTTACAAATGCAAGTGAGTAAAGTCTATAAAAGAAATGGAACAGCGAATAATGTCAGATATTTAGACTTAACGGATATTTATCATCATCATCATCATCAGTCTCTTGACCTAGTGTGATCGTTGAGGGAATGTGCTGCTGAACATATGATCAGTTCCCTCCACTTGTATCGATCATGTGCCTATGCCTGTGTCACCGCAAAGGTTTTCGGGGTCCATTCTGCGATGTTGTCAGTCTACTTTTTCTGTCTACCTCTCCTTCTGCCACACTTGACGCTGCCCTGCAGTACTGATGTGGATAAACTGTTGGCTATAGCGGCATGGTCATACCATTTTAGCTGTATTTTTTTGACAGTGGTGAAGAGATATTCATAATGGTCTACTTTGTGCCTGATGGTGTTACGCACTTCTTCATTTGTGACGTGGTTCATGTAACAGATGCCAAGGATGGTTCTGTAGGATCTCATTTCAAGTGCCTGGATTATTCGTTGTAATTCTGCTGTCAATGTCCAGGCCTCACATGAATACAGAAAGACTGAGATGACTAGTGCTCTCAATACAGATAGTCTTGTCACTCCAGATGGGTCTTAGCTTTGACATAGCTGCTGTTGTTTGTGTTGCTAGTGACAAACTTTATGCTCTTTATCCCTCTGCAGTCATTATGGAACCAAGATATTTGAACTTGCCTACTATTTCCAGTTCCTGTCCTCTGACTTTAATCTTGGCTTAGATTTGTTTACCACTTTGCTTTGTCTTCTCGGCGCTTATCTCCATGTCAGATCAGGAAGATGTTTCATCCAGTTTCTTAACTAAGGTGGTAAACTCGTCTTCACTGCCTGCCAGTCCATCAACGTCGTCTGCAAAGCGTAGGCTGGTGATGTTACGCCCTCCAATGCTGACTGTCCCACAGTGGTTTTCCCGGGCTTCGCTCATGATACGTTCTAAGCAGATGTTGAAAAGCGTTGGTGACAGGAGACAGCATTGACATAATCAAACTGTTGTCTTGAAATAGTCCCCAACAGAGCCTTGAGCAATTACTGCACTGGTAGCCTTGGCGCACAGCTGCTTGATAGCATGGGTCAACTTTTGACCCATGTTGTACTTCTTCATTGTGGCACACAATGCCTCATGCCACACTCTGTCAAAAAGGCTTTTTGAAATCTATGAACACATGATAGATGTCTTGTTGATGTACTTTTCACACAGAACACTGAGATTGAATATTTGCTCTGTTGTGCTTCTTCCACTCCGGAACCCTGCCTGTTCTTCAGCGATTATTAACTGGTATTACAGGGTAGGAAAGAAAGTAAGTATGTATCTTTAGACGAAGTAGAGATGCATTCCTGCATATATATATATATATATATATATATATATATATATATATATATATATATATATATGGCTTAACGGCACATCAGCATAATTCTGTCTATGCATAGTGCCAAGTATGTTTACGCATCCCCCCAAACAAAAAGCAAACTGAAGATAAGATAAATTCCAAAATAGGTAAACATCTTGAACTACAACGTCAAAATCTGAATATAAACTTAGCTCTTTTCAGATGTCCAAGACCTTCTCAGCATGAACACCATCACAGGACGCATCATAGGGCAATAATCATGTCTCCAGTCGACGCCTCTTACGACATGCAGGCGGGCGCATGAGGCCCATTCTACAACCTCGAGGCTGCCAGGGAAAAATAAGATCAGAGAAGGGAATAAACAAAGACTTGCATGCAAATTTTGTGAAACATTAAATAGAGCGTGAACATGCTTGCACAAGAAAACCATAATGCAAATAGAATTTAATTTTTATAATTAAAATAACGGATAGTAGGAACATATATAGTTACAATACTGCTTTCAGAGATATGAGAAAACACTAGAGAAGTACAGACCAAACAAAATATATAAAAAAAATATATTTCTTCTAATGTGATGAAATCTTTGTCACAACCTCTTGATGAGGGATCTCTGCAGAGATATCAGCGTAAGGGCAGAGTGTACAAAACAAAGACGTCAAAGCAGCTAGTACAGAACCTTGTCGTTGTAGCTGGATTAAACTGAATAAATTCTTTAACCATCATTAACCAAGAAAAGTTAGCGGTTGACAGAGCAAAATGCATTGAACGAGAAATAATAAGACGCAATAATTGCATAACCACTTAAAGACACTCGAAAGTAAATTGGGATTTTCTGAAAACAGAAATAGCAATAAACCTAAACAATTGCTAAACTACAAACTGGAAATAGCTAAATATGTAAGAAATGAAACTTATAAAGAAACAATGATTAAGAGATTCAGAGAAAAGGAGAGATGAGAAAAATCTCAAGAGGATATATATATATATATATATATATATATATATATATATATATATATATATATATATATATATATATATATATATATATATAGAACAGCTGCTAACTTTAGAATTCACTGTCAGAAGTTGCAATGTACACAGTGACGTGTTTAATTAGAAAATTTCTTCTAACTGACAACTTAGTTAGCAAATAAAATGAAAGATGATTCCATGACTTCAAACGGAATTAGACATTTTCCATGACTTTTATCATTTAAGCTATAGTTGATAACTTTCAAGCATATCAATTTGTAATTAAAAAATAGGCAACATTAAATAACGTCGATACAGAGAAACGGCGAAGTCTGTGCAGAGCACAACTGAGAAGCTGTGCACAAGACACGTAAGCAAAGATGACCTAATTAAAGAACACGGAAAAATATTTAATAACTCTGCTAGTGGTTTGCTTGTTTTGATTTTATTTTAGATGCATTGTCTGCCTATAACAAGCAATGTTATGACAACTCCAATTGTGGAGTGTCTATTAACTATACAACAAGATCGTTAACGAAAAGAAGAACAAGACAATACTGTTCAATATATACTCGATAATGTAGTTAGCCATCTTGTATAATTTAACTGTACAATTATGTTACTGCTTTGAATTTTTTCTTATCGTTTTGTTTTTAAAAACTATTTTGCCGCCTAACATATACCTTTTATGTAACCAGTGAAAACATATTTATGTTGATGCAGATCAGAAGGTTTGAAAGAAGCAAAATGATTGAAATGAGTAATGGCTGGATCATCATCAGTAATACCTTCAGGTTAAATTTAATCACTTCCAATAAAATGCAACAGATTGATCGTCGTTATATTTTAATTGGTGTATCAAACTTAATATTTTGTTTAAATTTGTATATCATTTTACTTCGTTTTGATCTAATCTTAAGTTCAATCTTTTTGCTTCTATCTCTCTTGTATTCATTTTCGTGATCTGTTTTCCCTTCTCTATTTTCATGTTCATCATTAGCATATTCTATTTTGCCTTAATTGCATGATTTATACTAGTTTTAACTGTACTAGTCTTTGAAAGATTTATAGTAATTGCTAATTCTGTACGAGTCAAGCACGTCGATTCCAATTTGACATACTAGACATAACATGATTTTTTAAAAAAATCCAATTGCATGTCAACTTGGGATGTAATATATTGAAAGATTGCGCTTTGCGTATATCCATTCTGCACCATAAATAAAAACTTGTATGCCATCTTAAAAGCTTGTGCAGATAATATTAACTATTTCCTTCAAAATAAACATATAATGCGATCGTCCAAAACTAATCATTCCATTTTCACATAGTTCACATGTGACTACCTGACAGCATATTAAATTTTAATCGAATAAAACTAATAACACTATACAAGGATACAATAAAAGTACATTTCCTAAAAACTTTTTTGAACTAATAAATAGCACAGCTTTTGCCTACAGACAAATGTCGACTGAAACTAAAATCATTATCAACACAATTTACGACGCAACATTTAACTATACGTTAACGGTAGCCTACAACATATTTTTGGAAAAGCTATTATGGTTTATAATTGTCTGAGAGCGAAATTGGATTTGTTAATTAAAATATATCTGTTCTAGGACGTACAGTCACTAAGTTATCGTCAGTAATTGCTTATCTTGCATTAAAAAAAAACCTTGTATATCTGCTGATATTTTAGTTAGACATTTAAAAAATATAGTGTTCATTGGTTTACCAAATACCGCACTATTCATCAATTTGAAGAAGTCTTTTCTAAAATCATTTATTGCTATGTTAAATTTCTCTTCAGCTCAATGTTAGTGTGAAGTATCAAATTTGGAATAAGCAGCGAACCTTAATGTTGAATGCACTGAGCATTAAGATGCTATATTTACACAGTGAAGTCGTTGTGATGGGCCATTTCGACCGTTATTCTACCTTTTTTCCACGTTAATGTTTAAACGTCAAAGGGGCAGTGTTCCGATTCAATGCAATTGTACGGATATCTTAACGCGGTTTTGTGAGAAAGAGCTGGACTTCAGAGAGAGAGAGAGAGAGAGAGAGAGAGAGAGAGAGAGAGAGAGAGAGAGAGAGGATTGGATCTGAGGAAGCCTAAACAAAGAACAGCTCTTTCCTCATTAAACGAGAAAGGGACCAGGTGTCTGTTTTGTGAGAAAGACAGAGTTGCTGTGCAATATACTTATAATTTTACAGTTATATTGGTTCATTAGCAGAATTCAGTGCATGCATCCGAATTTCCATGTGTGCAGGATTTCATAGGGTTATATGACATACATATGAAATAATGTCCTTTGTCGGTTAGGACAATACTGATTATAGTGAGTTAACGATAACTACCTATTTTATTTGCTATTGTAATGTTTAAATAATTCGGACGTGAGTTAAGGATCTTTGAATTGTATGCAAAAGTAATCGAACATGTAGTAGCGTACGGTAAATTTTCGACAGAGAGTTTGCGTAGTAATTTATAACAAGGCACTACCGTAGGTAGGTTTTACGCAGGGTCTCAATAGCTAGTGTGTTCTGAGTAGCATTAGTGAAGGAATTGTATGTACATCATTCTAAACAATGGTACATGTAGCGATTTAGGGATAATTTTGTTCATTAAGGAAACAGTTACGTGGAAGTGGGAGACTCGAGTCTCCGACGGAGTAAAAAAAAAAAGTGATGAGCGAAGTCCGGAAAAAGGGAGAAGTGACGAGTGAAGTCCGAAAGGGGGAAGCGTCGAGTGAAGTCCGAAATTGGGAAGTAATGAGTTCAGAGTAAAATCTAAGAAGTCCAAGATGGACGAGGCAGTCGGAATATGAAGACTCTAGGAATGGGAAACGTTGGAATACGGCCGAGGGGAAAGTGATGCAATCAGTCATGGACACTGCACTGTTTTCACAACTCATTATGAGGATGTAATTACAGCAAAATAGACACTGCTAATCAATCCTGGTGATATAATTTAAGCTGAATTGAAACTGCCACTATTAATTTGTTTGATTAAATTTGTTATATGTCTTATCGAAAGGGGTTTGTGGTGCATTATTTCTTCCCAATAATCTTGTCTAGTTCAATTTTTAACATTCTATCCTTTCCTTCACACCGGGTCATACTATCGAGGGAGGTCATTACCTAGATGAAGTAGCTAAATCCAATGAACTACCCCTCGTATTAAGAAGGAGACGTTAAATTTGGATATTGGCTATGGTTGCTGATCAAACAAGGCAACGCTCTATAATTTTTCAGCATCAAACTGTACGTAAAGGCAGAAAGTTATGTGGTGAGTTACATATTTCTCTATCTTGCAATGCATATATTAGTTTTGTTCACATTGGTGCTGCACGTAATCTAACTACGATTAATGTTAATGCGTACACTTGGCGCTAAATTAATATCATGTTCCCTCCCACAGCCCTTGACTCTATATATTAAGCACAATAACACTATCCTACTTTTCAAGGAATCGACGAAAAAGAGCAGGTGTGCTCGTGTATATTTGAAATATTCTTACCTATGCCATTAACTAAACCGCTGATTTCTCGCTAAATATACTTAGACGAAACAGCCTCAGTTACTAATAATGTAGAAATAAGCTTTATTAACTGTACGTATACATTGATATTTCGTATACGTACAGAGGGCGAACATTAACTAAAATCAATCAGGTTTTGAAATTTTTGCAATGTAGTTCTTGTCTATTTTTAGAACATATTTTTCCTCTCTCATTTTGGTGGTGATAAAAGATTTATATTGACGCATTTTTGGTATGGATTTAAAGGTAATTGTTTATTCTTGAGAATTTGAGCTCAGATAGTGGTTGTCTGCGTGTATTTCGGCCACAGTGCACATTGAGTAATAAGGCCTTGGTGATGATCCGGAAGTAAAATTTGTTTTCTTTACATGCTATTCAGTTTACAGTGCAGCCTCTCAGAAAAATGCCGGTGAACCCTTGACAAGAACTTCACCGTGAAGTCAGCTTTGGAAGTATTTTAGATTAACATATGATTTGTGTTGATTGTCACACAGTTGAAAGGTCAGTACTGAGAAATATATGTAGAGAACATATAGTAAAATTAATAGTGATGTATGTCCACATGGGGGCCAGCATAACTTCCGGAGAATGAACCCTGGAAAATCCAGGAATGAATTACTGACCTACGGGAAGCTACTGACAAGCTTTCTCACATACCCACGCAGACAGGTGAGATGGCAGTGATCGGTAATGGCGAGCACTTTAGACCACTGGGTCACCCAAGACCACTGTTGCAAAACAAAACTATCGAATACCGCAGTAGCAAGGAATCGGCTAGACATGGACGTCATTTCAATTTGTTCAAGGGGTTGGGGGGGGGGGAACTTGAGGGGCTTGTTAATTTTCGTATATATGCTTCATCAGTTTTACAGCACATGGGGTGGTGGTGGCATTCGCCCTCCCCAAATGACGTCACTTCTCCTAGAACATCTTGAAACTGGAATTTCTTGATGTACTTATTTATTAACTGAGCCTCGCCCACACGAAAAAAATATGTGTCGTCGTATTCATTTTTACCATTACACCATAGTTCCGAGTATGTTTCTTTGTCTATGACAAAGACGGTATCCATTTCGTGGTTTAGAAACCCTTGGATCTATTTTTGTTGGTTGATAATTAAAAAGGCAAGAAGAACATAAAACATATGTGTGCATATGGTACAGGACTTGAAAAGCATATACACATTTTAGACTAGTGAATTACATTTATGAACCAAATATAAATATTACAACTGACAGCTACTGGTGACTGCAGCTTAGACGAAATCAAGTAGTTGTGTATTAGACATGTATGTTATCATGGATAATAAGTGCGAAGTAATCCGTGTAATTAAAGGTAAATGCCATCATGCATGTATGTGTGCGTACATGCGTGCGTGTGTTGACGATCCTTACCCTAATCCCAGTCTGAATCCAGCATGAAAAAGAGGGGAAATGTTTAAAAATAGGCATGAATACGGTTGAAAATCATGAATGAAACAATCATATCATCAAAACCCAATGTTCATTCTGAAGTTGCAAGCTTAGCTAGATGTAAACTTATATTCAAAGTGCAACCCATTTTCAGCTCAAAGAATTTTTGTAAATATGCCCGAGAGATAATATATGTTTCCAACCAGCACATGTAAAGAAAAGCTAAACAGGTATACTGAGAGAGAGAGAGAGAGAGAGAGAGAGAGAGAGAGAGAGAGAGAGAGAGAGAGAGAGTTATGACAAATGGAAATATAATTATTAAGCGCACGCGTGTGTGCATGCATGGGTGCATTTATGGAAAAATATATACCCCTACAAACAGACAGATGGATGGATAGACGGTTAGATAGAGAAATAAAGTGAGAGAGTGAGAGAGAGTTAAATGGGTCCACATACAGCCAATATCTACAAAGATCGGACAGATACCTGTCAATTAATCCTTGCAGACATGGAGTTTCACAGAATGTGTGTTGACATGGAAGAAGTTTAGGATTTTTAAACCGGTCCAGACATATTGGGCACCTCAGCAACTCATTAATATGTTGTGCCGAATAACTCGGTTCTTCATCTTCTGTGTCCACAATGGCCGCCATTCCTTCCTTTTATTCTAGTAATGCAATATCGTTTTCAGTTTGTGGACTTCCACGCATTGTATCTGAAAATAAATAAATAAACAAGATTTTAATCCAACATAAATTACTATCGTTTCTTTGATGGAATTAATAGTTTTAAACGGTGGAGGGTGGGAGTATACATGTAAGAATTCGTGTTTATGTTCATGTAGGCTGACGGTATAATTAATAAAAGACAATATTACAAGAGCTGATGATTTTAGAGACTGAAGTTCAGACTTTGTCTTCTTCAGTAGACTGGTATTTTTCGGGTTTGTAAGTTATAACATCATTTCTCAGCACGTGACAGGTTATTCGTGGCGGCCAGTAAATTAAGTGGAGGAAAAACATCGGGAAGAACTCTGGAAGAACAAACGCCTCACGGGGAATTACTGTCAAGCTTTCTAGCCTGCTATTGTTAGTCGAAGATCAAGAGGAGGCAGAGCATATCGTCTTAATCTGCCATTAAAACGGTTTGTTAGGTGATCAATTCATAACTGGAAAATTAGCAAAGCCCTGGCTATACAGTTTTAAACATATACATGTAAATCACAAAAAGGGTACATAACATATATATCACAAAAAGGGGTACATAACATATATATTACAAAAAGAGGTACATAACAGATATTACAAAAAGGGGTACATAACATATATATTACAAAAAGGGTACATAACATATATATTACAAAAAGGGTACATAGCATATATATCACAAAAAGGGGTACATAACATGTATATTACAAAAAGGGTACTTAACAAATATATCACAAAAAGGGGTACATAACATATATATATCACAAAAAGGGGTACATAACATATATATTACAAAAAGGGTACATAACATATATATTACAAAAAGGGGTACATAACATATATATCACAAAAAGGGGTACATAACATAGATATCACAAAAAGGTGTACATAACATATATATCACAAAAGGGGGTACATAACATATATATCACAAAAAAGGGTACATAACATATATATCACAAAAAGGGAACATAACATATATATCACAAAAAGGGTACATAACATATATATTACAAAAAGGGGTACATAACGTATATTACAAAAAGGGGGTACATAACATATATAAAACAAAAGGGGTACATAACATATATATGACAAAAAGGGTACATAGCATATATATCACAAAAGGGGGTACAAAACACATATTACAAAAAGGGGGTACATAACAAATATAAAACAAAAGGGGTACATAACATATATATGACAAAAAGGGTACATAACATATATATCACAAACGGGGGTACATAACATATATATCACAAAAAGATGTACATAACATATATATCACGAAAAGGGGTACATAACATATATATCAGAAAATGAGTACATAACATATATATTACAAAAAGGGTTACATAACATATATTACAAAAAGGGGTTACATAACATATATATCACAAAAGGGGTAAATAACATATATATCACAAAAAGGGGTACATAACATATATATCACAAAAAGGGTACATAACATATATATCACAAAAAGGGTACATAACATATATATTACAAAAAGGGGTACATAACATATATTACAAAAAGGGGGTACATAACATATATAAAACAAAAGGGGTACATAACATATATATGACAAAAAGGGTTCATAACATATATATCACAAAAAGATGTACATAACATATATATCACAAAAAGGGGTACATAACATATATATCAAAAAAGATGTACATAACATATATATCACAAAAAGGGGTACATAACATATATATCACAAAATGGGTACATAACATATATATTACAAAAAGGGTTACATAACATATTACAAAAAGGGGTTACATAACATATATATCACAAAAGGGGTAAATAACATATATATCACAAAAAGGGTACATAACATATATATCACAAAAAGGGGTACATAACATATATATTACAAAAAGGGGTACATAACATATATCACAAAAAGGGTACATAACACATATATTACCAAAAGGGGTACATAACATATATATCACAAAAAGGGGTACATAACATATATATTGCAAAAAGGGGTACATAACATATATATCACAAAAGGGTCCATAACATATATATTACAAAAATGGGTACATAACATATATATTACAAAAAGGGGTACATAACAAACAAAAGTTTTAATTCATTAAAATACAAAGTCAAATGACAAAATCCAAGACGTTCTCTGCGTGAACATTATCCATATGACGCGTAAAAAGTAAAAAAGGTTACCGTTTTTAGTCCCCTCATAAAACATGAAAATGATGAAGAAGAGGCATTTAGTTTATTCTCTGAGCCAACAGGGAATTTTGAAAATCGAAAAAATAATGTCTTCCTAAATAAAAAAAATAAAGAACTGTTTGACTACCTCTGCATTCATGAATACCCGATCACCTTTACATGCATGAATACCTGATTACCCATACTTTCATGAATACTAGAGCCCGGTTTCACTAAACATCTTAAGTATGAGTTTCAACTCAGATTTTGATATTTTCCTCAAAATTTGAGATTTTTCTTAAATCCGTTTTCACAAAGAACAAATGAGAAAAATCTTAACTCAAATTTGAGAACTGTCCTTAAAAATCTCAGGTTAGGGTTATGCTTCCTCACGTGGAGACGCTCAAATATGGAGCTTGAACGACGTTATCATCGACGTCATCAAAGGATACGATTAGAAAAGAGAATTATAAGGGACAGATGTAACCCAATAGACGTTGATGACACTGTTTTGTTCGCTCGCTATAGATTTACCAGACTTACCATTTTATTCATTGTAAATACTGTTACTGAAAAAACTTGATTCGGCTTTTACGAAGCGGAGCATGGCGTTTCCGCCCCTCCACAAGGTGCTTGTGGCCTTACGCTTTTTCGCTACTGCCGCTCACTTCATGCTCATCGGAGAGTCCTTGGGTGTGAGCGTAGCCACTGTAAGCAGATGCGTATTTGAGGTGGCGAGAGCCTTAGTGAGACAGGCAAAGAAGTTCATTTAATTTCGCAGAGAAGAGACATCATTTTTTCTGGTAAGGTATTTTCCATTTATTTTATTTTACCCAACGTATTTTTTCTTTTTTTATTAAAAAATATTCGTGTTCATTATTAGCAGCGAGCACTCCTTACACGTCATACGGCCATGACCCCTGATAAAAACAGTTGATGTCGGAAAGAACAGTGAGGTCAAACTAGCGGGCCTCAGGCTGATTTTAAATGGCACGCCAGAGTTCTAACAGCTGTATAGTCCTTGCTTTTCAGTTTGCTGCTATAGCCATCGGCTTCAAGAAATAAAAAATCCAGTAGCCAATGGAGTTAAAAAGGGTTGGACAGCACTGCGATAGAGTTTGCACGGAAGTAAACTAGCCATAATATTTTTTCCTAATTTGTATTATGAAGTCTGCAGTATGTATATTTTTAATATTTCAACAACAAACTGAACAACAGATTTAATAAACGTGTTTATATAAATGTAAATACAAAATTTATGCTTAGAGACCAGCCAGATGGTCTAATATTCGCGCATGCAAATATGGCCTTCACATTCATTAAGAAACTCCGGTTATATTCAAAATCAGTCATATCAATGACCAACATAAAAAGGAAAAATGGCTTTGCATTTACTAAATCAAAACACAACATTACTGAGTTTCATACTTTTTTATTTAGAAGATACAGATTATCTTATTCAGTTTTCAAAAGACATATGTCAACATATGTCTATTACTAAGCTACCATTTTGTACATATAAACATTAGGTAGCTTTAACACACCACATTTTGTTCATTGCAGACATTTGGGACAAATAACACATTCAAATTAAAGATAAATAATTATTATGGTTTTGCTTAAAATTGAGTAATACAACGTAAGGCATTCATTAATATAGAAACATAACACAATTACATTTGCTGAAAAATATAATTTTTAGATTTTGATTATTTACAGCACCAGTGAAGAGAATATGGTAGATAATTGATATAGCAGCAGAGCAGGTGAACCTCACAACTTTCCGAGCGTCGATTCGGAAATCTGAGGCTTCTGCCAAATAGTAAAAAAAATGGCGTCTATTCGATAAAATAAGATTTCCTTATATACGCCAACGTCGTTGTCATTCACCTGCTCTGCTGCTAAAGTTTTCAGTTCTGGGTTAACAAAAAATAATAAATGATTTCAACCAAATATTTGATCGAGTCCGATACGATATCGTGTCCGAGGATCATGTAAATTTATTGTTACAAATCCATGCGGGGTTGACTGAGCATGACTAAAGAAATTTTTAAATTGATTGAAGTCCATATCGGAACACCATGTCTGCCAAATATTTCGTAGCGTATGTGTATCAACGCCGTTAAACACAGCAAGAATATTACAGTTATCTCTGATCACTTTTGGAATCTGAGTGTAGCGTTGAGTGACATATATCACATCAGTGTTTTTATGACGCCCCCGGGAAAATATTCTAGCTGGGTTTTTTTGATTGTCTAACATCACATCGTCGTATACGACTAAATTGTTAATACTCCCATCAAGGTCATCCACGGATGGCGCCTCGTCAATATCAGTTATAAAATCAATGGTATTCTCACCTTTAATTTCTGATGCATTCTCGTTAAAATCCTTTAACACTTCATAGCATCGTTGATCATCTACGCTAGGGGCAATTAAATACAACTTATCCCACTTCATCCATCTCATTATTAAATTGAGCAACAATTGCGTTTTACCGGATCCAGATGGCCCGATTATAATTGCGCGGATAGAGTTTGGTAGCGCTGCATGATGCTTCACTGGTTCTCTTATTTTAGTCGCTGAAAAATCAATTATATTCATATCTCTATACATAAATTATGGATCTATATTGTGTGAAGTGTAAAACGCGTACTAGCACAAATGATGTGACGACGGTTACAACTAAAAATAACAGATCAGCACTAACTGGTAGATGTGCAACATGTGGTATAAAAAAGTTTAGATTTATTTCTACAAAATCAAAGATTTTACAATCCGGAGATGTTTTAAAAAAAAACGAGGAGGTGATATCGCAGCCAAATTGACAAAGCTCCCTGGAACCCCATGGGCAAAGTACCCCGGAGAAAAGCACCTTCCAGGATATAGCTACTGTGGTCCCGGAACACGATTAGATATCAGACTTGATGATCAAAATCAACCCCGACCCGGTGAAGAACCAATAAACGCCATTGATAAGGCCTGTCACCTTCATGATGTTGCATATAAAAGCAGCAATCTGCAAAACAGGCATCTCGCGGATGTGAAATTAATTCATGCGTTAAATGCTATTCCTGATAAATCTTTTAAAGAAAAGTTGGCTTCGTGGTTGGTAAAATCAGCTATGAAAGGCAAATTGATGGTGGGTGCTGGTAATTGAAAATGCTACCATTTTAATATGGAATCAATTTATTATTCCCCAAGAGGATACTGGAGGGGTAAATCAGCAGTACATAAACTCGCTAGCGCTGCAAAAGTGAAAAAAACTACAGCGGCGGATTGGTTATCTAAACAGGCACTATGGCAAATTTATCTACCACCACCTAAACAAATTCAATTCTCGCATTTTGATGTGACCGCTCCTAATGAAGTTCATCAGGCTGATATATTATTTCTGCCACATGATCGTGGTTACAAATACGCGTTAACCGTAGTTGATATTGCAAGTCGATACAAAGAAGCAGAACCGTTAAAAACAAAATCAGCCACTGAAGTTGCTTCTGCATTTGAAAGGATTTATCGACGAGGTCCTCTGCACTGGCCGAATCTATTGCAGGTTGATCCTGGCAAGGAATTTCAGGGTGCGGTTCTATCTACAATGAAAAATCATAATGTCACCATACGACGAGGGCATACTGCGCTACATCGCGATCAGGCCATTGTCGAACGATTTAATCGGACGATTGCTGAGCGGTTATTTGGATATCAATACGCAAAAGAATTCATTCAAGAAAAGCGATCCCGTGAATGGGTCAAAAGGTTACCAGCTGTGATTACTGCACTGAATAACGAGATTACTAGAACAATCAACATGAAACCTATCAACGCGATTAAAAAGAAGTCTATACCCGTACAACCACAAAAAGATTTCCCTAGAAACGCTAGCGTTTCCCAACCAATTCTTGGTAGTAATGTCACTGTTAGGTACTTATACGAACCAGGAGAGCTTGAAGGGGGTAGAAAAAGGGCTACTGATCCTATTTGGAGCGTCACTACGCATAAGATATCTAGTATAACACGATCAACTGGTAGACCAGCAATCTATAAACTGGATTCAACTGCTCCTCAGCGAGGATTTACTCGACAACAACTGCAAGTGATTCCCGAGGATACTCAATTGCCACCGCATGGTCTTAACTAGCGCCGTTGCGTCTATTGCACTCAAGACAAGTCAACATCACATTATTTCTGACATGACCGAGATTGTTATTTTTTCTGTCTACGGTGAATTGGCGAGGATCCTTATCCGAATACTGCCAACGCATTATACAATTGCAACTCGCGCAGTGATTATTCTGTTGTTTCTTCAAAGTGATTATTAATTTAGCATCAATATCAAATTCTCGTTGTTTTTTTTTGTCCTGTTGTTTGTAACCGGAGAGTTTTTTATTAATGATGCTAACATCAATATCACTTATTGTTGTGTCATTATCATCACCAATGATTTCATCATCGCCTGACTCTGTCAGGACAATTCTTCGAAGCTGATTTATTCTTCGTACTCTGGATACTGCGAGATAGACTAAATTCGACCATTCGATGCGATTATCTACCATCCAAACAATTGTATCCGATATAGTCAATCCCTGTGAAGAGTGTATTGTTGCTGCGTATCCTAGCGTCCATGGGGATTTATTAGCACGCAATGCATCTTCAACGACATTGATATCAACCAGCACAATATCATTTAACACGAGAATCTGCTTTTCACTTCCTGACTTTGTCAGGCTTGGAATATCAACTTCTATATTCTGCTTTCGTGTATCCGAAGGCCTATAACACAACGGTACTGGAAGCGTTGCAAATTTTTCTTTATGCAATTCAAATAACTTCATCTGAAGTGTGTCTCTGACTATTTTTCTACTTGCTACTATCAAATCATTTGGTCTCCACGTTTCCCAGAAATCATTCATAGGAGTTTCTGAAATTATTTCACGCGCTATTTCGCATTGGATTTTATCCGGTTGTAATCTAAGCAGTGCTTTGAACTCGCGTAATTGTTCATCAAGTGATCTATGGTCGGTATTAATTTCTTCATAATAGTCTACAGAACCCTTTAGCCATTCATGTGGAGATCCACCGACAAATGGTGGTGGTTGGCCGTGATCACCGCACATGACGACTTTTGTGTTTTTGTTTAACAACCACTCAAGAAATGTTTTTAATACATCTAATGACACTGTGCATATTTCATCCCAAATTATGATTTCAGGAATGAATTTATCACCCATACGCTCAGGAGTCCATTTGTCACCTTTCCATCGAAAAAAACTATGGTAAGTGCAAGCATTTACCCCTCGCTGTATCATCTCTCTGGCGAGTCTGTGAGTCGGTGTTAACACAATCATGTTAGTAGAAATACAAGTATTTCCACCACCACGATATAATTCAATTGCACGAGTTGTCTTTCCTGACCCACCACAACCGTTTAAATAAACTGTCTTGTATCTACATATTGGATCAGATACCGGTGGTGCATTAGAAAATTCTGATTGAATCTCATCACATTTTAAGTACTTTTCATCCATGGCAACGTCTGCGGATTCACAATACTCATGTAGCATCTCCTTTTTAAATCGCCAACGCCCCCACGCTTCCTCCGGATCTGTGAATGCCGCTACAGCTGATTTGTACTTATTGTGTATATACATCGAATCAGTGGCTACTCTAACCGCGGTATTAGGAAATCTATTTATCATCGAAAATAAATTGATAGAAGCATAAGCTAGCATAGAACTTCTCAAATGTGTGTACTGGGAATTATATCCATCACAGTAGGTAACAACCGTACCCAATTTCTCACCATTGGATAGAAAAGCATCCTTACGGGATACAAGTTTTCCCTGTTTCGTTAAATCCGTTACAAGAAAATCGCATTCAGCGACGTCTATGATCAACCGCGAGGAAAATTTTGCATTGTCGTATCTTCCACCCTGGGTAAATTTACCGATTATTTTTCGTCCAAAATCCTTTGCTTGTTCTTTTTTACTTTCAAATAACTTCTTAGACCAATTTATGATTTCTTCTTCACTGAAATTCGAAGAATTTCCATCTGGACACTGTTTTCGTAGTTCGTTGATTATTCTATCTAGATCGGGTTGTGGTAGCCAAACTTCTTTTTGAGCTCGATAGCATATAATAGCTTCGGAAACAATCAACGATATCAGCATGCCACAATCAATCATATATCGTAGTAACACTATTGGCATCCAGGCCTTTTCAGATAGGTGTCTACCGAGCCAAACATAACTACACGGATGTAACCCTGTAGCGAGTTCAAATGATATCACACGAGCGAATCCGGTTAAATCAAAATCAGGTAATGGTCCATTAATCGCAACACGAGTCATTTCATGCGTGGGGTGTCCAAATCGTTTGAAGTACTCAGCGCATTCCCCATACCCGAGAAAACTTCCAGGATAACACGCGGATATATCAATTGAAATCATACCGTCACGATGGTATTTTGTATTCCACAGTCCTCCATGACCAAATTCGATGCAACTCAATTTAACGTCCTCGAGAAAATCACTTCGTGTTGGACGCCATGAGTTTTTTTCTCTTGCGAAGTGAGCTACCACTGATGGAATAGTAAAACTATCCGTGAGTAGTTTTTCATGGAAACTCTCCGGTGAAAAATCACTAGCGATTTTTCTCATTCTGTTATCTAATTCTTCAACACGATATAATTCACCATTTGGTCTTACAAATTGATCAAATCCTGATTCGGAACCAGCACTTCTAAGTAACCACACTGACACAGGATCATCCTTACACAACGCATGAATAGCATCGAATAATTTCTCTTCATAGAAAACATCCCCGGAAAATTCCCCGGAAAATTCCGGGGGGATATATTTCACGGTTCTATCTCGTGGAAATATTGTTACTGCAGGTGTCCACGCGTGTTCGTTATGATCAATAATTTGTATTGGCGCTCCTTGTAATTTATATTTCGGTTCGTGTAATACTTCTCCGGTTATCGTCATAACGGTTATTGGGAATCTTAATGATGTTTCTAATTTAGCTATATCAGAAATCTTTGCACCGTGCTGTTTCACTGTCAGTTCCCATTCTGTTATTTTCCTACGTCGCAGATCAGTTAGTTTATTTCCTCGGGATGCATTTGTGAAGTGTTCCATTACCCGTGTTGCTACACAATTGAGCCTTGACGAAGTCAATGGTGAATATTTCATAGGAGCTAGTTTTGCAATATCGGGTTTATCATTTAACGGATATATCCCATAAACGATTGCTGTTACGGGATAAGATCTCTCGTAGTATGGTTTGTCAATTCCAGTTAGAATTCCTGGTTTGGAATCTCTACTCACAATAACAGTTTTTTTATCCTTGAGGATTGGTTCAAATTTATCCCTGATAATCCATTCACCTTCGTCGTAGATAATGAATTTTATTCTGAAAAAATACCTCTTCGTGCCAAAATGTGAAATTATCTCAGCTGCTCTTTTATCGTTCATAGTAGCATCGATGATGGGTACATTGACATCTTCATCAATAATTCGAAATGTCGACCAACAGTATGCTGCACCGTCTCGGTAGAATTCATTAAAACACTCCCTGATTTTACCGAGTATAGTTCTATCACCGATTAGACGTTTTGGTGTATCAGAGACTCTATCAAGATTGAATTTAGTATTTTTCCAAGGTTTGATTTTCGATAATCTTTGGAACTCCCTATCAAGATTGAATTTAGTATTTTTCCAAGGTTTGATTTTCGATAATCTTTGGAACTCCCTATCAAGATTGAATTTAGTATTTTTCCAAGGTTTGATTTTCGATAATCTTTGGAACTCCCTATCAAGATTGAATTTAGTATTTTTCCAAGGTTTGATTTTCGATAATCTTTGGAACTCCCTATCAAGATTGAATTTAGTATTTTTCCAAGGTTTGATTTTCGATAATCTTTGGAACTCCCTATCAAGATTGAATTTAGTATTTTTCCAGGGCTTAATTTTCGATAATCTCTTGAACTCCTCCATGTTATAATTAAAACAAGTATTTAAATAGAAAAATATAGTATAATGAATCACTGCAAGTGGCTAATGATTGGATCTACAACCCCGTGTAACAAATCATGCAGAGGTGAATTCTGTGGGTATCATATGCAAAGCGTGAGAAACGGTTCAAAAGGCCCTCTCGCATGCCTCCAATGTGGGGTGGGTGTTAGAGGAAAATCGCAATTATGCCTTGCTTGTGGGGGTAAACGATACAGGGAACTAAAACGCTACTATGACAAACGAATCATTGACTCCGTCATCCTTGATAAAATCAAGGACAAAGTAATAAAAACCCCTCAAGATTATATCCAGAGATTTATAATTAAAGCAGATAATAAATTAGACAAGTAGTATTATTATACAAATGAGCCAAGATTTCAGACCTCACCCAGTGCTTGCTAATTACGAAGCCTCTAGTGATGGTGTTGTCAGGCACCGCAGACTCAAAGAACCTGTTGGGTATCTGAATAATATGGGCTATTTGATGTTTTCAGCTGGGAGGAAGAAGTATCTCTGTCACAGAGCCATCTATGAAGCATTTTACGGATTAATCGAAGACGGTCTTGTGATTGATCACATAAATGGCGTGAAGACTGATAATTGTCTTGGGAATCTTCAAGCCGTCTCGCAGCGCGATAACCTTTTAAAAAGCAACGCTGGTAAGCACGCGAAACATCCCAAGGGTGTGAAATCGTTTGATTTAGAAAATAATGAAGAGAGAAGCTTTCAGTCGATAAATGCGGCTGGAAAATATTTCGATATTTGCAGTACTTCCATTCGATTTGTTGCTGAAAAAATCATTAAAACATCTCTGTCTAAAAAAAATGGTCATAAAATAAAGTTCGTATACACTGAAACTATTTAAGGGAGATAAATCCTTTATGGATAAATCCGCACTACAATTCACACCCTACCTACTAAGTTCCCTTGTATTATGACGTCAAAGGAATTTGTCGCCTGCTTACCTGTACTTGACTAGGTGCGCCCACGTGACTGTAATGGAGATATAATGCATGAGTTTTCGATAGAGAATAAAACTTTTTATTGTCACTTGTGGGCTAAAACTGCATTATTAGTTTTATTTATCTACATATCTCATGTGTGGGGTGGGTGTACTAGCAGTAAAGCAGACAGCTAACTCGTTCTTTTCAGTACAGACGTTCTTTATAATCCACGCATTACCTATGTTCGCTCAGCCGGAACGCGAGTGTTTCCTATTCATTGAAGTATATGTGGGCGTGGTTAAAATTCCTTGTATTTTATCTAGAGAATTATAACAGAGATATAAAACGCTGTTTTATTAAACAACTGTATTATTTTGTTTAAAATATTTCTCATTGTTGCAGCATAAAATTGTCTATTTTAAAAATCTCTTATTGTTAAGTATATCAGATATATATATATATATTAAAAAATCTCTATTCTGTATGACTGTTCGTGGTGTAATGGTATCGTGTTTGTCTTGTAAACATAGCTATCAACTACTACGTGTTCGGTCCCCATAGCAGACACATTATTTGATGGCGAAACGGAAGATGTTTTTTTCTATTAATTGGGGGGGTGGGGCGGTCCCCCTCAGCCAAACCAACATGGCAACCCATGCTATCGCATTCTCGGTAGCGTGGGTTGGTGTTTTTTTCCAACTCATGCAACCATGAATGAGATTTCATGGGTTGCCATGTTGGTTTGGTTTACCACGCCCACATCATACCATCATCGTTCCATTGAATTATAATCCATCCTTAATTATGTTAATTAAGTATATGTTATGCCTAAAATTTGCCGCAACACTCGAGCGGAAATATATGGCATTGTGCCGTCCATGTTGTGACGTTATACCTCAAGCATATCTTCTGGGCGGTCTAAGATGGCGTTTGCCACCTTAGGCCTCCCTTCCGGAGATGTATGTTTCGGGTCCCCTTGGGCTTACTTGGATGCGAAGGCACCCAAGGAGTTCCAAAGATGTGTTGTCATATATGTTTTATTTTTATTAATTAGAGATACAGTATACTATATTTATAAATAAATTTATTTATATAAAAATATAAATAATGGATATCAATGATGTAAATGCTATAATTGCTGAAATCTCAAATTTAAATAATAAAGGGGTATTATTATCTGAAAGTCTCGACGTTGACAAGATTACCTCGGAATATGAAGATATTGAATATCTGTCTAGTAAGGGTCGTTATGTTTTACCTAGGATGTACAGGCTCGTGAAAGGAATTCAAAAATCCATTAATGGTTGTTTGTACGGTAACGACATTAATTTATTTATAACGCTATTTAGCACCGTTGAAGCAATACGTCAAAAGCTTGGCCAAGAATATCAAAAACGAGCTGAAATTGGTTCTAAAGTTCGTGATCTTAGAAAAATGTTAAACGAGGAGCGACCCGTATCTTAACCACGTGAGTGTTACTAAAAAATAATATAGGCTTTCGTAAATAATTTAAATAATTTATTTATTTTTTTTTTAGCGTTTTTTGTAACACTTGTTACATAGGATTTTCTCCTGAAAGGATACTCATCAGTTTGGCCTTGCTCATGCAGTTATGTGCATAATGGATGATCTGGTCGTAGTAGCAAGTAATCACCGCGACGCCTCCATTTTCACGTAATTGTTCTTGTTGCCGCGTCGTTAACACAAATCGTTCATCGCCATTCTCAGATATTACAATTCTGAAATCCCCAGCGATGTTATTTCTGAAACACTCGCGAATAGCGTCGTACAGTTTAACCCTGTCGAAGATGAATACGTTAGCTTGATGGTACATTATTTAATAACTAAGTTATTTAATAACTAAGCTTTTAATTATGATGGAAACCCTCCGGATTTCACATTTGAAAATTTAGTTCACAAACAATATATGGTTGGTGAATCGCTTACAACTAGATTAGCCCGAGAGCGGCTAGCAGCAATTAAAAAGTTTATACCGGTTCGAGACAGAGTTCGCGATCAACTTCAACAACGACAACAAGCGCAGACTGACTTTTCTGTGTCAAGTGAACAACTGTTCGCCCCGGTAACTAAGGCGACCAGCGATGTGAAAACAGCAACTGAACGAGCAATATACGGAGATATTCCTGAGGAAGGCAAGCGACGAGAAGTGCCTGTTCTTGGTGTGCTTGAAAAGATAGCAGCAGAGACCGGACAAACACGCGCTGGGATACAACAGTTATCCAGTGATATAAAAACTCAGCGTGAGTATGAACGATTAGCTGATATTGATGATTCCACACCTGAACCACAACCTGTTGATGTCGTCACCCCAAGAGGTGTTTCCTTTATAGACAAACTCACCGAAGGAGCTATAAAGGAAATCAAACGACCTCAATTGGAGAAACACCAGGATTATACGACTTTTGGTGATTTCGCCGCCAAAAGCTTTGATTCTAGAAAGGATTTTTTAAAAGACGAGTATAAAAACAGTAGAATAAGCCGAGATGAATGGGTTAATTGGTTGTATAAAACGAATAAGGGGGTTATTGGTAATTTGAAAAAGGATACAATTGAGTATAGATCTTTTAAAGTAGGAGTTGATAGTTATGGTATACAAAAACAACAAGAACGAGAAAAACAAAGTCGAGGCCGACAAAGGCAATTACTTGATGATAGTCAGGGCGCAACTGGTACAACTGAGGAAACAAGCGGAAAGGGATATTCGATTAAAAATCCAAAGGATGTATTTGACTCTACCGTGACATGTCCTGGTAATATTCTCAGTGATATATCACGGTTAGAGGTTCTCATCGGAGGGAAACGAGCCGGAAATAACTCCGTCGAGATAATTAACGAGGCCGCTGATATCTGTAGACGATTATTTGCTGGTGGTATCATGGACATTAATGTATATCGAGAACTTATTGCTGAATTAGTTGAAAATCACAACGATGAAAATCTTATGGATGTAAGCGATTGATCACTAATTGAAAAACTACTAGTTTTATAATAAGATGATTATACACTACAACCATGATAAACCCGTAAGTGTCTACGTGGTGAACTCACGATTGCCTGTTTATCGCGCGTGGTACGGAGATGGTTTCGGCAATACCATTGCGGGGTTATTTACAAGAATGGCTCCCAAGGTGGCGCCGTTAGCTAAACAATTATCAATGAAAGCCATTGATATCATTCGTGATAAGGGAATCAATTTCGTTGGAAATCTTGCTGGAAAGGCATTTTCTGCTGCGAAAGATAAAATAGCATCATTGGTGCGAAAGAAACCACGAATGACTTCGTCAGTGGTGCTGCCATCAACTACAGTGATGCCTGCAAAAATCAGCAAAGTAATAAATAACGCAGTGGAAGAAAAACTAGCGCAATTGACTTCGTCACAATTGACAGCTTCGCCAGTAACAGATAACGCTATCATGAACGCGATAGCAGGAAGTGGTTTGAAACTAAAAAGAAATTCGAGGAATTTTCAACGACGATGATTACAAAGATGAAATTGCTTTGCAATTCACCAATTGAAAACACTAGTATGTTATAAATGTTTAAACGAACAGCTGATCCCGCGCTTGATATGGAAGCCCCAATGCGAAAAGATGATTCCGTCCGCGATTATCAATACTATTCCTATCATGCAATACAACCCGACCTACGATCGCGAGTTGAACTTCAAGTTCAAGATACCAGTAAATACTTTTTGCCGTGTGAAGCATTTATCGAAATCGAAGGAAAACTCGTAACAAATGTTGCAGAGGATACCCCATATGCAGATGACCCAAATATCCGAGTTGGGTTCGTTAACAATGGCATAATGGCGTTATTTGAAAGTGCAAGATATCTCATTGATGGAAAAGAAATTGAATCAATAGAACGCGAGGTTGATGTTGCAACAACAATAATCGGACTAGCAAGATATTCCGATGATTATACAAGATCGGCTGGTCCGTCTATGATGTTTGCAAAGGATACTACTGATAACGCTGACCACATTCAATACATTAAAGTGTTAACACCGCAAGACACTTCAGTTGATAATCAACGAGAAGCAACTAATCCAGAACGTCGAGCTAGACCCGGAGCTGCGTTTGATATTCTCGGAGGCGTTAATGGTAATTTCAATCTAGGGTTTGCAACACGAAAATTAGCATTGGAAGGACAAGAGAAAAAGTTTTCGTGTGCAATTCCACTCCATCACATATTTGGATTCTGCAGAAATGTCAGAAAAGTCATCTATGGAGCCAAACACACAATCGCGTTAGTGCGAAAAGGCAATGACAACGATGCAATTTGGCGTACTGGTGCCGCTGAGGGTAAAGTTAAAATAACTAAATTGGTATTGTGGATGCCAGTAATGACCCCATCAATTACCAGAGAAGAGCGGCTACTCTCATTTATGGAAACAGGTGGCAAATCATTGCTAAGTTGGCTAACAACAACGACTGATGTCAAACAGGATAATGTCGATGATATATTCACATGGCACCTGGCATCAAAACAAGGCGTTTCAGCTCCACGTCATATATTTATAGCGTTACAGAATAATGAGCGAGTTGGTAATCAACAACGCAGCCATATGATATTTGATCAGTTAGGTGTTAGAGAAGTCTCGCTGAGAATAAACGGACAACAAGAACCAACCGAGGATATACAACTTAATTACACAGAAAATCATATAGCACGTGTATATCATCGGATGCTGTCGTATATGGGTCGTGATCAAAACGTTGATACTGGTTTGCAAATATCTCAGCTCGATTTTAAGAAATTGTATCCGATTTATTACTTTTCGCTGGAACATCTTGATTTAATGAGACAATCCGTTGTTGACATACATTTTAGGGCTCGTATAGCTCCTGGTGGTGATAATTATAGAGCGGTTGCTGTCATTCTCAGCGACAAATCAATGTTGTTAGAAGGGGTTGGCGGACGAATGAGACTTGTTGATGCACCAGTGGAAAATCTGTAAATGAAACTTGAAAAGTTTCCATAGGATTTCCCCAATTAGATCAATTGAAAGAATAAATATGTTTTACAATAAAATGCCATATAGTGTTGTTAGTGTCAAGCTGACTGATGGTCAGGTCAAGAAATTAAAATCAAAATCCGCTAAGGAATGTGGAACAACAATAACGTTGAAACCAGCGCAGATGTCCGGCGGTACACATAAAATATCATTAACGGATCGTCAAATAAAACATTTCAATGATGCAATGAAAAATAAGCGAGGAGTTCAAATAGAATTTTCGAAAGCCGCAGTCGCCAACATGATAAAATCAGGTGGTATATTTCCATTGTTAGCCGCAATACCAGCATTGATTGCAGCGGCTGCCCCAGCGGTGGCGAAGGCGGCAGCGTTGGGAGCCGTTGGTACCGCGGCAGGGATGGCGTTGAAAAAGGCAACTGGGAAAGGATATAAAAAAAAGGGAAAGGGGTTGTACCTACCAGGAACCCCGTATTCATGGTACAGCGGGAAATCCGTGAACGGATCGGGTCTAAGAAGAATACCAGGAACGGTTTATTAATTCAGAAATCTTCGATTTCCAAATCTTCGATTTCCGAACCTATGGTTGAGGGACCTATGGTTCCTATGTCCAATTTTGATTTAATTGATGCTGCTAAAAAACTAGCGATTAAAAATTTCAGAGGTGTTTTTATGAGAGATCAATTACCGAGAAAACCAAATAACGTTGAAACCGGTATCATCAATCTTGATAACAGCAGCGGATCGGGAACTCACTGGGTTGCATACGCGATTGATCCACGTGGGATTGTCTATTTCGATTCATATGGGTTAGCTCCGCCAAGCGAGTTTATGCGGTATATAAATTCCTCGATGAAACTCAAAGGGTTTCCGATTTTTTATTCCACGCTGCCAACACAACAATTAAATGATCCACCGATATGCGGCCGTGAAGTATTAAATGTACTCGCGGAGATTTCATTAAAATCCTTTGGATCTCCGTGGAAACCACCTCATATTATTGTAAACGAATACACGAGTGGGAAATTACAAGGATCAATAAATTGAAAACACAAGTTACGCTAACAATAATGATCGATATTTGGGGACAACCTCTGTCAATGTTGGAACCCACCGAGGAAACATCTGCGGGTTCTATCGAGGATGTAAAAAAAATAATAGAAGATGAAATCGCTGAGACGTTAAATTTAACAAGTGTTGACCCGAACGAAATAGTTGTATTTCAAGATCGCCAGGGTAAATTGAAAAGCAGTAATATATCCGTGAATGACATTTTGATACGGCATCGCGCTGCCGCTGAAAACTCTATTGCACTGTATTCCAACGATGGACAACTTAAACCAGGCGCACTTGTGTCTACGATCACCGACGCGATTGCTACCAACGAACGTGAGCTGAATGATTTTATACGAGGTTATAATAGTTTTCGCAAAAATGTCGTACATAAATTTTTTGGAACCCCGCTTGTGGTTGGCATGACTCTCGCTGAAATTAAAGACTTGTTGAATTCATTCTTCGCTAACAAGGAAGCTGGAAGGATGATGACTGCTTCAGAAATCAAGGCAAATTATCTCGAGATTTTTAAAGTAAGCGAAGATCAAAAACTCACAAACGACATTGTTGGTAGGTTCTTTGGAACCCCGCTTGTGGCTGGCATGACTCTCGCTGAAATCAGTGAGTTTATCGGCAAGCACACTCACAATGCCTACATCGCTAATAATTTCTTTGGTGTCCCGGCTACATCTACAATGACTCTCAAAGATATTAATATGTTTATGGTGAGACAAACAACACTTAATACCATCGTGGATAAATTTTTAGGGAGAACACCTGTGTCTGAAACCACATCGTTGACAGGCATGACTCTCGCGGAAATTAAAAGCGCTATTGACAAACAAAAGCACACCAGCGATATTGTTAATAAGTTCTTTGAGGGCAGTAGCCTCCAAGATATCACGACGAAATTTTCTAACATCGACAACCATATTAAAACCCAAGCAGAGCTTAAAGTTGAAGACCTTCTGGTTTCATTATTCTTCTCTAACAGGGAGGAGAGTAGAAAAACAATAGATCCTACCAGAATCACGGTAAATTATCTCGATATTTTCGACGATCTTTTTAACCTGAAAAGAATATCTGAAAAGGTAAAGATTCCACATCACTACACGGGCGTTAAAAATATCGTGTATACGGTTAATCATGGAACCATGGATTGGATAAGAGACGGTTATACTACATTATCCATCGGTATCTTGGGTCTCCCCGGCATAGTGGGCCCTGACTACAAGCCAACATGGGCCGATGGTATCTACAGGCTAACGTGGATCTCTATCGATCAATTTAATATGATCGCGGACGGTAAAACCTACTCTGGTGGCACCGCGACGTTAATTATGGATGGTCGCAAAAAAAGCTTTAATGTCGTCGCGGTTGATAGCTCCACCATTAGATCAAAAATAGCCTGGTGTTTAGAACTCGTAGCTCATTTTTCCGACTGAAGTACTAACAATTCCCGCTAACGATGACAAATAATTGAAAACACTAGCGGGTTTAAAATAACAATGACTTTGTCATCGACGCAATGTCGCTATGATCAGGTCAGAGAATTTCAGAATAGACTCAAAACCCTCACTGAGGAGTATCAAATAAAAATAAAAAAATACCGACGAAGAATCACCGCAATTGATGTTATTATATACTCGGTGTCAAGCGTTCTCACTGGCGCCGGAATAATACTTGCATCGGTTACAATGATTGCCCCGGTCGTAGTTCCAATTTGCATTTCTGCGGTGGCTACAATCGGGGGTATATTAACCGGGATAGCAAAAAAGATATCATCATGCAGCCAGAGTAAACTGCAGAATTACTTACTTCAATTTCATATTGCATCAACCGCATACTCGCAATTATCATTGATGATATCGTCGTCACTCGATAATACGATTATATCAGATAGTGAATTCTCAGCGATGGTCAGTATTTTTGATTCCGCGATATCGAAATTAGAGCGACAACATGAATATAATAACAATGACAACACCGATGGAATCAGAAAACACGAACCCAAAAAAACAAAAAATGATCTCAATAATATCAACATTACCAGATTGTGAGTTCTCAGTGATGGTCAGTATTTATGATTCCTCGATACCAAAATTAGAAATAAATCATGAGTATAGCAGCGATGACGACACCGATGGAATTACTTCAACGAATAGTGGAGAACACGAACCCAGTACAAACGAGTATGATATCAATAACATCAACGAATCCAGAATTCAGTGTGAATTTCCCCTCTCCGGTCCCAGTGAAGGAGATAGCGCTAGCAAAACTACGAGTGTATCACAGTTGGCCTAATATCAGATCGGTTGCATTTAGTGGTCAGCAACCCAATAACACACTGGTGTTCTCGTATAAGAATAAACCCGATGGTACTCCAGAGTGGGAAACAGTTTCGTTACCAACTGGGTCGTACCAAATTAAGCAAATCAATGCTGAAATTCAGCGTAGAATAAAATCAATCACTGGAAAAGAATCAAAAATAGCTATTAATCTTCATCAACCGACGCTCTCGTCATCGATCGAAATAAGCACAGAGGGATACATTGTAGATATATATAACAGCTCGTTAAGAACAGTGTTAGGATGGCCTGAAAAACCACCGGAAAAATCCGCCACCGACTTAACCACGGACATACAATCATATCATGAAATCAATCCCAGTTATCAAGATAATTTATCTGATATAAGAAAAGGAAGAATCGCCGATAGATTTATATTTACCAACAAAGACACATTGCAATGGGATTTTATCATTAAAAGAACAACCGACTCATCTGTTACTATTTCATTTACGCTAACTGACGTCCGTGGTTATTTTAATGAGATTAAACAATTATATGACACACAACTAGAACAACTACGGAAAACAAAATCGCAAAAACACGTTGAAATAATAAATCAGCTTATATCGGACATGAAATATATCTATGAACTAATTATTCAAACAATAATTAATGACAACAGCGACAATAAACAACGATTCTTAACCGATTATAATATCACAGAGGACAATCTGCGTAATTTCAAGTTTCCCAAATACAACGCTGATGAACTAGCAAGAATTGTTAAAACCGATATCAAGGCGATACAAAAATCAGATTCAGCTGTCCTCTTCAGGTATAATAATGATCCAGATGGTGGCGGTAGGCATATTGCCCCTCATAATGTGAATATTTCAACGGTGATTGCGCTCAATTTAGTATGTGATGCAATTGAAGGAAGCTATCAAATTAATCTAGAGCAATCAAATCAAGCTCAGCAGGGATATATTCTTTATTCATTTGCACCAACAGCTCCTCCAGGGTTTTTAATAATTGAAAACCCAATTAATCCTGTCTATATGCGATGCCATAATAATTCGTTAACGAGAATTAATTTCAAACTCACCGACCAGTCAAATAATCTGATTGATTTACAAGAAGAGGTGTTAGCGATTAGTTTGTTTGTAAAGTCCTAAGGACTTTCATCATAAATGATTTTCGTCCTAAAGACTCGATCAAATATTTGGTTGAAATCATTTATTATTTTTTGTTAACCCAGAACTGAAAACTTTAGCAGCAGAGCAGGTGAATGACAACGACGTTGGCGTATATAAGGAAATCTTATTTTATCGAATAGACGCCATTTTTTTTACTATTTGGCAGAAGCCTCAGATTTCCGAATCGACGCTCGGAAAGTTGTGAGGTTCACCTGCTCTGCTGCTGATATACCTCACATCATAGCTGTTCATATCATTGAGTAGGCATGATTATGTGTTCATTAAAATATCAAAATAAAGATGAAATTGGTCACCTGAGCAACAGGAATTCAAATTCAAATATGCATTGTTCATAAAGGGTATGCTTATTATCACATACATGGGGTTCAGAATTTATTACTTAATGACATCACATAAATGGGGTTCAGAATTTATTACTTAATGATATCACATACATGGGGTTTAGAGTTTATTACTTAATGCTATCACATACATGGGATTCAGAATTTATTACTTAATGCTATCACATACATGGGGTTTAGAGTTTATTACTTAATGATATCAATGTGTTTTAATCCAATATATTATTTAAATCATCTATCAATGTTCCACAATTTTCCCATTTCTGAACTTGTAAATTATCAAGTACATTAACAGAGTTCATATTTTTTTAAATTTTAAATTAAACAAGAAATTTAAAGAAAAAAAATAATTATTGCAGCATATACTTATTGTTGATAGTACCAAATACTTTTAAAATAAATTATTTCTTTTAATTACAGGATTTCCAAATGTTATAGGGGCAATATATGGCAGATTCATCAGGATCCAGGCCCCTATTTCTAATGAACAGGATTATGTAAACAGAAAGGGATTTCATTCACTTAATGTACAGGTATATATCTAAAAGGAAGCTTCGAGGGACAGACCAGTGATAGTAGTCCCAGTGTCTCCGATAGAGACGGAAGAAAGAGAAGGAAAGAGGGAAATCTGGAGAGGATGCTTCGGGGGACAGACCAGTGAATGTGGTCCCAATAGTCTCAGTTAGAGAGACGGGATAAAGGAGAAGGAAGGAGATAAGTCGCGAGAGGGGAAATCCAGGAGGAGTGGAAGGATCGAATAAAGCGATGAGTACAACCAAAGACCAAGGAAAATTGAACTCACACTGAAAATCACGAGATGAATAGGCTATCACTTGGAGGACGAGTGATTGTACTTATCATTTAAATTTATCGACTTTATTAAATTGTTATTTTTTTGAATTTCATCTTCGTGTTCTATAAAATCTAACCGTCGGCAGTGCTGACTGGGGGCTCAGAGCTGTACATCTATTTTGTCATTAATTTAACTTGATAATTTAACGAGCCAGGGTGGAACTTCCATAATATTTTAATTAATATATTGGAAGTACCCAACCCCAACCTTTGCAAACGCCACAGTGGGCGCTTCGTCCGGGATTTGAATTAGACATACATATTATTTTAAAGACCTAAAGTTTATTTGTTAGGAGTATTAGTGAACAGTGTGAAACAGTTGCGAGTTATTTTCCATCCTGTGCAGTTGGAATTTTTATGATTTTTTCATCTTGTGTTTGTTATATTTGATATTTGCATGCTTTGTAGATCGTTAATGACCTGCAGTAATTGTGAAGCAAATATCGAGCAAATATCTTACCTGAACGAAATTAGTTGTTGTCGACAGGTAAGTATTTGGTTAGGTACTTGTAATATCTGCCCATTGTTAGTAGGGTCGAGACAAGGTATCACTTCGTATTAGTATAACAACATGGCTACAGAAAGGCAAATGATCAAGCAGTACCGTGCCATGGGGTCGGAAGATCTTGGATAGGAGGGAGATCGCCTGGCAGTATTTATTGAAGAAAGAATCAAGGAATGGAAGGCAGAAAAAGCAGCAGAGAAAGCGATGGCAGCCGAAGCAGCGGAGAGAGAAAGAGAGAGAGAGAAAGAACTAGAGCTAGCCAGACTTGCTCACACGCTCGAAATGGAGAAGGTAAAGCTAGCAGCTAGGGACATCGATGGGGACGACGCCAGTACGAGTTCCGAAGAGACCGGACGACCTTTCATCGACCACCGAATATCCCAGATAAACATGCCATAGTTCAACAGCCAGGGAGGAGTCTATCGACGATTTTCTCGTGCAGTTTGAGAAACTTGCTCACGCTCATAAAGTTCCTGAGCAACATTGGGCGATTCATGTTTCAGCCTTTTTGCAAGGTGCAGCTCGTGGAGTCTACCACGGCTTAGCTGCAGACGATGCTGACGATTATAATGCGCTCAAGAAGGCCCTTCTTTGCCATTATTGTCTGACCGTTGAAACGAAATGTAAACTTTTTCGGGATTCGACGAACAAGGCAACGGAAACCTACTCTCAATTTCACAACCGTGTTCGAGGGTTATTTGAGAAGTGGATGAAGATGGCCGAAGTCGAACAATCGTACGACGGGTTACACGAGGTTATACTCAAAGAACATGTCCTGAGTATTTACCGTCGCGAGTTGACAGTCTTCCTAGCAGAGAGGGAGCACCGTACGCTCGAAGAGATCGATAGCATGGCGCAGTGATACGAACAGGCGCACTCGAAGAGTGGAAGTTCCGGGGCTGCGGACCGACCCCGACCCACGGAATCGCGTCGGGTGCTTGAGGTGAAGCAAACTGTCCACATCCGTTAGGGCGACGGGAGAGCCGGAGGGGGATCTACAGGTAGGAATGTCACCCATATACCTGGACATGCCTCACCCCCGAAAGCGGGATTTGCAGGTCGGCGAGGGCTGCCGACGTGTTACAACTGCAAGCGCCCGGGGCATATAGCCAGAGTCTGTTCCAAGAGAAGAGAGACCCAGGTGAATGCCGTCGCTAGGAAGGATTACGAGCCGGGAGTAGGATGCAAACCTTCAAATCTCGCGTCTGCAACTGTCAATGGAGAAGGTGCCACCATCTTGTATGACACTGGGTATAGTGTCCCAGTCCTAGTCGACAGGAAGTACGTTAAGCCCGAGGATTACACAGGGGAGATAATCGAAGTTCAGTACGCGAACAGAGCGCGTGACTCATTGCCAGTGGCTGTCATTGACCTCGATTCGCCGTACGTGAAAGGGAAAATTGAAGCTGAGTGCTTGGATGGTCTATCACATGACGTCATACTGGGATGTCGTTATATGTTGCCACAACCGAACCTCGAAACTTGCACACCGATACCAGTGAGTGCTGTGGATACCAGGTCCAAGAGTTGACAGACGAAAGCGAAGCCGATGTTAGTTACATCGTCACCGGTGAGTAACGTTCTTCCGGCCGAGTTGAGGTAGCTGCAACAGGAAAACGCAACCCTGGTGCAGTTGCACAACCACGCTGTATCAGGAACAGAGAAAGAAACTCCGAATGGCGCGGTGAAGTTCACGTACAAGAAGGGAATCTTGTATCTCCACGCCAGGAAAGGCAGCGAACACTTTAAGCAAGTTGTCGTGCCGAAAGATAAGCGAGGCGAAGTATTAAAACTCGCGCACGAGAGTCTCATGCGAGGACACATGGGAACTGCTAAGAAGCGTGACCGTCTTGTCAAAGAATTTTACTGGCCAGGGCTCCAGGGTGATGTCAAGCGAGCGAAGGCGCGTCAGGCGAAGAATTACAACAAGCGCCCAAAACCTCGTCAGTATGAAGTAGGGGACAAAGTGTTGTTGCTGTTGCCCCAAGAACACAACAAATTGCAAGTTCCCTGGAGAGGTCCATACGTCGTCACCGAGAAGGTCGGAGGTCAAACATATCGGATACGGCTGGCAACGAAGGAGAAATTGTACCACGCCAATCTGCTTAAGAGATACCGGGAAAGAGAGATCGTCAGAGATTTTGTCATCGCCACGATAGTCACCGAAGATGCCGAAGTCGATACGGAAGGCGCCAACACTGTCCCGAGCTGTCCGTTAACGAGGGCTGAGACACCCTCAGAAGAGAAGTGTGACCCCATGCTGACTGTGGCACAGCGGGAAGAGATTGATACGTTGCTGCCCGATATTACGATGTGCTTACGGAAATACCCGGGAGAACTTCGCTTGCCGAGTTCGGGTTAAAGCTGGTGGATGACCGGCCAGTCCAGAGGAAACCCTACCCCCTGCCACACGCAAAACGACAAGTCTTAAGTGAGGAGATCGAGCAGATGATTGCTCTGGGAGTAATCGAACCCGCTGACTCTCCGTACAGCTCTCCTGTAGTCCTAGTGCAGAAGAAGGACGGCACCTATCAGTTTTGTGTCGACTACCGGAAGCTGAATCAGGTGACATAATTTCAATTCGAAATGCTACCTGGACCGGAACATATTTTCGCTTCTGTCTCGAAAGCGAAATGTTTCTCAAAGCTGGATTTGTCCAAGGGTTATTGGGAAATTACGGTAAGGAAGGAGGACAGGGCAAAGCTCGCTTTTGCTACTCCCGACGGGATCTACCAATGGTTGGTCATGCCATTCGGGGTACAGAACGCGCCTAGCGTCTTTACTAGGATGATGCGGAAGTTGTTGGAGCCCTTACGCGATAGGGGTGTCTACAACTTCATGGATGACCTCCTGTTGGCCACAGAGACGTGGAGTGAGTACCTCACTCTATTAGTTGACATTTTGGAGCGGGATTGACAGCTCGCCCTTTCAAATGTCACTTTGGGTTCCGGACATTGGATTGTTTAGGACATACCCTAAGCCAAGGTACACTGTCCCCAGAGAAGTCAAAAGTGGAGCAGCTGAGAAACGCCGATCGGCCCACAAAGAAAACTGAGGTTAGGTCATTCCTAGGATTGGCCGGGTATTACCGGAGGTATGTGGCCATTTTCAGAGCAATTGCGTGGCCGTTGTTTGACCTAACCAAGAAACGGGCTTCGAGTAGAGTTATTTGAATCGATGTGTGACCATGCTTTCCAAACGCTGAAGGATAGACTTACATCCGACGCAGTTGTTTGTCTACCGGATCTGGCAAAAGACTTCGTTCTTCGCACCGACGCATGTGACACTGGACTGGGAAGAAGTACTACTGCAGGAGTACGATGGGACGCTTTTTCCTGTCGCGTACGGTAGTCAGAAGTTCTCTGCTGCCGAGAAGAAGTACTCTGTATCGGAGAGGGAATGCCTCGGAATCGTGTTCGGAATATCACGGTTCGAGCGGAACTTGTACGGGCGAAAGTTCATATTGGAGACCGACCACCAACCACTCGCCTATCTCGGTCAGGCGAAATTATCGAATGGACGATTGATGCGATGGTCGCTGTTCTTACAGCAGTACCACATGCATATCAGATGCGTGAAAGGTACAGAGAACGCAGGCGGTAATTTCATGAGCAGAAGAGGTGGAATGGAATGATCGCTCTGTGTGTGTGTGTGTTGTGTGTGTGTGTGTGTGTATAGATATATATATATATATATATATATATATATATATATATATATATATATATATATATATATATAAATTTATGTTTTTCGTGTAGTGTCACGATGATTTTGTTTTATTCGTGCAGTAATACCTTTGTATAGGGAGTAATTTTGAGGGAATAAAATCCCGATTTTATTGTCAAACGTGGGGTGATGTGACGTTTTGCCCGACCCAAAATTAAATTAGAAACATGTGTAATGAAAGTAATTCGGACAAGCCACTGTTTATTGTTAAACATGACCGCAGGCTAACACTATCCCTTACGTAAGTTTGCCTGGCTAGGATGGGAAGCCCGACCAAAGCCATCAGAAGTGCAATTATCACCTTGGGTGGAACGCGCTTATGTAGATCAAAGAAGCTGTCAGAAGGAGTGGACGTGTCTTATCTTCTTGATACGCAGACTGACAGCCAGGTTGAATTCGTCCAGGACAGGGCCCTAGCGCTACCCAATCGGAATCGAGAAAGAGGCGGGACCATGATTTGGGCTAAGTATGATATCCTTAGACCTGCTAGCAAGTTTTAGTGCGCTATAGTTCTTTAGAGAGATTGCCAGAAGATATCGACTCCGGTCAGCCACACGTTATTGGCGGGAAAAAACTTAGAATAGGATTCTAAGTGTAGCTTCTAAAAGGAAGCTTCGAGGGACAGACCAGTGATAGTAGTCCCAGTGTCTCCGATAGAGACGGATGAAAGAGAAGGAAAGAGGGAAATCTGGAGAGGAAGCTTCCGGGGACAGACCAGTGAAAGTGGTCCCAATAGTCTCAGATAGAGAGACGGGATAAAGGAGAAGGAAGGAGATAAGTCGCGAGAGGGGAAATCCAGGAGGAGTGGAAGGATCGAATAAAGCGATGAGTACAACCAAAGGCCAAGGAAAATTGAACTCACACTGAAAATCGCGAGATGACTTGGCTATCACTTAGAGGATGAGTGATTGTACTTATCATTTAAATTTATCGACTTTATTAAATTCTTATTATTTTGAATTTCATCTTCGTGTTCTATATAATCTAACCTTCGGCAGTGCTGACTGGGGGCTCTGAGCTGTACATCTATTTTGTCATTAATTTAACTTTTTAATTTCACGAGCCAGGGTGAAACTTCCATAATATTTTAATTAATATATTGGAGGTACCCCACCCCAACCTTTGCAAACGCTACATTAAGTAATAAATTCTGAACCCAATTTATGTGATAATAATCATAACCTTCGTGAACAATGCATATTTGAATTTGAATTCCTGTTGCTCAGGTGACCAATTTCATCTTTATTTTGATATTTTAATGAACACATAATCATGCCTACTCACTGATATGAACAGCTATGATTTTAGGTATATCATGTATCTACCATATTCTCTTCACTGGTGCTGTAAATAATCAAAGTCTAAAAATTATATTTTTCAGCAAATGGAATTGTGTTATGTTTCTACATTAATGAATGCTTTACATTATATTACTCAATTTTAAGCAAATAATAATAATTATTTATCTTTAATTTGAATGTGTTATTTGTCCCAAATGTCTGCAAGGAATAAATGTGGTGTTTTAAAGCTACCTAATGTTTATATGTACAAAATGGTAGCTTAGTAATAGACATATGTTGGCATATGTCTTTTGAAAACTGAATAAGATAATCTGTATCTTCTAAATAAAAAAGTATGAAACTCAGTAATGTTGTGTTTTGATTTAGTAAATGCAAAGCCATTTTTCCTTTTTATGTTGGTCAATGATATGACTGATTTTGAATCTAAACGGAGTTTCTTCATGAATGTGATCGCCATATTTGCAAGCATGAATATTAGACCATCTAGCTTGTCTTTAAGCATAAATTCTGTATTTACATTTATATAAACACGTTTAATAATTCTGTTGTTCAGTTTGTTGTTGAAATATTAAAAGTATACATACTGCAGACTTCGTAATACAAATTAGGAAAAAAAATATTATGGCAAGTTCACTTCCGTGCAAACTATATCGCAGTGCTGTCCAACCCTTTTTATCTCCATTGGCTACTGGATTTTTTATTTCTTGAAGCCGATGGCTACAGCAGGACACTGAAAAGCAAGGACTATACAGCTGTTAGAACTCTGGCGTGCCATTTAAAATCAGCCTGAGGGCCGCTATTTTGACCGCACTTTTCTTTCCGACATCAGCTGTTTTAATCAGGGGTCGTGGCCGTATGACATGTAAGGAGTGGACGCTGCTAATAATGAACACGAATATTTTTTAATAAAAAAAAAAATTCGTTGGGTAAAATAAAATAAATGGAAAATACCTTACCAGAAATCCTGTAAAACCCTTGCTTGACAGTTGATGTTGCCTCTTCTCTGGGAAATTGTATGAACTTCTTTGCCTGTCTCACTAAGGCTCTCGCCACTACAAATATTTATTTGCTTACAGTGGCTACACTCACACCCAGGGTCTCTCCGAGGAGCATGAAGTGAGCGCCAGTAGCGAAAAAGCGCAAGGCCACAAGCACCTTGTGGAGAGGTGTTAACGCCATGCTCCGCTTCGTTAAAGCCGAATAAAGTTTTTCAGTAACAGTATTTACGATGAATAAAATGTTAAGTCTGGTAAATCAATAGCAAGCGAACGAAACAGTGTCATCAACGTCCATTGGGTTACCTCTGTCCCTGATAATTCTTCTTTCTAATCGAATTCTTTGATGACGTCGACGATAACGTCGTTCAAGCGCCATATTTGAGCGTCTCCACTTGAGCGAGTATAAACCTAACCTCAGATAATTGAGGACAGTTCTCAAATTTGGGCTAAATATGATATCGTTATTTGTAGAAATAAAATACAGATTTTTCACATTTGTTCTTTGTGAAACCGGATTTAAGAAAATTCTCCAATTTTGAGGAAAATATCAAAATCTGAGTTGAAATTCATACTTAAGATGTTTAGTGAAACCGGGCCCACATTTTCTGTCTCATAAAGTGCCTACATATCTTGGTCTGTGCAGTTTGTTGGGAGTAATCTGTAGACAAAACACCATAGACCCTGATCAGCATGTGCATTATACTACAGCAGATCTGGGATCTTCGTTGTTTGCAGTTTGATTCGACTTATAATCGAGTAGGGACGTTCACGTTGAATTTGGCAAGCACGAAGAACCCGATCAAAAGATATGTAAAAACCAAACGCTGAAAGACTTTAGCTTAAACAAGAAAACCAACACCAACTGTAAACAAAAGTGATCCATCAAGTGGTTATAACACTCGATAAATGGCGTTATTGTTGTTTTCACTATTGGCTTGGTAGATACAAATAATAACAGTTTAAAGGCTGATTATTCCACTACCATTTTCTAGGCTAACGATTACATTTTTGGAAAATATATTTTCCCTCCATACAAAATAATTAAGTAGTTTGTCTTCATCAAGTAGATGGTGAACGAAAAGAAACTTCGAAATAGTCTGGTTTCCTGCTTCATGTACTCCCTTCGAATAGCGGAGTACAAGGCAGGTAGCACACGGAACAAGGAACCAGAGCAAAACTTCAAAAAGGCATGGTATGAATTTTAAAAGATTTATGAAACTGTCAATGACCTGGTTATGCATGTATAAAATACGAGATGCTAGACAAAAATACAAAACAATGTATTTAAAATAATGGTAATATGTCAATTGCATTAAAGTCAGATCTCCGCTGGTATATCTGAAGGAGAGCGGAGATTTGAGTTTAATCAGATTAAGCGATCCGTTTACAATTTGGAAGACAAAGGGAGAGAATAGTATCGGAATATTTTACCCGGAGGAGTTGTCTCTATGAAAAATAACATTTATACCTACAAACAAATGATTATATGACAAAACAAATTATTGTAAAAGATATCTACTAGACAAATGGAAAGGTTATACTTATTCTTCTAATTCCTGAGTCGGTTGAAAATAATATGTAAATAAAAGAAACGAAAACGACTAGCACCATCCTTTCCTTGCTTAGAGCTATTTACAACATTCTGCCCTGGGGAGATATATTTTGACGCATGCCATTTATTACCCCAGAGGCAAGATCACTTTCCTATTGCTCACTTTTATATGTATTTAATGATCGTCCTTTGACTCTATACTTACGATAGTATTTTCTTAGTAGCTTTTTATTAGTGACTTCTTATGTTCCACGTTGACTATATTATTTTATTATTTGTCATTGACATTGTACATTATGTGTTAGCCATAAAAGGTATCTGATCAAGTACCGCCTATCCTAATTGGTTTGCGATATGAATATATCGCCCGTAGCATGTCTCGAACACAACTATATATATATATATATATATATATATATATATATATATATATATATATATATATATATATATATATACGCCAAATTATAAAGGCAGTTTATTAAATATGTTAACACCTGTATTAGTGTATAATTTATGTTCGCAGCGAAGAACTTGCTTGGAATGCTGTGATGTGCCAACAATACATGCTTCACTAGTGGTAGGTGTTCCGATCGTCTTTGTCCGACCTGAACTGTACACATCTAAACAAATTTATCACGCAGAGCTGTCCCTGATTTGAGCATGCGTCATAAACTTTTCCCCATCATATTTAAGCAATTATTCTCTTTCACTTTTTTTCGCGAGTGATTCATTTTTTGTTCATGTGTATTTTTCACGAATGATTTTTACATTGGAAAATGTATCTTCTGAAATGCAAAAAAGAAGTAATTAGTTGCTTGCTAAACAAAACAACGTTTCAAATACTAATAGATGAATATCATATATATATATATATATATATATATATATATATATATATATATATATATATATATATATATATATATATATATATATATATATATTGAAACATCAAGATTTTTATATGTTATAAATATTTATCAAAATATTAGATGTTTGTGCTGTGCAAACTAAGCCTGCAAATGTACGTTATTTGTAGAAATAAAATCACATACGTGTACCCAGTAAGTTGGACCTAAATACCCATACTGACAGAAAATCTTAATTACTAGCCATAGACAATGATATTAGGCGTAGAAGTTCTTACCTTTAATATAGTCCATGTATGCAAGTGTTCAGTCTGGTAGAGTCTCTAATGGTCGATATAGGTATTACGTTACAGCTGAGGTCGACACCATCAAATGCTTTTCCGTCATAACAGTCGTGCTTTTGCATATGCACGTGCCTTTTATACCAAATGACGTCATATGCATGTCACACCATCAAAGTGTTCATTACCGCGACTTACTTTTGAACTTTATTTGATTGGATTAGTGCAGGTAATTCCAGAATAGGCTTCGGCAAAGGTCTTTTTTGCTTTACCGTAAAACATCGTGATGCTGAGTTTTCCGTCGATTTCCCTCTTTTTACACTCTATCACCACTGAAGAATTTCTGAAATGGATTTGGGTAGGAAAGCCATGCTTATCATTGTGGGTTACCTCCCTTTGGAAAAAGAAGGACACTGGCACCGAAATGTAATTTTGCGGTAAAATTCCACGAGATAAAACGGTACTTTGTCATGACTGCATCACTTCCAGTTTTAACTGTAATTTCTGAGACCATTTCTTAACAAAAATAATAAGAAAAAATCAGGAATTCCTTACTCGCCAAGATGTGACATGGATGGCATTGCGACATGGCGGGCACAGACGTCATACTATTTCAGTAATGTAGCACCTAAATATCAAAATATTGTCCTTTCGGCCGCGGGATCGACACGCAGAGCCACCATGGTTCCCTAGAAAAGTGAATCTTGCTTGGATGTATTATAAATTATTCTCTGATGAAAGATTTAGTTACCGTTTATAAAAGGAACAATTATTATTGCATTCATATTTATTGTAATTAATATCTATCTTAATAAATATACAGAGCACAAAGTTTATTAAATACACAAATATAGAAACAACATGAGTAATACGGACTGGATTAAGAACGTTTACATCGCGAACATTATCTCAAGCAAGAAGTTCCAGGAAGATAGTTCAAAGACTAAGTTCAAAATGGTGGTAGTCCAGATATAATTTCAAAAAACATGGCAGTGGCCCTGAGATAATACAATTGCGGCCTATATCTTAATTATCAGGTAAGTCACAATTTAAAAAAATTGGTACATTAGTTATTAATTTAGGACGATAAATATAGTCATAACAAGTCTTTTAGCCGGGTTTTCCCTGTAATCGACAATTTTAAATTAATACGACAAACACGTCCATGTAACGAGTGATTCTTTTTATATCCTGCTAGCATCGTAAGGTTTAAGTTGTAGAAAAATTGTTGCACAATACGTTTCAATTAAAATAAAGCCATAAAACAATATAATTCACTCAAATCCAAAAACTGCTGCGATCACTTTCAATCGCGTCGTCTCATGAGACAAGCATGGAACATTGCCATATGGTCCAAAAAATAATTCCTGACTTTGTTGAAACGGTCAAATTGTAAATACTTTTACAGCTATACCGTAAGGGTATTATGAGTACAGAAAATATCGAAAGATAATTCTTTGAGACATTCCATATGACTTAACAGCAATAGCATTATCGTCTTTATACGAATAAGAATATATTCATAACTAACGCTTTCTGTGGTTCTTGTTACGTCATTATATGTTTGACCACTGTGAAGAAATATCGTTGTCAGTGCGTTAATCTCATTGCCATTTTGTTATTTCAGTGCCTCTCACTCTCTCCATATCTGCACAAAAGTGATGTTTAATCAAAGTTCCTGCATTTTATATCGACTAATTGGTTTTATTTATCAAAAGATATTCGAATCCAAAATCTAATTGAACCTTCGTGCGTCTTTCTACCTTCTTATCAATACTATTCTTTCAACTGAGATGCCACACTGTGCAACTGTCACTGTCTCTACCTCGAACCATACACTATATATATATATCTATGTTACCCATGCTCTGGTGGCCTAGTGGTTAGAACGTCGGCCGCCAAACCGATAGGTCGTGTGTTCGACCCCTTTGCCGAGTCATACCAAAGACATACAAGAATGGTACTAACAGCTGCCTCGCTTGGCTCTGAGCATTAAGATGTTAGTGTTAAGACTGTTCGGCCTGGTGTCAGGATAATGTGACTGGGTGGGACATCATGTTGCGTGTCTGCGACATAATGCCCCAGTGTTAGATATCACTATAAAGTGCCTCACTACAGACATCGTAGCGAAATGACTGAAAAATTGTTAAAGCTACGTTAAAAATCCTAATCAAACATCAAAAGAACAAAATGGCTCCAAGATGTCCAATTATAAGCGAAAAAAAAAAAGGGATTTGCAGGCAAGTTCGACTGAAGATCTATGGTACCATAGCCTACAAAAATTGAACCCCACCAGTTAATTATTACTGTTAATCAAACCGTGTCACAAATAATGCATTTAACAGTAATGCTATGTCTTCAATTGATTGTACATTAGGATTACAAAATTCTTTAACAAAATATAAAGATGATGGCATTGTTTGTGTAAAATTCTGAGGCAATAAAGCTGTCTGGCATGGAATGGACTGTATCAATAATAATAATGATGACTTTGTATAGCGCCTAGTCTTTAGAAGCACTATGCGCTTTACAGCTTCTATAATGATATGACAATAAAAAAAAATAAAACAAGCAGCAGAGAGGGTGAACAGACCAAGTTTTCAAGCAAAAATAAGGCTTCTACGGAAACCGAAAATATCTAACAAAATGCAGAGAATGTGAACAGACCAACTTTTACAGGTGTCGATTTAGCAAACTGAGGCTTTCTCGAAAATGCTTAATATAAGCCTCCATTCATCAAAATAAAATTAAAAAAAAAAGACGCCATTTAGTTGACGTTCACCTCCTCGGCTGCTAATGCGCTAACTAAATATTTGATCAAGTCCGATACGATATCTTGTCCGAGAGTCTGCTAAATTTATCGTTATAAATCCGTATGGGGCGGTTCTAGCCATACTAAAGAAATTTTTAAATTTATTAAAATCCATATCACCGTCACACCAGTAATTAAAAATATTTTGTAATGTGTATTTTCCAGTACCGTTAAATACGCATACTAAATTGCAATTTTCTCTTATTATACTTGGAATCTGTGCGTATTTTTGAGTAACATATATCACATCTATGTTTTTATGTCTGCCTCGGGAAAATATTCTAGCAGGATTTGTTTGTCTTTCCAACATAACATCATCATATACGACTAAATTGTTAATACTTCCATCAATATCATCAATGTTCGGTGCCTCTTCGATATCGGTTATAAACTCAATGATATCATCACCGTTAATTTCTCGCGCGGCATCATTAAAATCCTTTAGCACTTCATAACATCGTTGATCGTCTACACTCGGAGCAATCATGTACAATTTATCCCACTTCATCCATCTCGTTATCAAATTAAGTAGTAATTGTGTTTTGCCACTTCCAGATGGTCCGATGATAATCGCGCGAATAGAATCTGGTAACATTGCATGATGTTTAATAGGTTTTTGTTGTCGAGTAGCTGAATAATCAATTACATTCATAACTGTTATATATAAATTATGGATCTATATTGTGTGAAGTGTAGGACACGTACTGGCACAAATGACTTGACGACGATTACAACGAAAAATAATCGATCAGCGCTTTCTGGTAAATGCGTACAGTGTAGTACAAAGAAATTTAGATTTACTTCCACGAAACCTTTAAAAAAAAACGAGGAGGTGATATTGCAGCCAAATTGACAAAACTCCCAGGAACACCGTGGGCAAAGTATCCAGGAGAAAAGCACCTTCCAGGATATAGCTACTGTGGACCGGGGACACGATTAGATATCAGACTTGATGATCAAAATCAGCCCCGACCCGGCGAGTATCCAATAAACGCTATTGATAAGGCGTGTCATGTTCATGATGTCGCTTATAAAAGCAGTAATCTTCAACATAGACATCTCGCAGATGTAAAATTAATTCATGCGTTAAATGCTATTCCTGATAAATCCTTCAAAGAAAAATTGGCTTCTTGGTTGGTAAAATCTGCTATGAAGGGTAAATTGATGTTAGGTGCTGGTAATTGAAAATGCTAGCATTTTAATATGGAATCTATTTATTATTCTCCGAGAGGATACTGGAGAGGTTACGCAGCAATTAATAAACTCGCTAGTGCATCAAAGGTGAAAAAAACTACAGCGGCAAACTGGTTATCTAAACAGGCAATATGGCAAATTTATCTACCAGCGCCTAAACAAATTAACTATTCGCATTTTGATGTTACAACACCTAATGAAGTTCATCAAGCTGATATACTATTTCTGCCGCATGACAACGGTTACAAATACGCGTTAACGTTAGTTGATATTGCAAGTCGATACAAAGAAGCAGAACCGTTAAAAACAAAATCATCTACTGAAGTAGCTTCTGCATTTGAGAGGATTTATCGACGAGGTCCTCTGCGCTGGCCAAATCTGTTACAAGTTGATCCTGGCAAGGAATTTCAAGGTGTTGTTACATCTACGATGAAACATCATAATGTCGCCATCAGACGAGGACACACTGCGCTACATCGCGATCAGGCAATTGTTGAACGGTTTAATAAAACCCTTGCTGAGCGATTATTCGGATATCAATACGCAAAAGAATTCATCCAGGATAAACGATCCCGTGAATGGGTCAAGAGATTACCAGCTGTGATTACCGCAATCAATAATGAGATTACTAGAACAATTAATATGAAACCTGTCAACGCTATTAAGAAGGCGTCTATCAAAATGTAAATCCAAGGAATTTCACAAAAAGAACCAATTCTTGGTAGTAATGTCATTGTAAGGTACTTATATGAACCAGGAGAGCTTGAGGGTGGTAAAAAAAGAGCTACTGATCCTATTTGGAGTGTCACTACGCATAAAATATCCGGCATAACACGATCTACGGGTAGACCTCCAATCTATAGACTGGATTCAACTGCTCCTCAGCGAGGATTTACACGCGAACAATTACAAGTGATTCCTGAGGATACTCAATTACCACCGCGTGGTCTTAACTAGCACCTAAGGTGCTGTCACCCCGGCGTCTGTTGCACTCAAGACAAGCCAACCTCACATTGTTTCTGACATGACCGAGATTGTTATCTTTTCTATCTACGGTGAATTGGCGAGGATCTTTATCCGACCAATTCCAACTCATTATACAATTACAACTCGCGCAGTGATTGTTCTGTTGTTGCTTTAGTGTCTTAATTAATTCAGCATCAATGTCAAATTCTCTTTTATTTTTTTTATCCTGTTGTTTATAACCAGAGATTTTTTTTCTGATTATATTATCATCGGTGTGTATATTACTTATTGTATTGTCATTATCATTAACCACAATTCTTCGAAGTTGGTTTATTCGCCGTACTCTGGATACTGCGAGATAAACTAAATTTGACCACTCAATATGATTATCTACTATCCAAAGAGTTGTATCGGATATAGTCAATCCCTGTGAAGAGTGTATTGTTGCTGCATAACCTAACGTCCATGGGGATTTATCAGCACCTAATGCATCTTTGACGACGCTGATATCAACCAGCACAATATCATTTAATACTAAATTCTGCTTTTGTTGTTGTCCAGGAATGTCAACGTCGATATTCTGCTTTCGTGTATCCTTAGGTCTATAACAGAGTGGTACTGGAAGCGTTGCAAATTTTTCTTTATGTAGCGTAAACAACTTCATCTGAAGTGCGTCTCTGACTATTTTTCTACTCGCGATTATTAAATCATTTGGCTTCCACATTTCCCAAAAATCATTCATGGGAGTTTCAGAGATTATTTCACGCGCTATTTCACATTGGATTTTATCCGGTTGCAATCTAATTAGCGCTTTGAATTCGCGTAATTGTTCATCAAGTGATCTATGGTCGGTATTAATCTCTTCATAATAATCTACAAATCCTTTTAACCATTCATGTGGAGATCCACCAACAAATGGCTGCGGTTGGCCGTGATCCCCACACATGACGACTTTTGTATTTTTCAATAACATCCATTCAAGAAATATCTGTAATACTGTCAATGATACCGTGCATATTTCATCCCAGATTATTATTTCAGGAATAAATTTATCGCCCATTCGATCAGGAGTCCATGTATCGCCTTTCCATCGAAAGAAGCTGTGATAAGTACAGGCTTTTACCCCCCGCGCTATCATTTCTCTGGCGAGTCTGTGAGTTGGTGTTAACACAATCATGTTAGAAACGCTAGCGTTTCTACGGAATAATTCGATTGCACGAGTTGTCTTTCCTGATCCACCACAGCCGTTTAAATAAACTGTCTTGTATCTACAAATCGGATCGGATACAGGTGGTGCAGTAGAAAATTCTTCAGAAATATTATCTATATTTCTACAAATATATTTATCATCTATAGCAACATCTGCGGATTTACAATACTCATGTAGTGTTTCTTTTTTAAACCTCCAATTCCCCCACGCTTCCTTAGGATCTGTGAATTTAGCTACATCTGATTTGTATTTCTCATGGATATACATCGAATCAGTAGCTACTCTAACCGCGGTATTAGGAAATCTATTTATCATCGAGAATAGATTAATACAAGAATAGGCTAGCATAGAACTTCTCAATTGTGTGTATTGACAACTTTTTCCATCACAGTAGGTAACAACCGTACCTAGTTTCTTACCATTTCGAAGGACATCATCTACCCAAACATTATTAGTTCCGCTCGCAGATTTGTAAGCTTCCTCATCTAATTCCCCTGATAGAAAAGCGTTCTTACGGGTTACAAATTTCCCTTTTTTTATTAAATCAGATATTATGAAATTGTATTCTTCATCGTCTATGATTAATCTCGAAGAATATTTTGCATTGTCAAATCTTCCACCTTGAGTGAATTTACCGATTATTTTTCGTCCGAGATCTTTAGCCTCTCTATTACTACCTTCGAATAATTTCTTAGACCAATCTATGATTTGTTCCTCGCTGAAATTCTTCGAATTTCCATCTAGAAATTGTTTTCGTTGTTCGTTAATTATTTTTTCGAGATCGGGTTTTGGTAACCAAACATCTTTCTGAGCGTTATAACAAATAATCGCTTCACTGACAATTAACGATATTAGCATACCACAATCGATCATATACCGCAATAGCACAATTGGCATCCACGCTTTTTCATACATATGTCTACCAAGCCAAAGATAACTACACGGATGTAACCCTGTAGCTAATTCGAATGATATCACACGAGCGAACCCGGTTAAATCAAAATCAGGCAATGGACCATTAATCGCAACACGAGTCATTTCATGTGTGGGATGTCCAAATCGTTTAAAATATTCAGAGCATTTTCCATATCCGAGAAAACTTCCAGGATAACACGCGGATATATCAATTGAAATCATACCATCACGTGAGTATTTCGTATTCCACAATCCTCCATGACCAAATTCGACGCAACTCAACTTCACATCCTCCAGAAAATCACTTCGTGTTGGACGCCATGAATTCTTTTCTCGTGCGAAGTGAGCTACCACTGATGGAATAGTAAAACTATCCGTAAGTAGTTTTTCTACAGAAAATTCTTTAGAATTTTCTAAATACTCATTAGCGATTTTTCTCATTCTAGTATCTAATTCTTCAGTTCGATATAATTCACCATTTGGTTTTACAAACTGATCAAATCCTATTTCCGGATCCTCATTACTCCTGAGTAACCATACTGACACAGGGTCGTCTTTGGTTAACGCGTGAATAGCATCAAATAATTTCTCTTCATAGAAATCATCCCTAGAAAATTCTTTAGGGATATATCGAATAGTTCTTTCTCGTGGAAATATATTTACCGCGGGTGTCCACGCGTGTTTGTTATGATCAATAATTTCAATTGGAGCTCCTCGCGATTGATATTTCGGTTCGTATAATACTTCTCCGGTTATTGTCGCTACCGATATTGGAAATTTTAATAATGCTTCTAATTTAGCTATATCAGAAATCGTTGCCCCGCGCTGTTTCACTGTCAATTCCCATTCGGTTATTTTTTTTCTTCGTAGATCAGTTAATTTGTTTCCCCGGGATGCATTTTTGAAGTGTTCTATTAACCGTGTTGCTACACAATTAAGTGGCAAAGCCACTGATGATGAAAACATTGGAGCTAGTTTTGCAATACTTGGATTATTATTTATTGGATATAACCCATACACAACTGCTGTTACAGGGTAAGATTTCTCATAGTATGGTTTGTCAATTCCAGTTAGAATTCCTGGTTTGGAATCTCTACTCACAATAACAGTTTTTTTATCCTTAAGGATTGGGTCAAATTTATCTCTGATAATCCATTCACCTTCCTCTTCGATAATGAATTTTATTCTAAAAAAATACCTCCGTAGAAATTGCTTTGCAATTTCACCAAGGTGTGAAAGTATCTCAGCTGCTCTTATATCATTCATAGTAGCATCAATTACAGGTACATTGACATCTTCATCAATAATTCGAAATGTCGACCACGTATGAGATGCTCCATCACGCTTAAACTCATTAAAACAGTCGCTGATTTTACTCAATAGTGATTTATCATCTACTAGACTTTTAGGTATATCAGAGATTCTATCGAGATTAAATCTAACATTTTTCCAAGGCTTAATTTTCGATAATCTCTTGAATCCTTTCATATTAATAATTAAAACAAGTATTTAAATAGAAAATTTTTATATAATGAATCATTGCAAATGGCTTATGATTGGATCAAAGACTCCGTGTAACAAATCATGTAGAAATGAATTCTGTGGGTATCATATGCAGAGTGTGAGAAACGGTTCGGAGGGACCTCTACCATGCTTGCATTGTGGGGTAGGTGTAAGAGGCAAGTCGCAGTTATGTATTAATTGCGGGGGTAAGCGTTATAGAGAGTTAAAACGTTATTATGACAAGCGAAGAATCAAAAATCCTGACGACGTCAATGACAAAATCATAAAAACTGCTCAAGATTACTTAGGCAGATTTTCCAATGTTATAATTCAGCCAATTAACGAATTAGACAAATAGATATATTATATATACAAATGAGCCAAGAATTTCAAAGACATCCTGTTATTAAAAATTACGAAGCTTCTCGTGATGGTGTTGTTAGACACAGTAAATATAAGAAATCTGTTGGGTGTGATAATGGTATGGGATATTTGAGGTTTGGGGGGAATAAGAAATATCTCAATCATCGTTTCGTCTATGAAGTATTTAACGGATTGATCAATGATGACCTTGTTATTGATCATATTGATTCCGATACTAAGAATAACAAATTGAACAACCTTCAAGCTATTTCTCAATGTGAAAACACAAAACGAGGAAGAACTGGGAAATACCCGAAAAATGCTAGACCAGTAAAAGCGATCACTGACAACAAGGAAAAAATATTTCCGTCTATTACTTCAGCTGGTAAGTATTTCGATATTTGCCCACCCTCGGTACAAAAAGTGGCAGAGAATAAAACTAAAACCGCTTTTTCAAAACGCTTTAATAATAAAATTCAATTTACTTACGTAACTGTATAATCTGAAATCCTACGGATTTTACGGGAGATAACTCCGTTAGGTATAACTCGTGTGACAAATCATCAATGACAGAGTTACGGATTTTAAACATGGAAATATTAATGTTTCTAACATTGATTGGAAAATCTTCGATTTTTCATTGGCTGTTATAATTAAATAAATCTGAACAAAACATAATCAATTTTGTCTTTTTCAAGTCTAAAATTCTTCGAATTTCAAGAACTGTTTTATAAACACGTCGTATTTAAACATTTTTTTTAATGTCTGTTTCAAGTATTATGCGTGTTTTCAACGTTGTCAGTGATCGCTAATAAACAAACAAATAATTACAATCACTACACCTATTTTATATCACCTCGTCGTAATGAGTGTATATATACAAATTCGTCTTTATTATAATTGGGCATTAGCCGAAATTCAAGTGTAAACAAAACCACACCGTCACACGTGGTAAAGAAACACTAGTGTTTCTAACGTTATTATTGACATTCAAAACCAAAGTTTCGATTTTGCGGTTTTGTTTACACTTGAATGTAGAATAGCCCGCGTCATCCATTGTCATTGAAATCAATTCATTCATTGTTCACCTATAATCTATTGTTGTACCGTCGTCATTGTCATTGAAATCAATTCATTCATTGTTCACCTATAATCTATTGTTATATGTTTGTCGGTTAACCGTTGAGCGCGCTGCTTGATGTATAAAACACCAAGGGGGTTTAAAACGGTAAATGTGCCGTCGTCATTCATTATATATAATCATAATCACCTATAATCGCATTAAGCTTCTGGGTATACTAAGATGATCAACACCTTAGTGTATCCAGAATTCATTTTGAAAATACTTTGTATTTGAAATACTTTTAAAGAATTTTCATACTTTGTATTTAAAATACTTTGCATTTAAACAAATATATTTTTATATATATATATATATATGAATCTTGAAAATCTCAAATTGATTATTATTGAAATCAATAAGTTGAAGGATCAAAATGTAAAATTATGTTCAGGTTTGGATTGTGATCAAATTATGACCAATTTCGAGGATATACAATTTGCAGAACAGACAGGAAAATATGTTCTATCTAAGAAATATTTTTTAATTAAGAATATCCAAAAGCTTATACGTGAGAGCTTAGTCAATACTGAAGATGTTAATGTCTTCGTACCATTATGTAGCATCGTTGAACGTGTACGTAAGCAATTAGGATTAGAATATGAACAAAAGAGACTTATTAATTGTAAAGTGAGACAATTAAAAATGTTAATGGAAAACTCTGAAGGTGATGAGCCCACGCGTAGAGAGCCTCCTTTGTTTGTATAACCAGTACGGTATGAGGAAGTAAAATTATGTGTGTAACAACAAGGAAGTATTAAAATACTTTACATTTTTTAGTTAGTGATTTCTTTCGAAATGATTTGCAATGAAATGCTTTGCAAAGAAATGCTTTGCATTTGAAAATTAGTGATACTCTTCTAATAATGATAGGACAATCATTAACTACACGGAACACTAAAGAAAGACTTGAAGCTCTTAAGAAAATATTACCCCTTCGTGATAGAATCCGTGAAAAACTTCAACAACGGCAATCAATGGCCACCGACTTCACAGAGGATACAGAACAACTCTTCAAACCGGTTGTCAAGGCAACTACAGATGTGAAAACAGCAACTGAACGGGCGATATACGGAGATGTCCCCCAAGAAGGAAAACGAATAGAGAGGCCTCTTCTTGGTGAACTTGAAAAAATAGCAATCGAAACTGGACAAACAAAACAGGCTGTACAAAAACTTTCAGGTGATATGGCAACTCAGATGGAAATACAACGACAAAGTGGTATTTATGTCGATGATGAATTGCCACTTGAATCAAAAAGAACAGTAGAGGGTTTACGGGAGAGATTTAACGAGGCGGGGATAGCAGAAATTGATAACACTAAACCAGATAAAATTCCTGCGTTTGTTGTTACGAGTTATGAAAACAGAAAAAAACTGTTGAAAAAAGAGCAATATAAGTATATTAAGGATTTACAACATTACGCTGATGTGATTTACAAAATAAAAACTGAGAAAAGTCAGATTAAAACAGATAGTGCATCATACATTAAATATATGGAAATAGTGGGTAGTGTATACAATCAATATGAAGAACTAAAACAACAACAAAAACCACAAAAATTACAGCGGCGGAAACATCCCTCGAAGAAAATATCCTTCTCACCTAAAAAATCAAAACCCGGTTCAAAAATAGATGATGATGATGATGATCTTTTAAAAATCCTTCTAGATGAGAGATCTTCTACACAAGGTGCAACTGGTACAACTGAAAAAACAGGCAGTGGCTTAGTTGGAAACTCTAATGTTAGAAACTCTTCGAGTGGAAATACAAGTATTTCTTGTCCTGGTAATATTCTCGGTGATATAGCACGATTAGAAGTACTTGTAGGTGGAAAACGAGCCGGGAATAACTCACCAGAAATAATCAATGAAGCAGCTGATATCTGTAGGAGGTTATTTCAAGGTGGTATCATGGATATTGCAACATATAGAGATTTCATTGAAGAGTTAGCCGAAAATTCTTCGAATTTCTACGGTTATCATAGCGATTAGATATTGGAAATGCTAAAGCATTTCTATATAGAGAATGATCATACACTACAACCATGATAAACCAACTAACGTCTACGTGGTAAACTCACGATTACCAAAATACCGAGTATACTATGGAGATGGTCTCGGTAATACTATAATGGGATTATTTTCAAGAATGGCTCCAAAAGTGGCTCCATTTGCAAAACAGGCAGCAATGAAAGCAATTGATGTTATCCGAGATAAGGGTATTAACACTGTTGGTGATCTTGCTAGTAAGGCGTTTTCAGCCGCTCGGGATAAACTAACAGCGTTAGTGAAATCACGAAGTGATTTTCGTAGAAATTCTTCAAAACCTGGAAATGCTAGCATTAGAAACACTAGTGTTTCTGGAATGACTTCACTACCATCTACTGCAGTAATGCCTACACAGGTTAGTAAAATAATAAATAACGCCGTGGATAAAAAACTACAGTCGTTAATGACTAACGCCCAGGATAATATAACAGCAAATATGATAGCAGGAAGTGGGCTTTCGGGAAGTGGTTTTAAGAAGATTCGCCGGAAACGTTAGAAATATTTATTTGAACAGGATTTCCAATTATGATAGTTATTGTAGAAATGCTAGTGTTTCTAATGCTAGCATTAGAAATATTTGTGTCAGAATCACTTGTGATTCTATTTATTTGAATAGGATGCTCAGTTGTTATGGTTATTGTAGAAATGCTAGCATTAGAAATATTTGTGTCAGAATCACTTGTATCAGAATCACTTGTGATTCTACTTACGTTATCTTCATTATCAGATATTTTCATCATCATTATTAAAATACACCCAACTAAATATTTATTTTTATATTATAAAATATTTATTTTTTGCTAATTTTGTTAGATTTTTTACTTTTTTTACTCATTTTTCTAGTGTTTTTACTCATTTTTCTAGTGTTTTTATGCAATTCATCGACAAAATTTCATGAAAATCGAGGATGAAAACCCCAGGAATTCATTTAGAGAAAATCGATTTTGATCAGATTTTTTATCCTGTGAGGCTAAAATTATGTTGTTTTATCGAATTTTCGATGTTTTTTTTATTGATTTTGTATTGTTTTTTGGCTAATCCGTCGACATAATTTCATGAAAATCGATTTTCTCTAAATGAATTCCTTGGGTTTTCAATTCAAAATTCCTTCAGAATTCTTTCAGAATTTTTGATTTAGACCATCGGATATATAATAAAAAATGTTCAAACAAAACCCTGATGTTGCATTTGACATGGAAGCCCCAGTGCTTAAAGATACTTCTGTACGTGATTATCAATTTTTTGCTTATCACGCAGTACAACCTGATCTTCGTGGAAGAATTGAACTTCAGGTTCATGATACCAGTAAATACTTTTTACCCGCTGAAGCTTTTATTGAAGTCGAAGGTGAAATCGTGCAAAATATTCCACTTAATACAGTATATGGAGAAAATCTTCAAGTTGGTTTTGTTAATAATGGTATTATGGCATTATTTGAAAGCGCTAGATATCTCATTGATGGAAAAGAAATCGAATCTATTGAGCGTGAAGTTGATGTAGCAACAACAATACTAGGGCTAGCAAGATACTCCGATGACTATACTAGATCAGCAGGTCCATCTATGATGTTCACGAAAGATATTATTGATCATCCTAATGGTACTCCATATATAAGAAGAATACCACAAAATCGTGTTGCTGCTGGTGTTGCTGGTGCTGGCGATTTTGCTGTTGCTCCTGCTGCTATTGTTGCAACCGGTCAGATTGAAGATTTAGTTGTAGACGCTAATCCCAATTACAACCTAGGATTTGCAACACGATTAGCAACATTACAAGGAGTTCGCAGACAATTTTCATGTGCGATTCCGCTCCATCACATATTTGGATTTTGTAGAAACGTCAGAAAAGTTATTTATGGAGTAAAGCATACTGTAGCACTAGTGAGAAAGGGTAATGATAATAATGCAATCTGGCGCGCTGATGGCATTGCCGATGGTAAAGTCATTTTATCAAAACTATCACTGTGGATGCCAGTGTTGACTCCATCATTGTCAGTAGAACCGCGGCTGTTATCATTTATGGATCAAGGGGGGAAGAGATTATTAAGCTGGTTGACAACGTCCACAGATACCATGGATTCTAATATTGATGGTACATTTACATGGCATTTGGCAGCACGACAGGGTATTTCAGCACCAAGACATATATTTGTTGCTCTACAGGATATTACGAGATTAAACAATCAAGAAAGAAGTCATATGATATTTGATAAACTAGGATGTATTGAAGTCTCGCTGAAAATAAACGGACAACAAGAACCAGCAGAGGATATACAACTTGATTATGGAAATAATCATATTGCACGAGTTTATCATCGATTGCTATCATTTATGGGACGTGATCAAAATGTAGATACTGGTCTACAAATATCACAATTGGATTTTAAAGGTCTGTATCCGATTTATTACTTTTCCCTAGAACATCTTGACTTGATGAAACAGTCCGTAGTTGATATACACTTCCGAGCTCGTGTACATCCTGGTGTTCACCCTGCTGCTCCTCCTCCTGGTGCTGTTGCTGGTGATGTTGTTAATTACAGAGCAGTTGCTGTTATTCTTAGTGATAAATCAATGATACTCGAAGGTGTTGGTGGACGAATGAGACTAGTAGATGCACCAGTTGAAAATCTGTAAGATTTTCTTAATCCAAAATTCTTTAAAAATGACTCGCGATTTAGAATCAACCTGTTTTGTATAATGTCGTATAGTAATATCAATGTCACATTGACACCTGGTCAAATAAAAAAATTACAATCCAAATCAGCTAAGCAATGTGGAACCACAATAACGCTGAAACCTAATCAAATGAATGGCGGAGGAAATAAACTATCGCTGACGAAAACTCAAACTAATCATTTTAATAAAGCGCTGAAAGAAAAGAAAGGAGTTCAGGTTACTCTTTCTACAAGTGCGATCCGTAATATGGAAAAGACTGGTGGTATATTCCCGTTGTTAGGGTTGATTCCAGGGTTGATTGCCGCAGCAGCCCCAGCGGTAGCGAAGGCAGCAGCATTAGGAGCTATTGGTACCGCGGCAGGAATGGCATTGAAAAAGGCAACTGGAAAGGGGTATAAAAAAAAAGGAAAGGGTCTAAGACTACCAGGAACCCCGAGTTCATGGTACAGCGGAAAGGGTCTTCGAATTCCAGGAACGATATAGTTCGGGAATCTGCGATTCCTATGTCCAATTTTGATTTAATTGATACCGCTAAAAAATTAAAAATAAAAAATTTCAGAGGGGTTTTTATGAGAGATCAGTTACCGGCACAACCAAATGATGTTGAAACCGGTATTATTAATTTAGATAACAGCGATGGACCTGGAACACATTGGGTTGCTTACGCGATTGATCCACGTGGTATTATTTATTTTGACTCATATGGATTAGCGCCGCCGAAAGAATTTATGCGTTATATTAAAACCCTTCCAATGAGGACTTGGTATTCTACGTTACCAACACAAACAATGCTTGATCCACCAATATGTGGTAATGAAGTATTAAACGTACTTGATGCTATATCCAAAAGATTTTCGAAACCACCTCATATAGTAGTAAATGAGTATACTAGCGGTAGAAACGCTAGCGTTTCTCGGATTAGAAATCCATAGGATTTGAATAATAAAAAGATTTCTATAATAATGATTGATATTTGGGGACGATCTTTATCATCGCTGAAAAAACCTGATAGTGAAGTTGAAACCGTTGATAACAAGGATATTAAAAAATTAATCGAAGATGAAATAGCTGAAATATTAAACCTAGCAAATGTTGATCCTGGTGAAATAGTTGTTTTTCAAGATCGTCAGGGTAAGTTGAAAAGTAGTAATATCTCTCTTAATGATATTTTAGTTAAACAACGAGACGCAGCAGAGGATACTATCGCGTTATTTTCTGATGAGGGTAAACTCAAACCAGGTGTACTTGTTTCAACAATTACGGATAAATTAGCAACATATGATAACACGGTGAATTCATTAAAATCGCTTAATGATAAGTATGATGATCATATAATTGTATTTGACCAGTTTACTGCATTACAAAGAAATATAGTTGACAAAATTGACAAACCCATACTAGAATTTTTTGGAAATCCACCAGTGACTGAACCAAAACTCACCGTAATAAAAGATTCTATATTAGAACTAGCAACTCTTCAATCCGAATATGAAAAACACACTAAACTATTTATGACGTTTCGTAAAAACCTCATGGATAAGTTTATTGGGAGCCCATTTGATAAAATTGAAATAACACTTCCCGATATTAAAAAATCCATCGATGAACTTAAAACATTCAACAACGCAATAAGGGATGATGCAATGAGAATGATAAGCGTTGTTGAAAAAGTAAAAATTCCTCATAATAAATCCACTGTCATCAACGTAGTATACATGATTCAACACGGATCATATACGTGGACACCTACAGATAACATTTTAAACATAACCGCAGCAGTCAAGGGTATTTATCGATTAACAATAGTATCACCGATTAAATTTGATATATCATCGTCGAGTTCATCTGAAGTTAACAATAATACGATATCAACGATAATCGACAAGGATACAACTGAACAATTCACGATAAAAAATGCAGATAAAAATCTAGCCAAGGTTTCAGTAACGTGGTACGTAGAATTCGTAGCGGATTTAAGTAAACAGTTAAATTAAAAATACTAGCGCTTTTAAAATAAAATGACTCCATCATCGAATCAGTATCGCTATGATCAAGTCAAAGAGTTTCAAACTAAACTCAATTCTCTCTGTGAAGAATATCAAATAAAAATCAAAAAATACAAACGAAGAATAACCACAGTTGATATCACCGTGTACTCGGTGTCAGGAGTAATCACTGCTGCTGGAATAATACTATCTTCGGTTACAATGATTGCTCCGGTCGTAGTTCCAATCGCTATTTCCGCAGTGGCTACAATTGCTGGTATATTAACTGGGATCACAAAAAAACTATCATCGTGTAGCCAGAGTAAACTACATGATTATTTAATTAAATATCATATTGCATCTACCGGTTACTCGCAATTATCCTCGTTGATATCATCGTCGTTGGATGACACAACAATATCAGATAGTGAATTTTCAACTATGGCTCAATTGTATAAATCAACAATGCTGAAATTAGAGCAGAATAATAATAATAATGTCGTCGCAAGAACTACTTCAACAAATAGTAACAAATACAACACCAGTGAAAACAAGCACGATATCAGTAACCTCAACACGTCCCGAATTTAGTGTTAATTTTCCAATTCCTGTTCCCGTGAGCGAGATCGCACTAGCAAAACTACGAGTATATCATAGCTGGCCTAATATTAGATCGGTAGCATTTGGTGGTCAACAACCGAATAATTCCTTGGTATTTGCAAACAAGAATCGTGAAGACGGAACACCAGATTGGCAGGTTGTTTCTATACCAACTGGGTCATATCAAATCGAACAGATCAACGCTGAATTTCAACGTAGAATAAAATCTCTCACTGGAAAAGAATCAAAAATCGCTATAACAGTTCATGAACCAACACTATCATCTGCTATCGAGATAAATACAGAAGGATACGTTGTAGATATTTATCAGAGTTCTATAAGATCAGTGTTAGGATGGCCTGAATTACCACCGGATAACTCGCGAGAAAATTCGAAGGATTTTCCACCCGAACCTAAAAAATCCGATTATATCACCAACAAAATAAAACCCGTTAATGAAATCAAAAATTATCAAGATTATACCCCCGATAAGTTCATAAATAAAAAAGTTTTTGAATCAATTTATGTTCCTCTCATTAACGGAAATTTCACAGTAATGAATAATGATTTTTCACGACTGCTAATATCTATTAAATCCGGCTCTCTCACCAAGGATGAATTTATCAACGTCGTAGAAACGGGTAATAAAATCATCGACGATATGAAAATATTTCACTCGAAAATTATTCAAGAAGTATTAAATGAAGAGATATTACATGATAAGTTTGCGGATCTATATAAGATTAATAAAACGGAGATTAAAGATTTTAAAATCCCTGGATATAATCCGGATAAACTAAAGAAACAACTTGACGATGCTATTGATATTGGGTTCAAAAGAATCCACGATAATTGGAAAAAATCGAAGAATCCCCCAGCAAATATTCTGAAATATAATAATGATCCAGAAGGCGGCGGTAGACATATTGCTCCGAACAATGTGAATATTTCAACGGTGATTGCACTCAATTTAGTATGTGACGTTATCGAAGGAAATTATCAAATAAATCTCGAACAATCAAATCAAGCTCAGCAAGGATATATTTTATATTCATTTGCACCAACGGCTCCTCCAGGATTTCTAATTATTGAAGACCCAACTAATCTAGTCTATATGCGATGTCATAATAATTTGTTAACGAGAATTAATTTCAAACTCACTGACCAATCTAATAATCTGATTGATTTACGAGGTGAGGTTTTACAAATTAGTTTATTTGTGAAATCTTAAGGACTTGATCAAATATTTAGTTAGCGCATTAGCAGCCGAGGAGGTGAACGTCAACTAAATGGCGTCTTTTTTTTTTAATTTTATTTTGATGAATGGAGGCTTATATTAAGCATTTTCGAGAAAGCCTCAGTTTGCTAAATCGACACCTGTAAAAGTTGGTCTGTTCACATTCTCTGCATTTTGTTAGATATTTTCGGTTTCCGTAGAAGCCTTATTTTTGCTTGAAAACTTGGTCTGTTCACCCTCTCTGCTGCTAAACACCATGAAATTAGAAAACATGAAAAATGTTAAAACTATTTAAGGAAGGAAATGATTAGATCGTTAAGTTTTTTCTTGCGGTCGAAAAATGTCAGTTTTAAGAGCACTCTTGAAAGGAATGACTGTGTATTTGTGTCTGATGTCAATGTGCAATTCATTCCACGTTGCTGGGCCCTGGCATGCTAAAGAACGTTGTCCATATGACTTAGTTTTCATAGTATTTTAAGTATTTCGTCTACTAAGAGGTACACAGTATAAAATACTCACTCTAAACAAAAGCAACGGTCAAGTTTCACTTCCACATGGTAATATTATCATCATCAAAAAATAGTATACATGAATAGAGACCCATATATCTTGGTTCCGGCCGCGCATATAGTTTGTTATAACCGGAACGTGGCGTTACCGGTTATTAGTACTTTGTTGAGTATACTTTGCTCTCTCTCTCTCTCTCTCTCTCTCTCTCTCTCTCTCTCTCTCTCTCTCTCTCTCACACACACACACACACATATATATATATATATATATATATATATATATATATATATATATATATATATATATATATATATATACACACACACACGACGGTTTCAGACATACATACATACATACATACATACATACATACATACATACATACATACATACATACATACATACATACATACATACATACCTACATACATACATACATACATATATATATAAATAAAGACTACAAATTATATGGCATATAATAGTCCTTTAAAATGCACTGGATCCAGCAAGGGATCACGTTTGTCAGGGATTGGTTAAGATAAATGCAAAAAAGTGACACGCAAGAGTGATCACTCTATCCTAAGCGCTTTCGACTCTTAATGAGTCTTTATCAAAGGCAAATACAGAACATAGACAAGACAAACAAGTAAAATACAGAAACCGTGTTTACAAAACTTTACATACCTGTTTCTACAGGAATTAAACCTTGAAATTTATTGTTACAACTGATTTCTAACAACTTGTTGCGGATGCTGTAAAATGTGTTGACTTAGAAATCGATGAGCCAAAGCGACAAATGTTTTTGTATGTAAATTGATGTACGCGCAAATTATATCCCGGATATTTTATATTAGTAGTTAGAGGTTATTAAGCAAATTTAGAGAATTATTTAAAAGAAAATGTGTCAGCTGGAAAAAATAATTACATTTGTGCATGGCTGTCTTTTTCTAGTCTTCTTGGTTTAAACCGCTTGGTTTCAATGTTCGAAGGCGTCGTATCCAGTAAGATTCCTTTTCTTTCCTGGTTTCGGAACTCCAGTTGTGGTTGTGAGCAATTGCAATAAGTGTTATATTACTGTGGGTGTGGTCAGGGGAGGAGAAGTGTTCTGCGACCGGACTTCTGTATAGCTTCTTTGTTATCCAACCAGATCTATGAAGGTTGATCCTTTTGTGTAGCCTCTCAGTTTCTCCGACATACTGCAGGCTACAGATCTTACATGTGATGAGATAAATTACATTCTCTGTTTTGCACGTTTTGTTTGGACCATGTATGTTTAGTTTTTCTCTCTTCACTGTGCTAGAAAAAGTCCGGGTTTCTATCATGTGTTGACAGGTTTTGTACCTTTTATCGAGACAGGGGCCAGATTGACTAAGGTGGTCTTGATTAGTGATTGGCGCTAGCTTCGCCCTGACTAGGATGTCCTTGAGGTTTTTTGGTCTCCGGTAGGCTACTTCAGGTTTGTTCGGGAGGATTAACTTTAGTGCATCCGATGATTCTACGATGGGCCAGTGTTTCCCGATGATTTTACCTATTTTGGGGTTGTCTGGATGGTAGGTCAGGATAAATGGTATCCTATCAGCCTTTTCCTTCTTTCCATATTTTAGTTGGTCATCGCGGTTTGTTTGCTTAGCCCTTTTGGCTGCCTCAGTAATCAGGTCCATGTCGTAGCCTCGGTAAATTACCTGTTTAGATAGCTCTTCAGACCTTTTTAGAAATTTGTCATCGTCGGAGCAATTTCTGCGTATCCTCAGTGCCTGCCTATATGGGATGCTCCTAATGCAGTGTTTTGGGTGACAGCTGGTTGGTCTGAAGTCTCCAACTTAAGCCACGTTTTCACAGACACAACAACCAGACTGGTAGAAAACAAACTCCATACAGACATCTACTCGAAACCAACTGACAAACACTAATATCTCCTCCCAACCAACTGAGAGGCTACACAAAAGGATCAACCTTCATAGATCTGATTGGATAACAAAGAAGCTATACAGAAGTCCGTTCGCAGAACACTTCTCCTCCCCTGACCACATCTTCAGTGATATAACACTTATTGCAATTGCTCACAACCACAACTGGAGTTCCGAAACCAGGAAAGAAAAGGAATCTTACTGGATACGACGCCTTCGAACATTGAAACCAAGCGGTTTAAACCAAGAAGACTAGAAAAAGACAGCCATGCACAAATGTAATTATTTTTTCCAGCTGACACATTTTCTTTTAAATAATTCTTTAAATTTGCTTAATAACCTCTAACTACTAATATAAAATATCCGGGATATAATTTGCGCGTACATAAATTTACATACAAAAACATGTGTCGCTTTGGCTCATCGATTTCTAAGTCAACACATTTTACAGCATCCGCAACAAGTTGTTAGAAACTAGTTGTAACAATAAATTTCAAGGTTTAATTCCTGTAGAAACAGGTATGTAAAGTTTTGTAAACACGGTTTCTGTATTTTAATTGTTTGTCTTG
>JAQISU010000177.1:7752500-8002500 GCA_029339505.1 Unio delphinus | reverse complement strand
AGAGAGAGAGAGAGAGAGAGAGAGAGAGAGAGAGAGAGAGAGAGAGAGGTGGGACAGTCCAAAGATGGAAGTCCGGAAAGAAGAAAGGAGAAGTGACGAGTTTAGAGTAAAGGACTATGAACTCTAGAAAGGATGAGGCAGTCGGAATAGGAAGACTCGAGGAAAAAAGGAAGGTAATGCAGATCAGTCGTGGGCAATGCTCTCTTTTCACCACCAGTTATAATGATGAAACAAATCCAAATTAGACACCGTTTTTAAATCCTGTTTATATAACATAAGTTGAATTGAAATTACCACTATTATTTTGTTTGACTAAATTTGATATTTTCTTGTTCAAGGGGGCTCGTATTGCATTGTGTCTTTTTAATAATCTTGTACAGTTCTCTGTTGAGATTCTATCTATTCACACACTCCGGGTGATAACATCGAAGGAGGTCATTCCCTAGATAACGTAGCTAAATCCAATTACCTACCCCTCTTACTAAGTGGGTGACGTGTTATATATATATATATATATATATATATATATATATATATATATATATATATATATATATATATATATATATATATATATATATATATATATATATATATTTATATATATATATATATATGAATGACATAATATAAATATAAAAGATATACTAAAAATGACGCTAATATAATTGATTATTTGATAACCTGTACAAAATGTAGCATGCAATATGTCGGACAAACACTTCAACAAGTTTCTTAGAGAATGAATAATCATCGCTTTGATATAATTTTTTATATATAGAAATCCTCAGTTTTCCTTTAATATTTCAACACAATTCAACACCAATAATCAATCTCTATTGTATTTTTCTTTCCTGCCAATATATATTGTGTATGGTGACATGAATAGACTCATAAAAAAGAAACTTACTGGATTCATAAGTTAGATAGTTTGCATCTCAATGGCCTTAATACAAATGTACTATAATAAAAAGATTGTATAACTTCTTTTATATTGATTAATTGTATATCTTTTATAACAATGCATTTATATGCATGACTGTTTGTCTCTATTTTATTATATTTTTTTACGTACATACCATTAGAACAGATAGGGCAGCACTCTTCAGGTGGGACGGCGGCGTCAACACACATGACCGGTGGACACTGACGAAGTTCACATAACACTGCCCCAAAGGAGGTACAGAAACAGGGGTCACACTTGTCCCCAGTAACAAGATCGCCAGGCTTGAATTTCTTGCCACTGTATTGACATTCTACTGCAGGCTGTAATTTGTTTTCCAGAAAATTATTTTAACAAATAGTCATTAAGTAGTATCCTCGCCTCTGAAAAAAATGTTTGCAAGTCATGACCCAGTAAATATCATGAGGTGTTACAACTGAAGATAGTTTTTGTCGTTTCGAAAATCTAATTTTCCTAAACCTACATTCATATGGAGATTAAAGTACATTAATTAATTTTCCCTTATTTACAAGAAATAGTAAATACATCTGGTCTGCTAATGCTAAACATTTGTATTTTCCTCTAAAACGTCTGGTACTCATGTTGCCTTTCTCAAACCATCAATTCACTTGAGCGGAACGTTTCGTATTCGAACGCTGTAGTTATCACACAGGGCCACGTACCCTCAATAACTGGTACATACTAAACGTTTAAATGAAAATAATTTAGTATAACATAAGCATCGCAATATTCATCCTTAAATAACATGACCCTCCGTAGGGTCTAACTTCATCTTTAAAAAATTAATCTGTGCAGAATACGAAAATGTTTAGCGTCATGTCACAGAATCAAATCAGATGCGTAAATTCTGAGATTATCACAGGCAAATTAAGAATGCAAAACTAAATGTAATAAATATAGCTGACCAAGTCAATACTTATCGTATAAATATAGCTGGCCAAGTCAATAATTATCAAATATTGTTCTTATTATACTGCCTATATTCAGTTCAAATAGTATTGGGACACTAAAAGAAGTTGATAATAAATAAAATAATGACAACGTTATTGTTTTAAAAAGCATGGCATCATCAAAGTATATAATCTATTATTTATAGACATTCATTGTATACCAATTAAGCACGTAAGGAAAATAGTACCTGCTTCGTCGGTGGAGCGGAGTATGCAGACGCAAGGAGAATACATCCTATAAGAAAGAGTCGCATCGTCAGAGATTCTGTAAGAAATAAATAAATATATTGTTATTAAACAACTAAACTGTTTTAAAATACAGATACCATCAATTTTGTAGATGTCTGTAATAATATTAGCATTGTCTAACCCTTTGTACAACTGATATAGAGTGAAAACAAACGTGTATACGTACCAAGTTATAACAAGATAAGTTGACTCCCTAAGGCAAATGCAATGGTACCTAATGGTTTAAAAGAAATAGCAAACAGTAAGAAATAAAGATACCAGCAGTTTGAGTAAACATCACTTCACTATTTAATACACCACGAGTTTCCTTTACCTCAGTGGATGCGACGGATGAGATATGTTCTGTTCTTCCGCAACCACTGTTTGTTCACTTAAGATTTCAGGTTCTGACAGTAAACAATTCTTTGTTAAACTTGACTATATAAGTACGCGTGTGTTCAGTCCATAAGTGCAATAATTGTTAATACGTATGGCATGTAAGTAATTTATAATGCTTGTGTGACAAAGCTCAATAATAGTACTGCAACATGGCGCACCGAAAGACAGAGTATCTGGGGAAACTAAAATTACTGAAGTCCAAACGAAATCACATCAATTTAAAAAAATATCTGGCTTTGAAATTTTGTTTAATATATTACTTTTGAAAAATTAGTTTAACAGAAAGCTTAATTGTGATCTGATTTGTCAACGGAATGAACCAATCGTTTTGTTTGTTGTTTTCAATCTTTTTAAATAAAAAATAATGTAAATTGCATGTTGCTGAACCAATGTTTGTCATTTATTATTATACGGGGGGAAACCAAATCGTCAAGAAATGCATTTTAAACTGGTTGTATATAGAATGTTTAAATAGAATTCAATTCAATCTGGGTGAAGAAAAAAGCAGCGAAAATATGTTTGAGACGGATTTATGCAAGGGCATACTTAAATAATTATAAGTAATATTACTACATACTGACTGTACATTTTATGCTGTAAATCGAGTTTCCTTGTTCAGGAGAAGAGGTAGGTTGAGACAAAATTTGTGCACAAATAAATGTGTAAAATATGGTGTGTGTTTGTGTGTGCGTGCGTCCGTGCGCTGCGCGCGTGTGTTATAACATGCAACGAAGATAACGGTAAGCTTTACCTGAAAAGGAATAGTATATAACGGACGTAAGAGTGAATAAAGAAAATGTGAATTCTCTGTAAATTAAGCAATGGCTAAAATAAGTGATTATCGCATGATTATTTCATAGCTTCAACAACCTTAATTAGCCAAAGACAGACTAAATATAACATTACGTGACAACAAATAGAATGGGATAGCTTAAAGTTTTAATTTATATACTTTATAATAGTACGCCTCTAGACGAGAGTTGTATACTATTTAAACATATTAATCTAAAGAAACAACTAGACAAGAAAGAAGCGAAAAGAAAAAATTAATGGTATGAAAAAATCTTCCTGATGTCTTTTTCAGTTTAAGCACTTTTGAATTTCTTTTCAGTAGGTAACATATATCTTATATTCTGCCGATGAGACATTTATTTTACCGTTCTAAATCAGACAGGTCGTTCTCAGTAATACCTTGAAGCTTTAGCAAAGTTTAAACATCTACAGTAAAAAGTTCTAAGTTATAAAGATGAAACACTTAGAATTTTTAAACTCCTAACTAACTTGATGTTTAAACTTAATGTCTGTAAAATTTTTATTTATGATTTCTGAAATACTTTAAAATATTTACCTTTGTAATTTTTGGCCTTTAAGCAATATTTGTAGTTTTCCATCCAGTATTCTATATTTTCCTTTCAACTTCTTCGTAACCAACATGCCTCGTTTCTAATCTGGAGCAATAACTAGTTTTATAAATTAATTAAATTATGTATCTTTTTTATTTGAATTTTGAAAATGTCCTATTTCCATAATTTACATTGGGATGTATTTTCTAAATTATGTTTTCTATACATTGTATTAAATTTATTGTTGGGAGGGGGAGGGGGCATTAAAAGGAATACTATTGTGACAAACATGTAGATGCATCATTTTGTAAAGATGAAAAAGTAACTTCAAAGTTGAAGAATTATATATATCTATATATATATATATATATATATATATATATATATATATATATATATATATATATATATATATATATATATATATATATATACATATATATATATAAAGTGTCGAATTTTGAAAAGCATTGAACCTTAATGTTGAATACATTGACCATTAAGATTAGATCACATTTATACAGGAGAAGTATTTGTGTCTAAGTGAAGTCCAAATGAAAGGTGCAGAGGTCCAGATTTTCTGTCTCATAATGTGCCTACATATCTTGGTCTGTGCAGTTTGTTGGGAGTAATCTGTAGACAAAACACCATAGACCCTGATCAGCATGTGCATTATACTACAGCAGATCTGGGATCTTCGTTGTTTGCAATTTGATTCGACTTATAATCGAGTAAGGACGTTCACGTTATATTTGGCAAGCACACCAAATAGGACCCGATCAAAAGATTTTTAAAAACCAAACGCTTCTGTTTAAACAAGAAAACCAACACCAACTGAAAACAAAAGTGGTCCATCAAGTGGTTATAACTCGATAAATGGCGTTATTGTTTAGTTCGCCATTGGCTTGGTAGATACAAATAATTACAGTGTAAAGCCTGATTATTCCATTATCATTTTCTAGGCTAACGATTACATTTTTTTAAAATATACTATCCCTCCATACAAAATTATTAAGTAGTTTATCTTCATCAAATAGATGGTGAACGAAAAGAAACTTCGAAATAGTCTGGTTTCCTGCTTCATGTACTCCCTTCGAATAGCGGAGTACAAGGCGGGGAGCATACGGAACAAGGAACCAGACCAAAACTTCAAAAAGGCATGGTATGAATTTTAAAAGATTTATGAAATTGTAAATGACCTGGTTATGGGTGTATAAAATACGAGATCCTAGAAAAAGATACAGAACAATATATTTAAAATATATTTTGATCTGTCAATCTCATTAAAATCAGATCTCCGCTGGTATACCTGAAGGAGAGCGGAGATTTGAGTATAATCAGATTAAGCGATCCGTTTACAATTTGGAAGACAAAGGGAGAGAATAGTATCGGAATATTTTACCCGGAGGAGTTGTCTCTATGAGAAATAACATTTATACTTAGAACAAATGATTATATGACAAAACAAATTATTGTAAAAAATATCTACTAGACAAATGGAAAGGTTATACTTATTCTTCTAATTCCTGGATCGGTTGAAAATAATATGTAAATAAAAGAAACGAAAACGACTAGCACCATCCTTTCCTTGCTTAGAGCTATTTACAACATTCTGCCCTGGGGAGATATATTTTGACGCATGCCATTTATTACCCCAGAGGCAAGATCACTTTCCTATTGCTCACTTTTATATGTATTTAATGATCATCCTTTGACTCTATACTTAGGATAGTATTTTCTTAGTAGCTTTTTATTAGTGACTTCTTATGTTCCACGTTGACTATATTATTTTATTATTTTTCATTGACACTGTATATTATGTGTTAGCCATAAAAGGTATCTGATCAAGTACCGCCTATCTTAATTGGTTTGCGATCTGAATATATCGCCGGTAGCATGTCTCGAACACAACTATATATATATATATATATATATATATATATATATATATATATATATATATATATATATATATATATATATATATATATATACGCCAAATTATAAAGGCAGTTTATTAAATATATTAACACCTGTATTAGTGTATAAGTTCGCAGCGAAGAACTAGCTTGGAATGCTGTGATGTACCAACAAGACATGCTTCACTAGTAGGTAGGTATTCCGATCGTCTGTGTCCGACGTGAACTGTACACATCTAACCAAATTTATCAAGCAGAGCTGTCCCTGATTTGAGCATGCGTCATAAACTTTTCCCCATCATATTTAAGCAATTATTCTCTTTCACTTTTCTTCGCGAGTGATTCATTTTTTTTCATGTGCATTTTTCGCGAATGATTTTTATACTGGAAATGTATTTGCTGAAATACAAAAGAAAAATTAAAAAGTGATTAGTTGTTTGCTAAACAAAACAACGTTTCAAATAGTAATAGACGAATATCATATATATAATATATATATATATATATATATATATATATATATATATATATATATAGAAACATCAAGATTTTTGTATGTTATAAATATTTATCAAAAATATTGGATGTTTGTGCTGTGCAAACTAAGCCTGCAAATGTACGTTATTTGTAGAAATAAAATCACATACGCGTACCCAGTAAGTTTTACCTAAATACACATACTGACAGAAAATCTTAATTATTAGCCATAGACAATGATATTAGGCGTAGAAGTTCTTACCTTTAATATAGTCCATTCGCGGAATGCAGGTGTTCAGTCCGGTAGAGAGTCTCTAATGATCGATATAGGTGTATTACGTTACAGTTGAGATCGCAACCATCAATGCTTTTCTGTCATAACAGTCGCGCTTTTGCATACGCACGTACCTTGTATACCAAATGATGTCATATGCATGAGCAGCAGAGAGGGTGAGCCGGACATGTTTCAAACAAAAAATCACTTATCCTTCTGTGCTTATTTCAATGGCAGATGATAGTGTCGGCTCATGAACCGTTATAGTGATTTTTGATTCTTTTCCAGTAATCGGATTTCTTTCTACGTTGCAATTCAGCATTGATTTGTTCAATTTGGTATGATCCGGTTGGTATCGAAACAACGTTCCAGTCTGGGGTATCGTCGTCTTTATTCTTATACGAGAACACCAGTGAATTATTCGGTTGTTGACCACCAAATGATTTTGATCTGATATTAGGCCAGCTGTGATACACTCGTAATTTTGCTAGCGCGATTTCCTTCACGGGGACTGGGGTAGGGAAATTCACACTGAATTCTGGATTCGTTGATGTTATTGAGATCATGCTTGTTTGTACTGGGTTTGTGTTCTCCACTATTCGTTGAAGTAATTCCTGCGGTGTTGTCATCGTTATTATACTGTTGTTGTCGCTCTAATTTTGACACCGCGGAATCATAAATACTGACTATTGCTGAGAACTCACTATCTGATATAATTGTATCACATCGAGCGATGACGATATCAACGAGGATAATTGCGAGTATGCGGTTGATACAACATGAAATTGAATTATGTAGTCTTGTAGTTTGCGTTGGCTGCATGATGATATTTTTTTTGTTATAATTGAAATTATTCCCGCGATTGTTGTTGCCGCAGAAATGCAAATTGGAACAGCTATCGGGGCAATCATTGTTACCGAGGATAGTATAATACCAGCTCCGGTGATTACACCACTCACAGCGTACACAGTAACATCAATTGCGGTAATTCTTCGTTGGTATTTTTTAATTTTTATTTGATACTCCTCAGTGAGGGTTTTGAGTATATTTTGAAATTCTCTGACCTGATCATAACGATATTGCGATGATGAAATCATTTTATTTTTAAATCAGTTTACGATTTCAATTGAAACCGTTATTTACTTAAATCCGCTACGAATTCCACATACCATGTTGTTGAAACCCTAACCAAATTTTTATCAGTAGATGTTATCGTGAACTTTTCAGTTGTATCCTTGTCGATGATCGTTGAAATCGTATTATTGACCCCGGATGAACTTGACGATGAAATATTAAATTGAGTCGTTGTCACTAGTGTCAATCGATAAATGCCTTTAACGGTTGCAGTGATATCTAATTTGTTGTTTGTAGGTGTGCACGCAAATGATCCGTGTTGGATTGTGTATACTACGTTGTTGGTTTTCTCATGAGGAATTTTTGTTTTCTCAATAATTGTTATCATCCTCGAAAAATCATTTTTGATGGCTTCGATGAAGTTTTTCGTCTCATCGATGGATTTTTTAATATCAGGGAGTTTTATTTCAATTTTATCCAACGGGGTTCCAATAAATTTATCCACAATGTTTCTTCGAAAATTTGAAAACTGTTTTCCGTGTTCTTCAGTTTTAGATTGAAGTGTTGCTAGTTCCAACACAGAAGTTTTCAACTCATCGTTGAGAGTTTTTAATCTATCTGTAATCGTCGAAAAAAGTACACCCGGTTTGAGTTTACCCTGATCGGAAAATAACGCGATAGTATCCTCGATTGCGTTTCGTTGTTTAACTAAAATATCATCCAAAGACACATTACTAGTTTTCAATTTACCCTGACGATCTTGAAATACAACTATTTCATTAGGATCAACACTTGTTAAGTTCAACGTCTCAGCTATTTCATCTTCGATTATTTTTTTTATATCACCGGTTGCAGATATTTTTGCAGTGACATCGGCACCGGGTTTCTTCAGTGTTGATAAAGATCTCTCCCAAATATCAATCATGATATTTTATACATCTTTCTCTAAAATCGTTTCGATTTCCAGCGACTGCTAGTGTATTCATTTACGACAACATGTGGTGGTTTTCCCGATGATGAAATAGCGTCAAGGACATTTAATACTTCACTGCCGCATATTGGTGGATCATTCATTTGTTGTGTTAGTAGCGTGGAATACCAAGTCTTCATTGGAAAATTTTTTATGTAACGCATAAACTCTTTAGGTGGTGCTAATCCATATGAATCAAAATAGACGATTGCACGTGGATCAATCGCGTATGCAACCCAGTGAGTTCCGGGACCGGTGCTGTTATCTAAATTAATAATACCGGTTTCAACATCATTGGATTGTGCCGGTAACTGATCTTTCATAAAAACACCTCTAAAATTTTTAATCGCCAATTTTTTAGCGGCATCAATTAAATCAAAATTGGACATAGGAATCGAAGACTCTCCAACTAGTAAACCGGTCCTAGTCTTAGACCCTTTCCGCTGTACCATGAATACGGGGTTCCTGGTAGTCTTAGACCCTTTCCCTTTTTTTATACCCTCGTCTTTTCTTCGGTTCATATGATTCAGTAATGCCTTGTATCGCTTTTGCGCCCAAGCCTTCAGCTGCCCCCAATGCGACAGCTTTTGCAGCCGCTGAAATTAATCCTGGTAACGCAGCTAGTCTTAGACCCTTTCCCTTTTTTATACCCTCGTCCCTTCTTCGGTTCATATGATTCAGTAATGCCTTGTATCGCTTTTGCTCCCAAGCCTCCAGCTGCCCCCAATGCGACAGGTTTTGCAACTGCTGGTGCAGCCGCTGCAATTAATCCTGGTAACGCAGCAAATAACGGGAATATACCGCCTGTTTCAATCATATTTTTGATAGCAGCCGCAGAAATAATAATCTGAACACCTTTTTTTGCTACAAGTGCATCATTGAAATGTTTTATTTGACGAGTTGTCAGCGATAATTTATTCGCCCCGCCAGTTATTTGATTAGGTTTCAGCGTGATTGTGGTTCCACATTTTTTAGCCGATTCTGATTGCAATTTCTTGATTTGACCGGGGGTTAACGCAACACTAATATTACTATACGACATTATACATAATAGATTGATTCTAAATTGTAAAACGATTCAATGGAAAAATCCTTTGGATTTTCAATTACATATTTTCCACTGGTGCATCAATGATTCTCATTCTTCCTCCAACACCTTCAAGTAGCATTGATTTATCACTGAGAATGACAGCAACCGCTCTATAATTTGGGATAAGGATAGGGGGTACCCCACCAACTGGTGGACCAGTCGGGCGGGTTACACGGGCTCTAAAGTGTATATCAACGACAGATTGTCTTGTTAAATCAAGATGTTCAAGTGAAAAGTAATAAATCGGATAGAGGCTTTTAAAATCAAGTTGCGATATTTGCAAACCAGTATCCACATTTTGATCACGTGCCATATATGACAACAGGTTATGATATACACGTGCAATATGATTTTGACCGTAATCAAGTTGTATATCCTCGGATGGTTCCTGCTGTCCGTTTATTCTCAGCGAGACTTCATTAACACCTAACTGATCAAATATCATATGGCTTCGTTCTTGATTACCAACTCGCGCATTATTCTGTAACGCAATAAATATATGACGTGGAGCTGAAACACCTTGTTTTGATGCCAGGTGCCATGTGAATGTACCATCAACACTGTCTTGTTTAATATCCGTAATCACTGATAACCAACTTAACAACGACTTTCCTCCTTGGTCCATAAATTCTAGTAGTCGCTGTTCTTCGTTGATTGATGGAGTTAACACTGGCATCCACAATGATATTTTTGTTAAAATAACTTTACCGGCAGCAACCCCAGCATCACGCCAGATTGCATCATCATCAGTACCCTTTCGCACAAGCGCTACTGTATGCTTCGCTCCATAAATAACTTTTCGGACGTTTCTACAGAATCCAAAAATATGATGCAGTGGAATCGCACATGAAAATCGTCGACGCTGCCCTTGCAACGTTGCTAAGCGTGTTGCAAATCCTAGGTTGTAATTAGTAATATTATTAATGACATCAAAAGTACCAGCTGGTCTTGTATATCCGGCTGGTGCTGGATCAACTGCGGTAGCTTGTGTTGCCTTGACTCTAGAATACTGGACGTGTTCAGGGTGATCAGTAATATCCTTAGAAAACGTCATAGATGGACCAGCTGATCTTGTATAATCATCAGAATATCTTGCCAACCCTATGATTGTTGTGGCCACATCAACTTCACGGTCAATGGATTCAATTTCTTTTCCATCAATGAGATATCTTGCACTTTCAAATAACGCCATAATACCGTTATTAACAAACCCAACTTTGATAGATGGGTTATTGTCATATGGGGTATCAGCTGCAACATTTGTTACAAGTTCTCCTTCTACTTCAATAAATGCCTCACACGGTAGAAAATATTTACTGGTATCATGAACTTGAAGTTCAATTCGCGATCGGAGATCTGGTTGTGTTGCGTGATAAGAATAAAATTGAAAATCGCGTACAGAATCATTCTTGAGCACTGGGGCATCCATATCAAATGCTGGATCAGGTGACCTTTTGAACATTTTATTCTATTTATCAGAGTCTATATCGTGAAATCGTAAACGATTTTCATCGTAAAAGATTTTTCATCGTCGTGTTTTTTTAAAGCCACTTCCCGCTATCATGTTTGCTATCATGTTATCTTGGTCACTCGGAGTCACCAGAGATGCTAATTTTTCATCTACTGCGTTATTTATAATTTTACTAACACTCGCAGGCATTTCCGCTGTAGATGGCAATGGTACTTGTTTCTTTTTTCGTCTAACTAATGATGTTAATTTATTCTTCGCAGCTGAAAACGCTTTTCCGGCAAGATCTCCAACAGTACTAATACCCTTATCACGAATAACATCAATAACAACATTCCTAGTTGTTTAGCCAACGGCATCACTTTTGGGGCCATTCTTGAAAATAACCCTGCAATGGTATCACCGAAACCATCTCCGTAATATGCTCTATAAACCGGAAAACGTGAATGAACTACATAGACACTGGCTGGTTTATCATGATTGTAGTGTATGATCATTATTTGAAATTGCTAGCAATTTTTCAATTGTAAAACAATTTTTCAATTAATCACTAGTGATTTCAGTCACTATGATACCCATTTTCCACTAAATCGCTAATGAAACCAAGATATGTTTTGATATCCATGATACCGCCTTGAAATAACCGTCTACAGATATCAGCTGCTTCATTAATTATTTCCGGTGAGTTATTTCCAGCTCGGAACCCTCCAATGAGGACATCTAATCGTGATATATCATTGATAACACTATCAGGACATACCCTACTTGGGGTCCATAATCCCTTCCCGCTATAGCCAGTTGCCTCATCATCATCAAGTTCTTCTTGTTTTGTTTGGCGTTGTAAATGATAATCAAAATTTCTCTTGAATTCTCGATATTTCGTCTTCCTTCTATATATACTCCCAGTATTTATTTCATACACTATATCAGCCCATTCATTATGTGACATTCTATAATCCGTATAATTGTCCGTGAAAAACTGCTCTTGTGAATCATAGCTGTTAGCAGCAAATTCACTTAAATTGCCCTCCTTCTCATTGAGAATTAGTTGTTTAGCTTCATCGGTAAATAGTTCCGCTAATTTCCTTGATTTAGGTAGTCTACTTGATATATCCTGAGGAAGTGTTTTTAGTGATTTTTTTTTGTTTGTTTAGTCTCTTTTGCTATTTTTTCTAAAACAGGGAGAAAGGTTTTTCCCTGTTCAGAGAGTGTTGACACTACCTCCTTCGTTGCTGTGGTTATTGGTTTAAACAATTCTTTAGACCCCTCAGCAAAATCAGTTTGAAGACTCTGTCTAGCTTGCAGTTTATTCCTTACAGAGTTAATGCTTCATTGACCATTATTAAAAATCGTAGATTTCAATTGTAAAACAATTTTTCAATTGCAAAACAATTTTTCATTTGCAAAACAATTTTTCAATCCGACCCAACACCACCGTGGAAGTGTTATTTTGATGTTTTAGCGGCGTTATCATTGATGAGGAAAGTGTGGAAATTGTATAAAAAATAATTAATACCACATTTTCCTCATTTTTTGTTACATCAATGACATGTCGGATGATTTTTAACACCACCGTGGAAGTGTTATTTTGATGTTTTAAGGGCATTATCATCGATGGGGAAAGTGACCAAATTGTTATAAACATAAATAATACTGACACTTTCCCCATTTTTTATACATCAATGACATGTCAGATGATTTTTGACACCATCGTGGAAGTGTTATTTTGATGTTTTAGCGGCGTTATGAGGTATGAGGAAAGTGTGGAAATTGTATAAAAAATAATTAATACCACACTTTCCTCATTTTTTGACATGTCGGATGATTTTTGATACCATCGTGGAAGTGTTATTTTGATGTTTTAGCGGCGTTATCATTGATGTTGAAAGTGTCATAATTGCTATAAAAATATATAATACTGACACTTTCAACATTTTTTGACATGATGATTTTTAACACGATCATGGAAGTGTTATTTTGATGTTTTAACAGCTCTATTATCGATGGGGAAAGTGTGGAAATTGCTATAAAAATATATAATACTCACACTTTCCCCACTTTTCCATTGATCAATCTGACATATCATATCGAGAGAACCATCCATTAACGGTCCACCGATTTTTTATTCAGTATGAAATATTTTTTATTCAGTATGAAATATTTTTTATTCAGTATGACATTTTTTTTTATTCACTGATCTTGCCTGTTTTTCACTGATTTTTTTGACAGTTTTGGTGTTTTTTGTGCCATTTTGTGTCATTTTCATGGTTTTCAGTTGAAAATCTCTTTGAGATTTTACGGTCAAGTAGTCGATTTTGCATTGAAATTCTCGTAGATAAAAGCTGTTAGGATTGATTTTTGATGATTTTTAACCATTTTTCATCAATTTTGGTCTGTTTTCATCAATTTTTGGTCATTTCTCACTGATTTTTATCAAAAAACCTCGTAGGGTAAAGTAGTCGATTTTGCATTGAAATTCTCGTAGAGAAAAGCTGTTAGGATTCATTTTGATAATTTTATTCACTGTTTTCACTGATTTTGATGATTTTTAACACCACAGTGGAAGTGTTATTTCATCCTATAACAGCTTCTATCATTGATGTGGAAACGGCACCTTTTCATATAAATAAAAATGAAAAGTGCCGATTCCACACCGATCGTGAGACAGTCATGGAAGTGTTATTTCATCCTATAACAGCTTTTAAAATCGATGGGGAAAGTGACCAAATTATTATAAAAAATAAATAATACTGACACTTTCCCCCCTTTTTTCATCAATGACATATAGGATGATTTTTAACACCACCGTGGAAGTCATTTTTTTTTTGTTATTTTAACGGCTCTATCAGGTTTGTGGAAAGTGCCATAATTGTTATGAAAATAAATAATACTGGCACTTTCCACATTTTTTTTTACATCAATGACATGTCAGATGATTTTTAACACCACCGTGGAAGTCTTTTTTTGTTATTTTAACAGCTCTATCATCGATGGGGAAAGTCACATAATTGCTATAAAAATAGATAATACTGTGACTTCCCCCATTCTATTTTGATCATCCATTAACGGCCCATCGATTTTTTATTCAGTGATTTTGTCATTTTCAATCAAAAAGTGCTAAAAAAATGAAAATCTCTTTGAGGGTCGATTTCAATCAAAAAATGACAAAATCTCTTTGAGGGTCGGTCAATCAAAATCGTTCATTTTCTTGAATTAACGCCCGTAGGTTTCTAATTTTAGAATTAACTTCCTTTTTCAATTCGTATTCGTTACCCAATTCTTTTCGTATTCCCTCTACGATAGTATATAACGGGACGAACACACTTACTTCACTGGATAATGCAAGAGAGTCCCGAATAGAATTTTGAATTTTTTTGATGAGCGCATATTTCTTTGGTAGCATATATTTATTGTTGTTTACTCCGTATTCTATATCCTGAAAATCTGACATGATTTGATCAGGATTTAAGCCATCTGATAGTTTGATATCCTGACTTTTCAATTTTGCAATTTCATCTATAATGCTATTCATTGTTTCAGGATTCATATTCTATAATAATTACATATTTCTAATTGAAAAATATGACGCATTAGACATAACTAAATTGAACTTTTGTTCGGTCTTTTTTGAAATGGCAGATTGATAAATCCCCTCTGCAACATATCGTACACAAGATGGACAAATATCGAAGTGCCTACCGGCTTCATTCATTGATTGAAATATTTTTTCTTCATTAGTTGTTGTATTCAAAGATTTTACTGGTCTCGCTTTTTTCGAGTATTTCCCAGTCTTTCCTCGTTTCAAATTCTCACTTTGTGTAATAGCTTGCAGATTATCCAATTTGTTATTCTTTGGATTAGAATCCTTGTGATCAATAACAAGACCATCTTTGATCAATCCATAAAAACACTCATACACGAAACGATGATTGTGATATTTCTTCTTTCCAGCGCCAAACATCAAATACCCTTGATTACTCACAAAACCGACCGGTTTCTTCAGTCTACAGTGTCTGACAGTACCATCACTGGATGCTTCATAATTTTTAATCAAGGGATGTGGTATGAATTCTTGGTTCATTTGTATACACATACTATTTGTCTAATTCATTGTTTGGTTTAATAATAAATCTTTCAATATAGTCTTGAGGGGTTCTTATGACTTTATCCTTGATGGCTATGTCAAGGTCACAGTCAGGGTCAGAATTTTTTTTTATTGATTTTCAATTTTTGATTCTTTTATCATAATAACGTTTCAACTCCCTGTATCGTTTGCCACCACAACCGATACACAATTGTGATTTTCCCCTGACCCCAACAACACATCGAATACAAGGTAACGGACCAAGGCTTCCACGTCGAAAACTCTGCATATGATACCCACAGAACTCCTTTCTGCATCATTTGTTACAAGGAGTCACTGATCCAATCATGAGCCATTTGCAATGATTCATTATACATAAATCTTTCATTTCAATGCTTGTTTTAAGTATAGTATGAAAGAGTTTGAGAGATTATCGAAAATTAAGCCCTGGAAAAATGCTCAATTTAATCTTGATAGAGTTTCTGATACACCAAAGAATAAAATTTCTGATAGAACCATGATTAGTAAAATCAGAGACTGTTTTAATGAATTCAAGCGTGATGGGGCAGCTCATTGTTGGTCAACATTTCGAATTGATGGTAGTGTTGACGCTACCATGAATGATGAAAAAGCAGCAGTGATAATCTCAAATCTTGGGCGAGAAAGGAATTTTTTTCGAATAAAATTCCTTATCCATGACGACACTGGAAATTGGATCATCAGGGATAAATACGAACCTATTCTCAACGACAAAAAAACTGTCACTGTGAATCAAGATTCCAAACCAGGAATTTTGACTGGAATTGATAAACCATACTACGAAAGATCTTATCCTGTAACAGCAGTTGTTTACGGGATATATCCGTTAAATGACAAACCTGATATTGAAAAACTAGCACCCATGAAATATTCGTCATTGCCACTTAATTGTGTAGCAACACGAATAATGGAACACTTCACAAATGCGTCCCGGGGAAATAAATTAACTGATCTAAGACGAAAAAAAATAACCGAATGGGAATTAACAGTGAAACAGCATGGGGCAACAATTCAGGATATAATCAAATTAGAAACATCATTGAGATTTCCAATATCAATAACGACAATAACCGGTGAAGTATTAAAAGAACCAAAATATCAATCAAAAAAAAGGAACTCCAATACAAATTATTGATCATAACGAACACGCGTGGTCATCCGCAGTAACAATATTCCCACGGGATAGAACCGTAAAATATCTATCATCTCTCTCTTTTCCTCCTCCTCCGTTGTTGTTGTTGAGAGAGATCTCTCTCTTTTCCTCCTCCTCCGTTGTTGTTGTTGAGAGAGATCTCTCTCTTTTCCTCCTCCTCCGTTGTTGTTGTTGAGAGAGATATCTCTCTCTTTTCCTCCTCCTCCGTTGTTGTTGTTGAGAGAAAATAAAAAAACTAGTTAGTGAGTTTTCACCCCAGAGTTTTGAGGAAGACAACGAACAATTATTAACAAACTGTTTAACACTTCCCTCGGTTGCAGCACATTTTGCTAGGAAGAAAAACGCGTGGAAACCAACCCCAAGTGAGTTTCTATCAGATGTCAGATTGTCCTGCTTGAATACATTCATGGAGGGTTATGGAATACAAAATATGACCCTGAAACCGTTATTTCCGTTGATATGATTGCGTGTTATCCAGGGAGTTTTCTCGGGTATGGAGAATGTGCTAAATATTTCAAACGATTTGGACACCCCACACACGAAATGGCCCGTGTTGAGATTAATGGACCACTGCCTGATTTTGATTTAACCGGATTCGCTCGTGTAGTATCATTTGAATTGGCTACAGGACTTCATCCGTGTAGTTATGCTTTTATTGGTAAACACATGTCTGAAAAACACTGGATGCCAATAGCGTTGTTACGCTATATGATTGATTGTGGGATGTTAAAATCATTAATTGTCAGTGAAGCGATTATATCCTATCGAGCACAGAAATCAGTCTGGTTACCACAACCTGATCTAGAAAAAATAATTAGCGAACAGCGAAAACTGTTTCCTGATTTTAATGAACAACAAATCATGGATTGGTCTAAACAGCTATTTGAAATCAGAAACAACGAAGCAAAAGATCTTGGACGAAGAATAATCGGTAAATTTACCCAGGGTGGCAAATATGACAATACAAGATATTCTTCTCGATTGATTATAGACAAAGCTGAATACGATTTTGTAATCGCGGATCTAACGAATAAGGGGATATATGTCAATCGTAAAGACGCATTTCTGTATGATGGAACCAAATTGGGTACAATTGTTACTTACAACGATGGGTACAATCCGCAGTATACACACTTAAGAGCTTCTATGCTCGGTTATGCTTCTATTAATCTGTTTTCAATGATAAATACATTTCCTAACACCGCAGTTAGAGTCGCCACTGATTCATTTTACATAAAAAGCGATATGGCTGATTTTATAAGCAGTAGCAAGGCTACTAGCAACGAGAATCGGGGATCATGGAGAATTAAGCGAGAAATGCTTCATGATTATATTCAATCAGCAGATGTTACGATTGAAAATAATTATCGTAATCTCTGAGATTCAATCAGAATTTTCTAATGCACCACCGGTATCTGATCCAATATGTCGATACAAAACAGTTTATTTAAACGGCTGTGGCGGGTCAGGAAAAACAACCCGGGCAATTGAGTTATTCCGCGTTTCCAATCCAAACATGATTGTTCTAACACCAACTCACAGACTTGCAAGAGAGATGATACAGCGAGGGGTAAATGCCTGTACTTATCAAAGTTTCTTTCGATGGAAAGGAGATAAGTGGACTCCTGAGCGTATGGGCGAAAAATTTATTCCTGAAATCATCATTTGGGAAGAAATATGCACAGTATCATTAGATGTATTACAAATATTTCTTGAGTGGTTGTTATTGAAAACTACAAAAGTCGTCATGTGAGGTGATCACGGCCAACCACCACCATTTGTCGGTGCATCCCCACATGAATGGCTAAAGGGTTTTGTAGACTATTATGAAAAAATTCACACTGATTATAGATCACTTGATAATGAATTAAAAGAATTTAAGAAACTAATCAGATTACAACCGGATAGAATCCAATGTGAAATAGCGCGTGAAATAATTTCAGAAACTCCCATGAATGAGTTTTGGGAAGCGTGGAGACCAAATGATTTGATAATTGCAAGTAGAAAAATAGTCAGAGACACACTTCAGATGAAATTATTTGAATTGCATAAAAAAATTTGCAACGCTTCCAGTACCCCTTTGTTAAAGACCATCGGATACAAGAAAACAGAACATTGAAGTTGATATTCCAGGCCTGACAAAGTCAGGGACAGAATCAAGAAAACAAATTCTCGTGCTAAATGATATTGTGATGGTTGATATCAATGTCGTCGAAGATGCATTGCTTGCTAATAAATCCCCATGGACGCTAGGATACGCAGCGACGATACATTCTTCACAGGGACTGACTATATCGGATACAATTGTTTGGATAGTAGATAATCGCATCGAATGGTCAAATTTAGTCTATCTTGCAGTATCCAGAGTACGAAAAATAAATCAGCTTCGAAGAATTGTCTTTGAAAATCCTACTAGTTAAGACCCCGCGGTGGTAATTGAGTATCCTCGGGTATCACTTGTAATTGTTGTCGAGTAAATCCTCGTTGAGGAGCAGTTGAATCCAGTCTATAGATTGCTGGTCTAGAAACGTTAGATCGTGTTATACTAGATATCTTGTGTGCAGTAACACTCCAAATAGGATCAGTAGCCCTTTTTCTGCCACCTTCAAGCTCTCATGGTTCGTATAAATACCTTACAGTGATATTACTACCAAGAATTGGTTCTTTGAAATCTTTTTGTGGTTGTACGGGTATAGACTTCTTTTTAATCGTGTTGATAAGTTTCATGTTGATTGTTCTAGTAATCTCATTATTCAGTGCGGTAATCACAGCTGGTAATCTTTTGACCCATTCACGGGATCTTTTTTCTTGGATGAATTCTTTTGCGTATTGATATCCAAATAACCGCTCAGCAAGGGTTTTATTAAATCGTTCTACAATTGCCTGATCGCGATGTAGCGCAGTATGCCCCCGTCTGATGGTGACATTAAGATTTTTCATTATTGATAACACTGCACCCTGAAATTCCTTGCCAGGATCAACTTGTAACAGATTTGGCCAGTGCAGAGGACCCCTTCGATAAATCCTTTCAAATGCAGAAGCAACTTCACGTGATGATTTTGTTTTTAACGGTTCTGCTTCTTTGTATCAACTTGCAATATCAACTACGGTTAATGCGTATTTGTAACCACCATCATGTGGCAGAAATAATATATCAGCTTGATGAACTTCATTAGGGACAGTCACATGAACATTCGAGTAATTAATTTGTTTAGGCGGTGGTAGATAAATTTGCCATAGTGCCTGTTTGGATAACCAATGAGCCGCAGTGGGTTTTTTTTCACTTTTTCAGCGCTAGCAAGTTTATTGATTGCTGCCTTGCCTCTCCAGTATCCTTTCGGAAAATAATAAATAGATTCCATGTTGTTATTAATTACCAGCACCTAACATCAATTTACTTTTCATAGCCGATTTTATCAAAAAGGAAGCCAATTTTTCTTTGAAGGATTTATCAGGAATAGCATTTAACGCATGAATTAATTTCACATCTGCTAGATGCCTGTGTTGCAAATTGCTGCTTTTATAAGAAACATCATGAAGGTGACACGCCTTATCAATGGCATTTATCGGATACTCGCCGGGTCGGGGCTGATTTTGATCATCAAGTCTGATATCTAATTGTGTTCCAGGGCCACAGTAGCTATATCCTGGAAGGTGCTTTTCTCCGGGGTATTTTGCCTATGGGGTTCCAGGGAGTTTTGACATTTTTGCAGCAATGTCACCTCCTCGTTTTTTTTCAAATCCATGGAAACAAATCTAAATTTCTTTGTACTACATTGTACGCATTTACCTGAAAGCGCTGATCGGTTATTTTTAGTTGTAATCGTCGTCAAGTCATCTGTGCCAGTACGTTTTTTTACAATTCACACAATATAGATCCATAATTTATATATAACATCATGATTATAATTGATTATTCAGCTACCCGACGACGGGAACCTATTAAACACCATGAAATGTTGCCGAATTCAATTAGAATGATTATAATCGGACCATCTGGAAGCAGAAAGACACAACTGCTACTTAATTTGATAACGAGATGGATGAAATGGAACAAATTGTATTTAATAGCCCCGAGTGTAGACGATCAGCGATGCTGTGAAGTGCTAAAGGATTTTAACGAGAAAGCAAAATAATTTCAAATCGATGATGATATTATTGAGTTTATAACCGATATAGAGGAAGCACCGAGCATTGATGCTATTGATGGAAGTATTAACAATTTAGTGGTATTTGACGATATCATGTTAGATAATCAAAAGAATCCTGCTAGGATCTTTTCCAGAGGCAGGCATAAAAGCACTGATGTGATATATGTCATTCAACGATACACACAAATACCAAAAGTGATTCGCGATAATTGCAATTTATTGTGTGTACTTAATGGCGTTGATACTCATACGCTACGAAATATTCATCAGACCTGGTGCAGCGGTGATATGAATCATAATCAATTTAGAAATTTCTTTAGTCGTGCTCAGTCAATCCCACACGGATTTGTGACGATAAATTTAGCAGACCCTCGGACGCGATATCGTATCGGACTTGATAAAATATTCGGTTGAAATCAACGGGGTGAGTTTTTACTCATTTCGAAGACCCCTGCAAGATCGTGTTTTCAGACAAAAATCACTAAGTCTCTGTTTGGCAAATGGAGACTTTCTTTTTTTTTTTTGGTTTAAACATGAAAATTCGTAGGAAGGCTCTATTTGCCGTTTTGACGGTTAAAAGTGATTTTTTGCTTGAAACATCTCCGGCTCACCCTCTCTGCTGCTGCATGTCATACCATCAAAGTGTTCATTACTGCGACTTACTTTTGAACTTTTTTTTTATTGGATTAGTGCAGGTAATTCCGGAAAAGGCTTTGGCAAAGGTCTTTTTTGCTTTACTGTACTACATCGTGATGCTGGTTTTTCCGTCGATTTCCCTCTTTTTGCACTCTATCACCACTGAAGTATTTCTGAAATGGATTTGGGTAGGAAAGCCAAACTCATCATTGTGGGTTACCTCCCTTTGGAAGAAGAATGCCACTGCCACCGAAATGTAATTTTGCTGTAAAATGCCACGAGGGAAAACGGTACTTTGTCATGACTGCATCACTCCCAGTTGTAACTGTAATTTCTGCGACCATTTCTTAACAAAAATAATAAGGAAAAGTCAGGAATTCCTAACTCGCCGAGGTGTGACATGGATGGCATTGCAACATTGCGGACACAGACGGCATACTATTTCAGTAATGTAACACCTAAGTATCAAAATATTGTCCTTTCGGCCGCGGGATCGACACGCTAATCACTGAGCCACCATGGTTCCCTAGAAAAGTGAATCTTGCTTGGATGTATTATAAATTATTCTCTGATGAAAAATTTAGTTACCGTTTATAAAAGGAACAATTATTATTGCTTTCATTTTTATTGTAATTAATATCTATCTTAATAAATATACCAAGCACAAAGTTTATTAAATACACAAATATAGAAACAACATGAGTAATACGGACTGGATTAAGAACGTTTGCATCACGAACATTATCTCAAGCAAGAAGTTCCTCGAAGATAGTTCAAAGACTAAGTTCAACATGGTGGTAGTCCAGATATAATTTTAAAAAGCATGGCAGTGGCCCTGAGATAATAAATTGCGGCCTATATCTTAATTATCAGGTAAGTCACAATTTTAAAAAATTGGTACATTCATTATTAATTTAGGACGATAAATATAGTCATTACAAGTCTAAAAGCCGGGTTCTCCCTGTAACCGACAATTTTAAATTAAAACGACAAACACGTCCATGTAACGAGTGATTCTTCGTATATCCTGCTAGCATCGTAAGGTTTAAGTTGTAGAAAAATTGTTGCAAAATACGTCTCAATTAAAATAAAGCCTTAAAACAATATAAGTCACTATACTCCAAAAACTGCTGCGATCACTTTTAATTGCGTCGTCTCATGAGACAAGCATGGAACATTGCCGTATGTTCCAAAATAATTCCTGACTTAGAAGCTGTGTTGAAATGGTCAAATTGTAATTACTTTTACAGCTATACCGTAAGGGTATTATTATTACAGAAAATATCGAAAGCTAATTCTTTGAGACATTCCATATGACTTAACAGCAATAGCATTACCGTCTTTATACGAATAAGAATATATTCATAACGAACGCTTTCTGTGGTCATTCTTACGTCATTATATGTTTGACCACTGTGCATAAATATCGTTGTCAGTGTGTTAATCTCGTTGCCATTTTGTTATCTCAGTGCCTCTCACTCTCTCCATATCTGCACAAAAGTGATGTTTAATCAAAGTTCTTGCATTTTATATCGACTAATTGGTTTTATTTATCAAAAGATATTCGAATCCAAACTCTAATTGAACCTTCATGCGTCTGTCTACCTTCTAACCAATACTATTCTTTCAAATGAGATGCCACTCTGTGCAACTGTCACTGTCTCTACCTGGAACCATTATATATATATATATATATATATATATATATATATATATATATATATATATATATATATATATATATATATATATATATATATATATATTATATATATTATATTATATATATATATATATATATATATATATATATATATTATATATATTATATTATATTATATATATATATATATATATATATATATATATATATATATATATATATATATATATATTTATATATATATGTCACAGAATTAGGCGAAAATTAAATTTATTTCTGCTTGAATTACAAACTAATTTCACCATTTTTTTTTGTTTTGTCTTACATGCGTTACCTGGAGTGAATAAATGGTTTTTTTCCAAGGTAAGCGGCGTGTAAAGATTTGCATGTGCCTGACTTCGTATCACTTGAAGTCAGGAACATTAGAATCACGGGGTGCACGGTAATTTTGCCGTGAATTCTGCTCACCTATTTGAGGATATATAAGGCAGAATATTTCTGATAAATATGACGGGACCAAAAGTATCTTATCACAGGAAAGATAGCTCGTCATTCTATCTCCAGCCAAAGGGGTGAGTGTTAAACTTATATTTCGTTTTATTGTGCATTTTTATTCAGTTTATCATTTCATGTAATGATGCCTTTATTACAATGCAGATTTAAACGTGGAATATTTGGAATTACTAGTCACTATTAGACTTTAAATGTAATAGCGTAATCTAAGTTGTAGATTGTTTTAGAAAAAAACTATTATTAGTTTGGTCTCTTTATTGTAGCTGATATCGTAGCTGATATTGTAGCAGAACGTCTCTGATATTGTAGAGGAGCATCTCTGAAATTGTTGCTGATTGTAGCTGAACGTCTCTGAATGTCTCTGAATTGTAGCTGAATGTGATTAATTGTGCCATTTGATTGTGAGATCAAATTGAGGTATCTGACTGTCTGTCTGTCGGATTGTCTGTCCGTCTACATCTGTCATGATGTGTAAATATCCGGAAATCTAGAAGTCTGAGTGTCGGAGCTGTCTAGAGGTGTAAACATCCGGGGTGGTATCTAGGTATTAGGGAACGTTGGTTCTAGTAGATGCTGTATGCTGTCTGTACGTATAACTGTGGTGGATCCGTGAAGGGCAAGTGACCGATAAAAGTATTGAGTCAACCCTAGGTATTCGGGGAAAATGGGCGGCGATTCAACAGTTGGTGAATCGTACGGTTATACAGGGTCGAGACACATGTGTGTGTTGCAATTGTAGTACAATTGAATACATTGTTATATTTACATAGTTACTTCATATCACAATAGTATTTCAAGGGATTATATGAATCTCAATAAAAGTTAGCAACTTGATTAAATACATGTATATGTTCGTCCTAGTTGTCGCAATCAATACGTGCGATAGTATAGTTTGATGTTTTGTATTTGTTATCGCAATTTATACTTGCGGTAATATAACTTTTGTAAAGGTTCCTTGGATCTGTGTATAGTCCAAGAGATTCCTTTGTATCTGTGTATTAATATTTCATGTATTCATGTATTGTGAATGGTTGTGAGTGTAATTGTGGGTTGAACGCATGAGTTATTGTGTTGATACATCATTATTTTTCATTAATAATTTATTTCATAAATTTATATTTTCTTTCACATATTGTGTTTGTGTTGTTCATTTAGTCCACCATCCACTCGGTAACAATTCTGTTACAATGGTGTCAGAAGTGGGATCGCTGGATTAAGTGAACTGTCAATCATTTTTGTGAAAGTATACATTTAATTTTTATATTTGAGCGTGACCTTCTTGACAAGATAATACTCAAGGAGGGGTTTATTTTTGTTTAGTTCATCTAGGTCCGTGTGTCCAGTATAAACGTATTTAAAGCATTGGTTTGGTTACCTTTATCAGGAAGATAAGGTCAGTCTGTGGTATATATATATATATATATATATATATATATATATATATATATATATATATATATATATATATATATATATATATATTTATATATATATATATATAGATAGATATATATATATATTCATATTACAATTGTCATTGTCATGTCATCCCTTAAGGACTTGGTTGTTTTAGGCAAACATTTTGGATATGAAGGTGAAAATTTAAGGAAATTTATTCAGGAAGAACAAGCCCGGTAAAGGGAAGAAAGGGTTACGGTCAAGGGAATTAGAAAGGGAATCCGAAGATAGGAAATGGGCCTTTGAGAGGGAAAAGATAGAATTAGAGAAAGGGAAGATAGAATTAGAAAAGCAGGCCGAAAAAGACAGGAGAGGATGGGAACGGGAATCGGAGGAACGGCGAATAGAGTTGGATAAACTAGCAAAAGTAGAAATGTTAAGAGTTATAAGAAAGAGCAAAGCAACGGGATCGTGAGTGTAAGGTAGAATTAGCAACATCTGGAAGAGAACACGATTCTGCCACTAACAAATTAAGGGGCCCCAAACTACCTCCCTTTGACGATGAAAAAGATAACATGGATAGTTATCTTCATCGGTTTGAGAGGTATGCCAAAAACCAGAAGTGGAGTCAAAATGACTGGGCACTGCATCTTAGTGCTCTATTAAAAGGTAAAGCACTGGATGTATACTCACGAGTTCCAAGCGACGATGTGTTTAAGTACGACGTCCTACAGGAAGCACTTCTTAAAAGGTGCGAGCTCACTGAACAGGGTTTTCGTAAAAAGTTCAGGTATAGCAAGCCCGATAAGGGAGAAACCTTTGGTCAGTTCACCGTTAGAATTGCGAACTATTTTGAGCGGTGGATTGAATGCGGCAAAGCGGTAAAAACGTTTGAAGGGTTGACTGATTTCTTGCTCAGAGATCAATTATTTAATACAGTTGGGCGGGATTTAGATCAATTTCTGAAAGAGAAAGTCTTCACAAACGTAAAAAAATATGGCTAAGCAAGCCGATTTTTTTGCCGAAGCTCATGGGGGAACCCAGAACGTGGTTTCAAAAGATTTTAAGTCTGGAAACCAGTCTGCAAGACCGATGCCTAGGGAGCTTTTGAAATCAGCTGAGGCAAATAGGTCAGTTAGGAATCCAGGTAGTCAGCGTGTGCAATGTTACTTGTGTAATGTATGGGGTCATGTTCAAAAAGACTGTCCTAAAAGAAAGGGACTTGTACATAAGGTAGCAGTGGCAATACAAAGTAAAGGTATATCTGATAATATCGTACAGGTAGAACCATGTATTCATTCGCTTGGCACTTGTTTATTTCCCGAAGCGCGTGTACCAACCGCGAGAGGGTTTGTCAACGGTCGAGAAGTCGTAGCATTACGTGACACTGGTTGCACTGGCGTAGTGATCAAACGTAGTCTCGTGCAGAATAACCAAATGCTCGGGTGGGAGTCCCCATGTATGTTACTTGATCAGACGATCGGTCGCATTCCCGTAGCAAGGATCACGGTAAAAACACCTTTCCTAACGGGAACTGTTAATGCCCTTTGTATGGAAAATCCTATTTACGATCTGACGATCGGTAATGTTGAAGGTTCGCGTCTTCCAACCATGGCCGATTTTAAAATACCTTTGGCCCAGGCAATCGAAACGCGAGCGCAAACACGGCGAGAGAAAACCGCGTTTCATAAATTAATAGTCCCTGAATCGATCTCAGGAATTTCGCGTGATGATTTCAAACAAGAGCAAGAACGTGATGAATCCATCAAGACAATTGTTGAGAAAATCACGTCCGGCGCGATTAAACACTGCAAGGGTGGGGGTAGCTCGAGATTCGTACGCATGAACGGATTAATTCATATGTAGTTTAGCGCTCGGGAGGGTAAGAAGTATTGGCAAGTGGTCGTACCCCAGAGATATAGATCTCAAGTACTTAGGGTGGCGCATGAGTCAAGCATGGCAGGACACCTAGGTAAGGATAAGACCACTAGCAGGGTAGTCGCCGAATTCTACTGGCCCGGTGTTAATGGCGATGTCATACGGTTCTGTAGGTCGTGCGGCGTATGTCAGAAAACCGTATGTAAGGGAAGGGTCACAAGGGTGCCCTTAGGACAGATGCCATTAATAGATACACCGTTTAAAAGAGTGGCAGTAGATATTGTAGGACCAATACACCCAGTTACGGAAAGAAAGAATCGGTATATTCTTACTCTGGTTGATTACGCGACCAGATACCTCGAAGCCGTAGCGTTACCAACTATTGAAACGGAAAGGGTAGCTGAAGCATTAGTTGATATCTTCAGTAGGGTAGGGGTGCCAGAAGAAATCCTCACTGATTGTGGTGCCCAATTCACCTCTGACCTCATGGGTGAAATAAGTAGGCTGTTATCCATCAAGCAGCTAAACACTACCCCATACCATCCGATGTGCAATGGACTGGTAGAGAAGTTTAATGGTACCCTGAAAAGCATGCTACGAAAGATGTGCGCGGAACGTCCGCAAGACTGGGACCGTTATTTAAACCCTGTTCTGTTCGCGTACCGTGAAGTACCGCAGGAAAGTTTAGGGTTGTCACCCTTCGTTCTGTTGTACGGTAGAACAGTTCGAGGCCCGATGCGGATACTACGCGAACTATGGACTGGTGATGTCGCGAACGAGGAAATAAAAACACTTACCAGTACGTGTTAGACCTGCGAAATAAACTTGAGAGTACATGCCAGATGGCACGGGACGAATGAATTAAATTGGGGGGGGGGGCAGATATGCCAAGTATTATAACCGCAGAGCGCGAAATAGGAAATTTCTTGTAGGAGATCAGGTGCTATTGCTTCTTCCAACGAGCTCAAACGAGTTATTAGTCCAGTGGAAAGGTCCCTATGAAGTTAAAGAGGTAAAAGATGACATGGACTATAAAATTGACATGGATGGTAATTTAAAGACATTCCGTGCTAACATGCTCAAGTTGTATATCAAGAGACAGAGCGACAATGTCAATAAGGGGAGTTGAAAATATAGGCGCAGACTACTTGAGTAGGGCATGATGGGAAATTTGTATGAATTTGCCCAGTATTAAAATCCAGATTGTAGTATAACCAATGTAAATGTTGTAAGATATCATTAGTAATTATTTTTCTTCTATTCTGTTAGTTTTAAAAATGTGTACATTTTTTTTTTTAGGGGGGGGGGGTAGGTAATGTCACAGAATTAGGCGAAAATTAAATTTATTTCTTTTTGAATTACAAACTAATTTCACCATTTTTATTGTTTCGTCGTACATGCGTTACCTGGGGTGAATAAGTGGTTTTTTTTTCAAGGTAAGCGGCGTGTAACGATTTGCATGTGCATTTGAAGACAGGAACATTATAATCACGGGGTGCACGGTAATTTTGCCGTGAATTCTGCTCACCTATTTGAGGATATATAAGGCAGAATATTTCTGATAAATATGACGGGACCAAAAGTATCTTATCACAGGAAAGATAGCTCGTCATTCTATCTCCAGCCAAAGGGGTGAGTGTTAAACTTATATTTCGTTTTATTGTGAATTTTTATTCAGTTTATCATTTCATGTAATGATGCCTTTATTACAATGCAGATTTAAACGTGGAATATTTGGAATTACTAGTCACTATTAGACTTTAAATGCAATAGCGTAATCTAAGTTGTAGATTGTTTTAGAAAAAAACTATTATTAGTTTGGTCTCTTTATTGTAGCTGATATCGTAGCTGATATTGTAGCAGAACGTCTCTGATATTGTAGAGGAGCATCTCTGAAATTGTTGATGATCGTAGCTGAACGTCTCTGAACGTATCTGATTGAAGCTGAATGTCTCTGAACGTATCTGAATTATAGCTGAATGTGATTAATTGTGCCATTTGATTGTGAGATCAAATTGAGGTATCTGACTGTCCGTCTACATCTGTCATGATGTGCAAATATCCGGAAATCTAGAAGTCTGAGTGTCGGAGCTGTCTAGAGGTGTAAACATCCGGGGTGGCATCTAGGTATTAGGGAACGTTGGTTCTAGTAGATGCTGTATGCTGTCTGTACGTATAACTGTGGTGGATCCGGGAAGGGCAAGTGACCGATAAAAGTATTGAGTCAACCCTAGGTATTCGGGGAAACTGGGCGGCGATTCAACAGTTGGTGAATCGTACGGTTATACAGGGTCGAGACACATGTGTGTGTTGCAATTGTAGTACAGTTGAATACATTGTTATATTTACATAGTTACTTCAAATCACAATAGTATTTCAAGGGATTATATGAATCTCAATAAAAGTTAGCAACTTGATTAAATACATGAAATACGCGAAACCGATAGGTCGTGGGTTCGACCCCTTTGCCGAGTCATACCAAATCTTACAAGAATGGTACTAACACCTGCCTCGCTTGGCTCTGAGCATTAAGATGTTAGTGTTAAGACTGTTCGGCCTGGTGTCAGGATAATGTGACTGGGTGGGACATCATGTTGCGTGTCTGCGACATAATGCCCAAGTGTTAGATATCACTATAAAGTGCCCCACTATCGTAGCGAAATGACTGAAAAATTGTTAAAGCTAAGTTAAAAATCCTAATCAAACAAAAGAACAAAATGGCTCCAAGATGCCCAATAATAAGCAAAAAAAAAAAAGAATTTGCAGGCAAGTTCGACTGAAGATCTATGGTACCATAGCCTACCAAAATTGAACCCCACCAGTTAATTATTACTGTTAATCAAACCGTGTCACAAATAATACATTTAACAGTAATCTTATGTCTTCAATTGATTGTACATTATAATTACAAAGTTCTTAAACAAAATATAAAGATGATGGCATTGTTGTGTAAAATTCGTGGGGTAATAAAGCTGTCTGGCATGGAATGGACTGTATCAATAATAATAATGATGACTTTGTATAGCGCCTAGTCTTTAGAAGCACTATGCGCTTTACAGCTTCTATAATGATATGACAACACAAAATAAAACAACATGAAATTAGAAAACATGAAAAATGATGAAACTATCTAAGGTAGGAAATGATTAGATCGTTAAGTTTGTTGTTGCGGTCGAAAATGTCAGTTTTAAGAGCACTCTTGAAAGGAATGACTGTGTCTTTGTGTCTGATGTCACTGTGCAATTCGTTCCACGTTGCTGGGCCCTGGCATGCTAAAGAACGTTGTCCATATGACTTAGTTTTCATAGTATTTTAAGTATTTCTTCTACTAAGACGTACACAGTATAAAATACTCACTCTAAACAAAAGCAACTGTCAAGTTTCACTTCCACATGGTAATATTATCGTCATCAAAAAGTAATATACATGAATAGAGACCCATATATCTTGGTTACGGCCACGCATATAGTTTGTTATAACCGGAACGTGGCGTTACCGGTTATTAGTTCTTTGTTGAGTTTACTTTGCTCTCTCTCTCTCTCTCTCTCTCTCTCTCTCTCTCTCTCTCTCTCTCTCTCTCACACACACACACATACGACGGTTTCATATATATATATATATGTATTTATATATATGTATTTATATATATGTATATATATATATGTATATATATATATGTATATATATATATGTATATATATATATATGTATATATATGTATATATATATATGTATATATATATATATATATATATATATATATATATATATATATATATATATATATATATATATATATATGTATTTATATATATATATATATGTATTTATATATATATATATGTATTTATATATATATATATATATATATATATATATATATATATATATATATATATATATATATATATATATATATATATATATATATATATATATATACTTACTGACCATACTTTTTCTGTAAACATGTTTTTGACCTTGGCTTGTTGACCTAATTCCTGACTCTACTTCAGACAGTGTCAACAAGCTTCTAAAACGATTGGTTAAAATCCAAAGACATCTTTCTGGATCATTCTATTATTACGTGACTTAGTGAAGGTAGCCTCTTTCTTTGACCTTCTATGAACTTCCATAAAATCATGTGATCACTTGTTTACGTAAGAAAACAGGTATTTAAATAATTTTTTGGGATAGAATTATTCAGTAGATGTTGGGCTTTTATATTATTAGGTTGTGTTTTCTGTTTGAGTTTTAATTTTAATTAGCTTGTACAGGGAATTGTGTCAATTCGTTGGAGGAAGAGAATGTATTGTATTTATATGGAAAAGAACATGCGCTCATAATTTCATTTGGTTGACAATAAAACAAGAACTACATCACGTGACATCGTCAGCCATTTTGGATTACATCGTCAAAATTCGAACCTGGAACTATTAGAAAATTTATTTATCAGGACTCTTGCAATTCCATTAGTGGATTATTCTTGTGAATTCTATATTAGATTAATGTTGGATTTGATTCTCTAAAACCGTAAGTTTATTTACTTTATGAAAATAATTGTACTTAAAAAAATCATTGTTAACGTTTTACAAGCTTGTTAGTTTTCACTCATTCTGTATATATATAATGAAATAATATAAGAATTTACGTACATGGCCAAGGGAGTGTAATCGTTTTAAATAAATCAAACTGTTTACTATTTTTGATAAAACTGTGCCACATCATCCGTTTCTGTTTTAAAAATACATTGAAATGTTTCTTTATAATGAAAATAAAAGCGTTGTAAATTTCAGAACATTTATTTATACTGTAAAAAAATTCTTAATAACAGCTATAATTTATTTTAATAAGTTTACAATCCAAAGAAGGAAATAGATTTTTTTTATTTTAAAAAAATGTTTTAATTTAATGAAAATACACCTATAATTTGCGAACAAGTATCTCACTGTATATACTGACAGGACAAGATATATATAATTATTCCAATATAACTATTGTAAATGTACATGTACTTACGAATTTAGATTAAAAATGTAATGTACTTGTTGTAAAGTCAATTAATATACAGAAACAGTTTTTTATAAACACTGACAAAGATTTAAAATGAAAACAAAATCACACAAAAATGTTATTTTTTTTAAAAATTATGTCACATACAGACGTAAAAAGTGGCAAAATGTGTGATGTTTTTTCCTTTCGATTCTCATTGAAATATAAGATTTTAATGCAATGTTTCTTTAAAATGAAAATAAAACCGTCTGGGTTGGACATTACTTCATCACCTGTTTGCTCAAATATGGATTTTACTCTATAGCTGCATCATATTCGAGGAAACTTGTATCCACTCTTTGTCCGTTTCCTTGAGAAGAAGAAGAAGATAATGTAAAGATGACGATAACGTGATGATAGTAATGATAATGGCGGAGATGACAGTTGCAACGATTGGATGATGGCGATATATTGTTGGAATATATAGTGGAGGTAACCTTTTACGTTTTGAAAAAGCATAGGATATTTATATTCAGAAGACAAAAAGGTAGATATATATAACTTGTAAACATATGAAAACAACTTTTTTGTTGAATGCGACACGATTCGATTTTAAAGTAGGTGAGGAATACCATGATATATATATATATATATATATATATATATATATATATATATATATATATATATATATATGCAGTGTCGAATTTTAAAAAGCATTGAACCTTAATGTTGAATACATTGACCATTAAGATTGGATCACATTTAAACAGGAGAAGTCTTTGTGAGTGGTCATTTTGACCTATCTACCTCATCTTGTCCCATGTCAGTGTTCAACTTTAAAGGGGCCAGCTTTCTAACTCAATGAAGTTGACCAGATATCTTAACACGGTTTTGAGACAGAGACAGCTGAAATTCCGATCCATGTAAAATAGTTTTTCTTCATACGGTCATACAACGTAATTCACATATTCTAACTAACGAAAGACATTGGAGGTAATGTGCATTTAAAATGACAACCTTGGTCGAACTTCTTTTGTCCGAAATTTTCTGAGAGAGAGAAGTTTGACTCCGAGGAAGCCTAGAAAAATAATAATGTTTTCATCGTTAATCAAGAGAAGGGACCAGGTGTCTATCTTTTAAGAAGAACAGGGTTTAGTACTAAGACGCACAATTTCGAAAGACAACGGTATTAAGGTACGCACTTTTAATTTGCCGTGATATTCTATTGTTTGATTGTTTGTTTTATGCAATAAGTTTGATATGACTATGTTCCAAAGTATTATCGTTTATTCAGTTTCATGGAAATGTGTTGATGCTAGAGTTGTTATGCAATTTATCTTTTTATTTTTACAGTTATTATTTCATTGATAAAATTGGTTTCATGAATCCAAATTTTCATAGCTAGCGTGTTCTGAGTAACGTATAAGGAATTTTATGTACATATAGAGATTTAGGGACAATTTTATCATTTTATCCTTTAAGGAAACAACTTTCGGAGCGAGAGAGAGAGAGAGAGAGAGAGAGAGAGAGAGAGAGAGAGAGAGAGAGAGAGAGAGTGAGACCGTTTTCAAATCCTGTTTACATAACATAAGTTGAATTGAAATTACCACTATTAATTTGTTTGACTAAATTTGTTATTTTCTTGTTCAATGGGGCTCGTATTGCATTGTGTCTTCTTAATAATCTGGCCCAGTTCTCTGTTGATGTTCAATCTATTCACACACACCGGGTGATAACATCGAAGGAGGTCATTCCCTAGATAACGTAGCTAAATCCAATTACCTACCTCTCTTACTAAGTGGTTGAATGACATAATATAAATATAAAAGATAGACTAAAAGATGACGCTATAATAATTGAGTATTCGATAACCTGTACAAAATGTAGCATGAAATATGCTGGACAAAGACTTCAACAAGCTTCTAAGAGAATGAATAATCATCGCTTTCATATAATTATTTATATATAGAAATCCTCAGTTTTCCTGTTATACTTCAACACAATTCCACACCAATAATCCATCTCTATTGTATTTTTCTTTCCTGCCAACATATATTGTGTATGGTGACATGAATAGACTCATAAAAAAGAAACTTACTGGATTCATATGTTAGATAGTTTGTATCCCAGTGGCCTTAATACAAATGCACTATAATAAAAAAAACTGTATGACTTCTTTTATATTGATTGATTGTTTATCCTTTATAACAATGAATTTATATGTATGACTGTTTGTCTCTATTTTATTATATTATTTTTACGTACATACCATTAGGACAGATAGGGCAGCACTCTCCACTTGGGACCGCGGCGTCAACACACATGACCGGTGGACACTGAATAAGTTGACAGTACACTGTCCCTAAGGAGGAACAGAAACAGGGGTCACACTTGTCCCCGGTAACAAGATCGCCAGGATTGAATTTCTTGCCCATGTATTCACATTCTACTGCAGGCTGAATTTTTTTCCCCACAATATTAAATAAAAAATAATGTAAATTGCATAATGTTGAACCAATGTTTGTCATTTATTATTATACGGGGGAAAGCCAAATCTTCAAGAAATGCATTTTAAACTTGTTGTATAGATAATATTTGAATAGAAATCAATTCAATCTGGGTGAAGAAAAAAGCAGCGAAAATATGTGAGACGGATTTATGCAAGGGCATACTTAAATAATTATAAGTAATATTACTACATGCTGACTGTACATTTTATGCTGTAAATCGAGTTTCCTTGTTCAGGAGAAGAGGTAGGTTGAGACAAAATTTGTGCACAAATAAATGTGCAAAATATGGTGTGTGTGTGTGTGTGTGCGTGCGTGCGTGCGTGCGTGCGTTATAAGATACAACGAAGATAACGGTAAGCTTTACCTAAAAAGGAATAGTATATAATGGACGAAGAGTAAATAAAGAAAATGTGAATTCTCTGTAAATTCAGCAATGGCTAAAATAAGTGATTATCACATGATTATTTCATAGCTTCAACAACCTTAATTAGCCAAAGACAAACTAAATATAAGATTACGTGAAAACAAATAGAATGGGATACCTTAAAGTTTTAATTTATTTAATTTATAATAGTACGCCTCTAGACGAGAGTTGTATACTATTTAAACAGATTAATCTAAATAAACAACTAGACAAGAAAGAAGCGAAAAGAATGGGACAGAACTGACTTAAAGTAACTGGAGGTTCATCTCCCTCCTTAACACAGATTACAAAATATTAAGTAGAATTTTAGCGAATACGGTTAAACACGGGATAAACACGATAGTAAACACAAATCAAACATGCGGAGGAAGCGATAGAAGCACACATAACATTAGGACTATTATAAATTTCATAAATGGGTCAAATTCGAAATGTGCTATGGTGCCTTTCGAGCAGGAGAAATCTTTTGACAGATTAGAACACAATTATACGTAAAAAGCAATGGAGAGATTTGGATTTGGAGATAACTTCCAAAAATGGACTAAAATATTGTACAATGAAATAACTGCAAATGTACAAGTAAATGGGGCGAAAACAGATAAATTCGAAATCCAAAGATCAGTGAGGCATGGCTGCCCACTATCAATGCTATTATACGTAATAGCGATTGAAATCCTGAGTATAAAAATCAGGAGTAATACCAATATTCAAGGAGTAAGAATACCAAACTTAAGAGAGGAATTCAAGATGCTACAACATGCTGATGATTGTACGAACTTTATAAATGATCCAAAATCCTTTCAACACTTACAAAAAGATTATGAAGCTTTTTTGAAAAACCTCGGGATCATGATAAAACAGAAATTCTAAAATTAGGAAACTGGAGGGGAAACCAGCCTGGTTTACCTCCACACTTAATAAAAATAGAGTAAAAGCCCTGGAAATATTCTTCGGGGCAAATGAAGAAAAGGAAAACTGTCTAAAAGTTAAAAGCAAAATAAAAGAAATAATAAATATATGGACTCTTCGCCACTTAGTCTAATGGAACGTTCACAGGTTGCAAACACACACACACACACACACACACACACACACACATATATATATATATATATATATAGTGAAATTATAATGTAGAGACTAACAGTAATACATATAACTACATATTTTATACACACACACACACACACACACACACGCACACACATATATATATATATATATATATATATATATATATATATATATATATATATATATAATTTATGAATAAATAGAGATAAACAGTTTTATTTTTATATATATATTACATTAATGAAGGTCGTAAAGTGCTTTGGAATTTAGACCTTTTGGATATACTGTATTAAGACGGTGAATCCAGTATGTTTCTTTTAGCAAACGTTCCATTTCTGATTCAGCTATAACAATAGGTTGAAAGGAAAAATCTTGCACAGTATGAGAACTATTGTTAAAGTGTACGGCAACATGAGATGAAAAAGATTTATGGATATAATTTTTTATGTCAGATCTATGTTGGTTCATACGTTTAGATATTTGTTGACTAGTTTGTCCAATATATTGGACGTCACATTTTTTGCATGTGATCAAATAAATAACGTTTGATGTTGCACAATTAGTATCACAATGCATATTAAACGTTTCTTTTGTATTACTACTACTGAAAGAAGTACTTTCATTAATAAGAGAACAGTGCGAACATCTAGGTCTATTACATTTAGTTGCTGATCCTTTTTTGTACGATGTTTTTTCTAATTTAGAATTAATTAGGTAATTTTTAAGATTTTTTGTCCTTTTATAAGCAAGCATGGGCTTGCTTTCGTGTAGCAATTTAACATTTTCTTTACCTGATAATTTTAATAAATCCCAATATTTATTGATAATCTTACCTATATTAGGTAAACTTGGGTTATAGTCAATAATAAAGGGAATGATATCCTTATTTGTATTTTTGATTTTACATTGTAATGATTCAAGTTGTGTAAGAGAAGATACTTTTTGGAAAGCAGCATTAATGATATCAATAGGGTAATTTCTATTTAGAAAATGCTGACCTAACTCTATCAAAGATGATTTAAAAACAGTGTCATCCGAAATAATTCTTCTATATCTTTTCGCTTGACTATATGGTATCCCGCTTTTACATGATTTAGGATGGCATGATGAATATTCAATATATTGATGCATATTTGTGTTTTTAACATGAACCATGGTAGTGATGTCATTATTTTCATTTTTTATGACGTCTACGTCCAAAAATGATATTTTAGTTTTAGACACATTGAATGTAAACTTTATTGTTGGATGTAATTTGTTTAAACTGTCTATAAAATAATAAAGGTCTTCTAATGGATAACTCCAAATCATAAAGATATCGTCTAAAAACCTTAACCAAATATCTGGTTTTAAGAAACATTTATTTAGAAAATCATTTTCCAATTTTCCCATAAATAAAGATGCATAAGAAGGTGCCATAGGACTACCCATTGCTGTTCCCATTTTTTGGAGATAGTTTGTATTACCAAATTGAAAAAAGTTATTTTCGAGCACAAGTTTTATCAAATTACAAACATGTTCTTTTGATAGTTTAGATGTATATTCGTTTTCTCCAAGATAATATTTACATGCTTCGATACCATCATTGTGTGGTATATTCGTGTAGAGTGAAACCACATCAAGTGTAACTAGTAATGAATTTTCAGTTAGTTTTGGTAAAGATTTCAATTTGGTAATGAAATCAAAAGTATCTTTGACATATGAAGGTAGTGATTTCATTAGTGGTTGTAAAACATGATCAATATATTTGGATATATTATTTGTAACTGAGTTACAAGTAGAAATAATAGGTCTACCTGGATATCCTAAAGGTAGTGACTTATTAATCGTTTTATGTATTTTTGGTAAAATATAAAATTGAGGTGTGCGTATTTTATTCGGGAAGATATCTAGTTCATCATGCATTGAGCAATTGTGTATAGCGATTTGATTAATACATTTGCTTATGTTTTCTTTAAATTCTTCAGAAGGATTATAGGAAAGTTTTGTATAATATTCGTCATCATTTAATTGTCTTTCTACTTCTTCAATATAATCTTCTTTATTCATTATTACTATGGTGCTAGACTTATCTGCCTTTTTAATAGTAATACTTTCGTCCTGTGATAAGGTACGCAAGGAAATTAATTCTTCTTTAGATATGTTAGTAAAATGTTTTCTTTTAGAACTGCTTTTTAAAATTTCTTGTTTAGTTGCTTCAATATAAATATCTATATATATATATATATATATATATATATATATATATATATATATATATATTCAAATTTGACATACTTACTAAACACTGTGGACATTAACAATGAAACACTAGAAACCATTAGTAATGATATAATAGATTACATATGGAATTACAAGACACACTACATAAAAAGGTCAACATGTAGCAGGGGTCTCGCGGGTCGTGAGCGCTGTTCGTACAATATTGTACAAGCCCACTTGTCAATGGTAATGCACAACTTATAAAAACAACACTCTAACCCACTTCCCACTAATACTCGCTATCTAGGAGATGACCGCCCACGATGTAATCGCCCAGTTTGAGTATAGAATGTATATGGTAAACTGAGATAATATATTGAACAAAGAAACTACAAGCCATCGTAAAGATAAATAAACAATTTCATCAAAGACATACACAGTGAAAATTCCTTTCCTTCGGAATGCACGTGGTTTAAGAATTAACTTTAACCGAATTACAAATAAATGACATACATAATTAAACAAATTTAGTCGTTCTATTACTGATTGCTAATTTCATCATAAGAATCGAGTGTTCAATAAAATTAGTCCACGTTGTTCGTTTTTTTCATGACCTGTTTCTTCGAGCTGCGTTGTCTGCTCACTCTTGAATGTTTGCTCGAACTCAGACTTGTCCTTTGTGTTAATGTATGCCCCTTGCACCTCCTACTTCCCAATTCCTTTTCCCCGTCTTCACCTCTATTTCCGTACTGCTCGTCTCCAAATAAAACTATTTTCCTTTCAAAAGAAAAGTAAATCATCCTAAGTGTCTTGTTACACGGTAATAGCTGAGACTGTCCGTTTCGCTGGTTCGAACAATCAGATATTACTATCAGAGATAACAATTTTACGGCTGGTAATCAACTATACAAGTCTTCAAATCAATACAGCTAAACCACTTGTTAACACGGTTTGCTTTGATTAATACATTATTATACACTGTCGCTAAATTATCCACGATATCAAAATTCGGCGAATTCACATGTATTCCTTTAATTAATTACTTAAAGTACGACATTAAATCTTAGAACACAATCAATATTCAAACAATATGATAAATTCAAGAATTAACGTAAGACTTTCCAATCATAGCTCCACGTAGTGTTTTTACGACATCAATCAACACTAAATCATTCTTACTATGAATTAAGGTAAGAATTCTAATTCATAATTCAAAAGCACATTACTAAATTAAGGTAGGAAATGAAACTATTCATACAAACTTATCAACAAATCATGCAGATCTGTAACGAAGAAACATTACATCATAATAAGCGTGGATTTGAAACAAATACCTCGTGTTTTTGGTGCGACTCTCAACCTTTGGATTCGGCGGTCTTTTCTGAGCTATTGTTTTACGGAGGTACTCCTCTAAAATACTCTCCGGAGTCTCTATTCCAGAATTAACAAAAGCAGTTCTACCTTGCTTTCTTGCAAAGCACCTTCTTGAGGAGCTAGAAGATATTATATATATACCAAAGATTTCCCTTGTAAAACACACCCCTTATTCAACAGTGACCATTCAGAAAAAATATAATTTCTCGCGCTTCGTCAGCTTTTCAAGATGTTACGTTTTGGTTTTGAATAACAACCCTGTCTGCTTCAAAACATCTCTGACATGTTTCGTGAACGAATGACCCTTCCAGGAGATCACTTTCGGTCAGTACTGCTTTAAACAAACACAGTTTACTGGGTAAACTGGTTAGAAAAATATCTCTCTATGCAGAATGTCCGATAAATCTAACAAATGGCTGCCGGCTAGAACTAAGAGTTATTTAATAGATTCGACCGAAAATTTGGTAATTCACACAACACTATATAGACCTAAACAAAATAGGGGATTAGCCATACCTAATTAGCCATACCTAATCCCTTCCTAATAAAATGTAAAAATATAATAAATAAATAGGATTAAAAAGTTAGGTAACACTCCACAAACACCATGGAAAGTATTATACATTTTTTGGCTAGGTTTCGGAATGAGAAACAAACAAGACATATACACGAACAACAAATTGAGTAAGAAAACATACACACCACATTTATATAAGGGGACTAAAGAAATTTTATATAGATATAGGGACTACAAAGAATTATGGGAACTAAGTAAGGATAAGACGTATGACTGGATTTGTGAACTAGAAACGAAAATAAATATAAAAAAATAAGATAGAAGAAGAAAACCCGCATATAAACTGGGACAGAGTCTGCCATTGACTCTCTAAAGGTACAGAGTATCATCTACACGTACCTCCACAACGCCTGGCTTGCAGGCGAAGTGACACGTAGGCGACGAATGATTCAGACCCCTATTAGGTGCCCTCTATGTAGGAGTGCCCCTTACACAAAATATCAACGATAACTCAATGCGACAAAACAAGGATCAAACTAATAATGGAAACAATGAAGGTAGACAAATACGACAGACGTCAAATACTCTTCCTCGACGGAAATTTTAACAAAAAATTAATACAACAAATAACAGACTATATAAAGAAGACGCTAATAGAAAATAATGCAATTTTTCACAAATGTTAATTTTATAAAAAAATTGAAATTAAATTAATTATACATTATGAACACAACCGGGGAAAGTACATAATGGGGACGCTTTGGGGCTATATCACATGACGCTACGCAAAGTGAGCAGGCATATGGCAGAGTTTGGAAAAATCACCCCTCTAGCTTTAATTCGTTCACAGTTTTTGCACTTCCTTTTCTCTGGATACTATATCCATACTTTTTCTTCCATGTCTATATCCCGTAATAGACATGGCACCCATTAAAGGGCAAAATAAATAATTTTGGAAATTTTCTATAGATTAATTAAACTAAATAAATAAAGGACGGCCCTAATTGAGACAGGAACTGTACAACCAAATAAATTCGTACAGATCCTGACTCAAGGCAGGCGGACCTAGAAAAGTAAATATTATTAGATATAAATTGAAGCACACTAAACCTTTAACTAAAACACTTCAATTTAACAAAATTCAAAATTAACTCAAAATATATTAAATAAAGAGAAGGATGTGACATCACAAAGTAAGACAACGATGTAAAGAATTTGAACGGAAATGGCTATCCTTACAAAAACATAAAGTATAAACTTATATACAGCAACATACAAATAGCACCAACACAAATAGCAAACACAAGGATATAAGGTAACCACTAGCCTTGGTCAAACAATAAGTAGAATACTAGTTGTGGGTAGATCAAATCCCACCTAGAACTGATCTATTTAAGAAACACTAGGGATACAAAAATACCCCTTCTCAAACATATAACCCAGATGGGGAAAAATTAAATGGGGGAGATAAATGAAAAATAAAAACAAACAAACAACATATCGGGGGGAACACACACATACATAGAAAGTTTTTACTTTTTCTTGAGGGGGGGGGGGGGGGGCAAATGTCTGGTGCACCCCCACCCAAAAAAAAAAAAAGAAAGAAGCGAAAAGAAAAATTAATGTTATGAAAGAAATCTTCCTGATCTTTTTTTCAGTTTAAGCACTTTTGAATTTCTTTTCAGTAGGTAACATATATCTTATATTCTGCCGATGAGACATTTATTTTACCGTTCTAAATCAGACAGGTCGTTCTCAGTAATACCTTGAAGCTTTAGCAAAGTTTAAACATCTACGGTAAAAAGTTCTAAGTTATAAAGATGAAACACTTAGAATTTTTAAATTCCTAACTGACTTGATGTTTTAAATTAATGTCTGTAAAATTGTAATTTATGATTTCTGAAATACTTTCAAATATTTATCTTTGTAATTTTTGGTTTTTATGCAATATTTGTAGTTTTCCATCCAGTTTTCTATATTTTCCTTTCAATTTCTTCGTGACCAACATGCCTCGTTTCTAATCTGGAGCAATAACTAGTTTTATAAATAAAAAAAATTATGTATCTTTGTTTTTTACATTTTGAAAATGTCCTATTTTCCATAATTTACATTGGGATGTATTTTCTAAATCATGCTTTCTATACATTGTATTAAATTTATTGTAGGGGGGAGGGGGCAATAAAAGGAAGGTTATCGTGACAAATATGTAGATGAATCATTTTGAAATGATGAAAAAGTAACTTCAAAGTTGAAGAATTTTATATATATATTTTTGTGTCTAAGTGAAGTCCAAATGAAAGCTGCAGAGGACCAGGGCAAGGTTTCACTAAACATCTTAAGCATGAGTTTCAACTCTGATTTTGATATTTTCCTCAAAATTTAAGATTTCTATTAAATCCGGTTTCACAAAGAACAAATGAGAAAAATCTTAACTCAAATTTGAGAACTGTCCTCAAGTATCTCAGGTTAGGGTTATGCTTCCTCAAGTGGAGACGCTCAAATATGGCGCTTGAACGACGTTATCGTCGACGTCATCAAAGGATTCGATTAGAAAGAAGAATTATCAGGGACAGAGGTAACCCAATGGACGTTGATGACACTGTTTTGTTCGCTCGCTATTGATTTACCAGACTTACCATTTTATTCATCGTAAATACTGTTACTCAAAAACTTGATTCGGCTTTTACGAAGCGGAGCATGGCGTTACCGCCCCTCCCCAAGGAGATTGTGGCCTTACGCTTTTTCGCTAATGGCGCTCACTTCAGGCTCATCGGAGAGTCCTTGGGTGTGAGTGTAGCCACTGTAAGCAGATGCATATTTGAAGTGGCGAGAGCATTAGTGAGACAGGCAAAGAAATTCATACAACTTCCCAGAGAAGAGGCAACATCAGCTGTCAAGCAGGGGTTTTACAGGATTTCTGGTAAGGTATTTTCCATTTATTTTATTTTACCCAACGTATTTTTTTTATTAAAAAATATTCGTGTTCATTATTAGCAGCGTCCACTCTTTAGACGTCATACGGCCATGACCCCTGATAAAAACAGCTGATGTCAGATAAAACAGTGCGGTCAAACTAGCGGCACTCAAGCTGATTTTAAATGGCACGTCAAAGTTCTAACAGCTGTATGGTCTTTGCGTTTCAGTTTGCTGGTGTGGCCATCAGCTTCAAGAAATAAAAAATCCAGTAGCCAATGGAGTTAAAAAGGGTTGGAGAGCACTGCGATAGAGTCTGCACGGAAGTAAACTTGCCATAATATTTTTTTCCTAATTTGTATTACGAAGTCTGCAGTATGTTTACTTTTAATATTTCAACAACAAACTGAACAACAGATTTATTAAACGTGTTTATATAAATATAAATACAGAATTTATGCTTAGAGACCAGCTAGATGGTCTAATATTCGTGCATGCAAATATGGCGATCACATTCATTAAGAAACTCCGGTTAGATTCAAAATCAATCATATCAATGACCAACATAAAAAGGAAAAATGGCTTTGCATTTACTAAATCAAAACACAACATTACTGAGTTTCATACTTTTTTATTTAGAAGATATAGATTATCTTATTCAGTTTTCAAAAGACATATGTCAACATATGTCTATTACTAAGCTACCATTTTGTACATATAAACATTAGGTAGCTTTAACACACCACATTTTATTCCTTGCAGACATGTGGGGCAAATAACACATACAAATTAAAGATAAAAAATTATTATGGTTTGCTTAAAATTGAGTAATACAATGTAAGGCATTCATTAATATCGAAACATAACACAATTACATTTGCTGAAAAATAAAATTTTTAGATTTTGATTAACTACAGCACCAGTGAAGAGAATATGGTAGATACTTGATATACCTCAAATCGTAGCTGTTCATATCAGTGAGAAGGCGTGATTATGTGTACATTAAAATATCAAAATAAAGATGAAATTGGTCACCTGAGCAACAGGATATTCAAATTCAAATATGCATTGTTCATAAAGGGTATGCTTATTATCACATACATGGGGTTAAGAATTTATTACTTAATGATATCACATACATGGGATTAAGAATTTATTACTTAATGATATCACATACATGGGATTCAGAATTTATTACTTAATGATATCACATACATGGGATTCAGAATTTATTACTTAATGATATCACATACATGGGGTTTAGAGTTTATTACTTAATGATATTACATACATTGGGTTTAGAATTTATTACTTAATGATATCACATACATGGGGTTTAGAGTTTATTAATGCTATCACATACATGGGGTTAAGAATTTATTACTTAATGATATCACATACATGGGATTAAGAATTTATTACTTAATGATATCACATACATGGGATTCAGAATTTATTACTTAATGATATCACATACATGGGATTCAGAATTTATTACTTAATGATATCACATACATGGGGTTTAGAGTTTATTACTTAATGATATCACATACATGGGGTTTAGAATTTATTACTTAATGATATCACATACTTGGGGTTTAGAGTTTATTACTTAATGCTATCACATACATGGGGTTTAGAGTTTATTACTTAATGCTATCACATACATGGGGTTAAGAATTTATTACTTAATGATATCACATACATGGGGTTTAGAGTTTATTACTTAATGCTATCACATACATGGGGTTCAGAATTTATTACTTAATGATATCACATACATGGGTTCAGAATTTATTACTTAATGATATCACATACATGGGTTCAGAATTTATTACTTAATGATATCACATACATGGGGTTTAGAGTTTATTACCAATGCTATCACATACATGGGGTTCAGAATTTATTACTTAATGATATCAATGTGTTTTAATCCAACATATCATTTAAATCATCTATCAATGTTCTACAATTTTCCCATTTCTGAACTTGCAAATTGTCCAGTACATTAACAGAGTTCATATTTTTTTAAATTTTAAATTAAACAAGAAATTGAAAGAAACAAAAAAATTAATTAATCCAGCATATACTTGAAGTTGATAGTGTCAAATACTTTTAAAATAAATTATAACTTTTAATTACATTATCTACAAATGTTATAGGGGCAATAGATGGCAGATTCATCAGGATTCAGGCCCCTTTTTCTAATGAACAGGATTATGTAAACAGAAAATGATTTCATTCACTTAATGTACAGGTATATAATACAGTATGAAAATATATTATGCGAGACACTTTGCACCAAAATATACAATCATTATAATTGAAACTGCAATTGTTACTTTATTGAACTAATAGGGGTCATTTAGAAATACACATAAAGCATGGAAAGATAATCTATATACTGTAATAAAGATTTTGTCTTTTAAAATATTGAGACGTGTTATAATTACCAATTAAAGGAATTAAAAAAGTAATTAAAAATTTTAGTAAACATATATATTAAATTATTAGTATTTATATTTTGATAAGTGATTCAAATCAAGGGCAAAACTGGCTGTGTTAGATTCATTAATCAACTTAAGTATTTTTAAGTATTTTTTGATTCCATTTTTTGTTTAACCTTGTGGAATCGCGTGCTGGGATTGGCAACACAAAGCAGGCGAGGCATTGATCCCAAATAAAGTATTTTTTTTATTAAGGTACATTAAAGTATTTGTTATTATGTACAGGTCAAAAAAAGGACAAGTAAAAGTAATTATTTATATAACCTTGTATGTACAATTGGAAAATAATACATTTCTTTTCAAATGGCCTGTGACTATAGATTCCGAATAACAAACTGTATAGCAATGTGGCCATGCTCTGTTCATGACTCCAGGATGTTTACGTGAAAGTCAGCTATGTACTGCATGTAATCCAAAATTAAATTAGAAACGTGTAATCAAAGTAATTCGGACAAGCCACTGTTTATTGCTAAACATGACCGCAAGCTAACACTATCCCTTACGTAGGTTTGCCTGGCTAGGATGGGAAGCCCGACCAAGGCCGTCAGAAGTGCAGTTATCAAATTGGGTGGAACGAGCTTATGTAGATCAAAGACGTTGCCAGAAGGAGTGGACGTGCTTTGTCATCTTGATACGCATACTGACAGCCAGATTGAATTAGTCGATTGGACAGGGCCCTAACGCTACCCAATCGGAATCGAGATGGGGGCGGGACCCTGATTTGGGCTAAGTATGATATCCTTAGACCTGCCAGCAAGCTTTAGTGCGCTGTAGTTCTTTCGAGAGATTGCCAGAAGATAGCGACTCCGGTCAGCCACGCGTTTTTGGCAGGAAACAACTTAGAATAGGATTCTAAGTGTAGCTTCTAAAAGGAAGCTTCGAGGGACAGACCAGTGATAGTAGTCCAAGTGTCTCCGATAGAGACGGAAGAAAGAGAAGGAAAGAGGGAAATCTGGAGAGGAAGCTTCGGGGGACAGACCAGTGAAAGTGGTCCCAATAGTCTCCGATAGAGAGACGGAATAAAGAAGAAGGAAGGAGATAAGTCGCTAGAGGGGAAATCCAGGAGGAGTGGGAGGATCGAATAAAGAGATGAGTACAACCAAAGGCCAGGGAAAATCGAACTCAAACTGAAAATCACGAGATGAATAGGCTATCACTTGGGGGACGAGTGATTGTACTTATCATTTAAATTTATCGACCTTATTAAATTGTTATTATTTTGAATTTCATCTTCGTGTTCTATAAAATCTAACCGTCGGCAGTGCTGACTGAGGGCTCAGAGCTGTACATCTATTTTGTCATTAATTTAACTTGATAATTTCACGAGCCTGGTGGAACATCCATAATATTTTAATTAAGATATTGGAGGTACCCCACCCCAACCTTTGCAAACGCCACATTAAGTAATAAATTCTGAACCCCATGTATGTGATTGCATTAAGTAATAAACTCTAAACCACATGTATGTGATATGATTAAGTAATAAATTCTGAACCCCATGTATGTGATATCATTAAGTAATAAATTCTTAACCCCATGTATGGGATAATAAGCATACCCTTTATGAACAATGCATATTTGAATTTGAATTCCTGTTGCTCAGGTGACCAATTTCATCTTTATTTTGATATTTTAATGAACACATAATCATGCCTACTCAATGATATGAACAGCTATGATGTGAGGTATATCAATTATCTGCCATATTCTCTTCACTGGTGTTGTAGTTAATCAAAATCTAAAAATTATATTTTTCAGCAAATGTAATTTTTTTATGTTTCTATATTAATGAATGCCTTACATTGTATTACTCAATTTTAAGCAAACCATAATAATTGTTTATCTTTAATTTTTATGTGTTATTTGCCCCACATGTCTGCAAGGAATAAAATGTGGTGTGTTAAAGCTACCTAATGTTTATATGTACAAAATGGTAGCTTAGTAATAGACATATGTTGGCATATGTCTTTTGAAAACTGAATAAGATAATCTGTATCTTCTAAAAAAAATGTATGAAACTCAGTAATGTTGTGTTTTGATTTAGTAAATGCAAAGCCATTTTTCCTTTTTATGTTGGTCATTGATATGACCGATTCTGAATCTTAACGGAGTTTCTTCATGAAAGTGATCGCCATATTTGCATGCACGAATATTAGACCATCTAGCTGGTCTCTAAGCATAAATTATGTATTTACATTTATTTTAACACGATTACTAAATCAGTTGTTCAGTCTGTTGTTGAAATATTAAAAGTATACATACTGCAGACTTCGTAATACAAATTAGGAAAAACATATTATGTCAAGTTCACTTCCGTGCAAACTCTACCACAGTGCTGTCCAACCCTTTTTAACTCCATTGGCTACTGGATTTGTTATTTTATGAAGCCGATGGCTACAGCAGCAAACTGAAAAGCAAGGACTATACAGCTGTTAGAACTCTGGCGTGCCATTTAAAATCAGCTTGAGGGCCGCTAGTTTGACCGCACTGTTCTATCCGACATCAGCTGTTTTTTTATCAGGGGTCATGGCCGTATGACGTCTAAGGAGTGGACGCTGCTAATAATGAACACGAATATTTTTAATTAAAAAAAATACGTTGGGTAAAATAAAATAAATGGAAAATACCTTACCAGAAATCCTGTAAAACCCCTGCTTGACAGCTGATTTTACCTCATCTCTGGGAAATTGTATGAACTTCTTTGCCTGTCTCACTAAGGCTCTCGCCACTTCAAAACTGCATCTGCTGACAGTGGCTACACTCACACCCAAGGACTCTCCGATGAGCCTGAACTGAGCGCCAGTAACGAAAAAGCGTAAGGCCACAAGCACCTTGTGAAGGGGCGGTAACGCCATGCTCCGCTTCGTAAAAGCCGAATCAAGTTTTCCAGTAACAGTATTTACGATGAATAAAATGGTAAGTCTGGTAAATCTATAGCGAGCGAACAAAACAGTGTCATCAACGTCCATTGGGTTACCTCTGTCCCTTATAATTCTCCTTTGTAATCGAATCCTTTGATGACGTTGACGATAACGTAATCGAGTACGGACGTTCACGTTGGATTTGGCAAACACGTAGGACCCGATCAAAAGATTTTTAAAAACCAAACGCTGAAAGGCTTCAGCTTAAACAAGAAAACCAACACCAACTGAAAACAAGAGTGATCCAGCATGTGGTTATAACACTCGATAAATGTCGTTATCGTTGTTTTCGCTATTGGCTTGGTAGATACAAATAATTACAGTTTAAAACCTGATTATTCCACTACCATTTTTTAGGCTAACGATTACATTTTTGTAAAATATACTATCCCTCCATACAAAATAATTAAGTAGTTTATCTTCATCAAATAGATGATGATCGAAAAGAAACTTCGAAATAGTCTGGTTTCCTGCTTCATGTACTCCTTTCGAATAGCGGAGTAGAAGGCAGGGAGCACACGGAACAAGGAACCAGACCAAAACTTCAAAAAGGCATGGTATGAATTTTAAAAGATTTATGAAACTTTCAATGACCTGGTTATGCATGTATAAAATACCAGATGCTGGACAAAAATACAAAACAATGTATTTAAAATAATGGTAATATGTCAATTGCATTAAAGTCAGATCTCCGCTGGTATATCTGAAGGAGAGCGGAGATTTGAGTTTAATCAGATTAAGCGATCCGTTTACAATTTGGAAGACAAAGGGAGAGAATATTATCGGAATATTTTACCCGAAGGAGTTGTCTCTATGAGAAATAACATTTATACCTAGAACAAATGATTATATGACAAAACAAATTATTGTAAAATATATCTACTAGACAAATGGAAAGGTTATACTTATTCTTCTAATTCCTGAATCGGTTGAAAATAATATGTAAAAAAAAAAAGATACGAAAACAACTAGCACCATCCTTTCCTTGCTTAGAGTTATTTACATCATTCTGCCCTGGGGGCGATATATTTTGACTCATGCCATTTATTACCCCATAGGAAAGATCACTTTCCTAAACCTCACTTTTATAGGTATTTAATAATCATCCTTTGACTCTATACTTAGGATGGTATTTTTCTTAGTAGCTTTTTATTAGTGACTTCTTATGTTCCACGTTGACTACATTATTTTATTATTTGTCATTGACATTGTACATTATGTGTTAGCCATAAAAGGTATCTTATCAAGTACCGCCTATCCTAATTGGTTTGCGATCTGAATATATCGCCGGTAGCATATCTCGAACACAACTATATATATATATATATATATATATATATATATATATATATATATATATATATATATATATATATATATATATATATATATATACGCCAAATTATAAAGAGCTGTCCCTGATTTGAGCATGCGTCATAAACTTTTCCCGATTATATAAAAGCAATTATTCTCTTTCACTTCTTTTCGCGAGTGATTCATTTTTTGTTGATGTGTATTTTTCACGAATGATTTTTATATTGGAAAATGTATCTGCTGAAATATTAAAAAAAATTAATTAGTTGTTTGCTAAACAAAAAATCGTTTCAAATACTAATAGATGAATATCATATATATATATATATATATATATATATATATATATATATATATATATATATATATATATATATATATATATATATATATATATATAAATATATATATATATATATTGAAACATCAAGATTTTTGTATGTTATAAATATTTATCAAAATATTGGATGTTTGTGCTGTGCAAACTAAGCCTGCAATGTACGTTATTTGTAGAAATAAAATCACATAGGTGTACCCAGTAAGTTGGACCTAAATACACATACTGACAGAAAATCTTAATTATTAGCCATAGACAATGAAATAAGGCGTAGAAGTTCTTACCTTTAATATAGCCCAATCGCGGAATGCAGGTGTTCAGTCTGGAAGAGTCTCTAATGATTGATATAGGTATTACGTTACAGCTGAGGTCGGCACCATCAAATGATTTTCCGTCATAACAGTCGCGCTTTTGCATATGCACATGCCTTGTATACCAAATGACGTCATATGCATGTCACATCATCAAAGTGTTCATTACCGCGACTTACTTTTAAACTTTATTTGATTGGATTAGTGCAGGTAATTCCAGAATAGGCTTTGGCAAAGGTCTTTTTTGCTTTACCGTAAAACATCGTGATGCTGGGTTTTCCGTCGATTTCCCTCTTTTTACACTCTATCGCCAATGAAATATTTCTGAAACTGTTTTGGGTAGGAAAGCCATGCTCATCATTGCGGGTTACCTCCCTTTGGAAGAAGAAGGACACTCTCACCGAAATGTAATTTTGCGGTAAAATGCCACGAGAGAAAACGGTACTTTGTCATGACTGCATCACTCCCAGTTTTAACTGTAATTTCTGCGACCATTTCTTAACAAAAATAATAAGGAAAAATCAGGAATTCCTTACTCGCCGAGGTGTGACATGGATGGCATTGCGACATTGCGGGCACAGACATCATACTATTTCAGTAATGTAGCACCTAAGTATCAAAATATTGTCCTTTCGGCCGCGGGATCGACACGCTAATCACTGAGCAACCATGGTTCCCTAGAAAAGTGAATCTTGCTTGGATGTATTATAAATTATTCTCTGATGAAAGATCTAGTTACCGTTTATAAAAGGAATAATTATTATTGCATTCATATTTATTGTAATTAATATCTATCTTAATAAATATACCGAGCACAAAGTTTATTAAATACACAAATATAGAAACAACATGAGTAATATGGACTGGATTAAGAACGTTTACATCCCGAACATTAATTATCTCAAGCAAGAAGTTCCAGGAAGATAGTTCAAAGACTAAGTTCAACATGTCGGTAGCCCAGATATAATTTAAAAAAAACATGGCAGTGGCCCTGAGATAATACAAAAGGCCTATATCTTAATTATCAGGAAAGTCACAATTTTACAAAATTGGTCCATTAGTTATTAATTTAGGACGATAAATATAGTCATAACAAGTCTTAAAGCCGGGTTTTCCCCATAACCGACAATTTTAAATTAATACGACAAACACGTCCATGTAACGAGTGATTCCTTTTATATCCTGCTAGCATCGTAAGGTTTAAGTTGTAGAAAAACTGTTGCACAATACGTTTCAATTAAAATAAAGCCATAAAACATTATAAGTCACTAAACTTCAAAAACTGCTGCGATCACTTTTAATCGCGTCGTCTCATGAGACAAGCATGGAACATTGCCGTATGGTACAAAAATAATTCCTGACTTAGAGGCTTTGTTGAAATGGTCAAAATGTAATTACTTTTACAGCTATACCGTAAGGGTATTATTATTCATAACGAACGCTTTCTGTGGTTCTTGTTACGTCATTATATGTTTGACCACTGTGCAGAAATATCGTTGTCAGTGCGTTAATCTCGTTGACATTTTGTTATTTCAGTGCCTCTCAATCTCTCCATATCTGCACAAAAGTGATGTTTTATCAAAGTTCTTGCATTTTATATCGACTAACTGGTTTTATTTATCAAAAGATATTCGAATCCAAACTCTAATTGAACCTTCATGCGTCTGTCTACCTTCTAATCAATACTATTCTTTCAAATGAGGAGATGCCACTCTGTGCAACTGTCACTGTCGCTACCTCGAACCATACACTGTGTGTTTGTGTGTGTGTGTGTGTGTGTGTGTGTGTGTGTGTGTTACCCATGCTCCAATGGCCTAGTGGTTAGAGCGTCGGCCGCAAAGCGATAGGTCGTGGGTTCGACCCCTTTGCCGAGTCATACCAAAGACTTACAAAAATGGTACTAATAGCTGCCTCGCTTGGCGCTCAGCATTAAGATGTTGGTGTTAGGACTGCTCGGTCTGGTGTCAGGATAATTTGACTGGGTGGGACATCATGTTACATGTCTGCGACATAATGCCCCAGTGTTAGACATCACTATAAACTGCCTCACTACAGACATCGTAGCGAAATGACTGAAAAATTGTTAAAGCTACGTTAAAAATCCTAATCAATTAAACAAAAGAACAAAATGTCTCCAAGATGTCCAATTATAAGCAAAATAAAAAGGAATTTGCAGGCAAGTTCGACTGAAGATGTATGGTACCATAGCCTACCAAACTTGAACCCCACCAGTTAATTATTACTGTTAATCAAACCGTGTCACAAATAATACATTTAACAGTAATGCTATGTCATCAATTGATTGTACATTAGGATTACAAAATTCATTAACAAAATATAAAGATGATGGCATTGTTGTGTAAAATTCGTGAGGCAATAAAGCTGTCTGGCATGGAATGGACTGTATCAATAATAATAATGATGACTTTGTATAGCGCCTAATCTTTAGAAGCACTATGCGCTTTACAGCTTCTATAATGATATGACAATAAAAAAATCAAACCCCATGAAATTATAAAACATGAAAAATGCTAAAACTATTTAAGGTAGGAAATGATTAGATCGTTAAGTTTGTTGCTGCAGTCGAAAAAGATCAGTTTTAAGAGCACTCTTGAAAGGAATGACTGTGTCTTTGTGTCTGATGTCACTGTGCAATTCGTTCCACGTTGCTGGGCCCTGGCATGCTAAAGAACGTTGTCCATATGACTTAGTTTTCATAGTATTTGAATTATTTCTTCTACTAAGACGTACACTATAAAATACTCACTCTAAACAAGAGCATCTGTCAAATTTCACTTCCACATGGTAATATTATCATCATCAAAAATTAATATACATGAATAGAGACCCATATATCTTGGTTCCGGCCACGTATATAGTTTGTTATAACCGGAACGTGGCGTTACCGTTTATTATTAGGTCTTTGTTGAGTATACATTGTTCTCTGTCTGTCTGTCTGTCTGTCTCTCTCTCTCTCTCTCTCGCACACACACACACACACACACACACACATATATATATATATATATATATATATATATATATATATATATATATATATATATATATATATATATATACATACATACATATATGAATATATGAAAGTCTGATAATTATAAACCTATGTATATATATTCATGTATATGAAATAATATAAGAATTTTTGTACATGGCCAATTGAATATAATCGTTTTAAATAAATCAAACTGTTTACTACGTTTTAATACATCTGTGCCACATCACTCGTTTCTGTTTTCAATATACATTGAAATGTTTCTTTGTAATGAAAATAAAAGCGTTCTAAGTTTCAGCACATATTTATTTATACTGTGAAAATATTCTTAAAAACAGCTATCATTTGTTTTAATAATTTTACAATCCAAAGAGGGAAACAGTATTTTTTTATTTTAAAAAAATGTTTTAATTTAATGAAAATACACCTATAATTTGCGAACAAGTATCTCACTGTATACACTGACAGGTCAAGATATATATATATATATATATATATATATATATATATATATATATATATATATATATATATATATATATGTTTTTTTTTCAATCATTCCAATTTAACTATTGTAAATGTACATGTATTTACTAATTTAGATTAAAAATGTAATTTACTTGAATCTAATGAAACAGTTTTTATAAACACTGACAAAGATTTTAAATGAAAACAAAATCACACAAAAAAATGTTATTTTTTAAAAATTATGTCACATACAGACATAAAAATTGGCAAATGTGTGATGTTTTTCCTTTCGATTCTCATTGAAATATAAGATTTTAATGCAATGTTTCTTTAAGCAGAAAATAAAACCGTGTGGGTTGGACATTAGATCGTCACCTGTTTGCTCAAATACGGATTTTAATATATAGCTGCATCATATTCGAGGAAACTGTTTCCATTGTTTTTCCGTTTCCATTCAGAGGATCGACTTTGGATAGTTTTTACACTTTTTGGGCCGACAGGAGGCCGAGATAGAGTTGGGGACACACTCACATTCTATGAAGTCTGTCAACCTGTACACCGAACCACCCGGTATGGTAGTCAGATTGTATACATAACAATTTGGGCCTGAAACAGAAAACGCTGCTAACTTACTGTCTGAGAAGAAGAAAAAGATAATGTACTGATGACGGATAATGTACTTTTTTGTTGAATACGACACGATTTAATAGTAAAGTAGGTGAGGGATACCATGCTATACAGGTAATTATATATATATATATATATATATATATATATATATATATATATATATATATATATATATATATATATATATATATATATATATATAATATATAATTTACATATAAAGTGTCGAATTTTGAAAAGCATTGAACCTTAATGTTGAATACATTGACCATTAAGATTAGATCACATTTATACAGGAGAAGTCTTTGTGAGTGGTCACTTTGACCTATCTTCCTCATCTTGTCCCATGTCAGTGTTAAAATTTAAAGGGGCCAGCTTTCCAAATCCATGAAGTTGACCAGATATCTAAACACGGTTTTGAGACAGAGACAGCTGAAATTCCGATCCATGTAAAATAGTTTTTCTTCATACGGTCATACAACGTAATTCACATATTCTAACTAACGAAAGACATTGGAAGTAATGTGCATTTAAAATGACAACCTTGGTCGAACTTCTTTAGTCCGAAATTTTCTGAGAGAGAGAAGTTTGACTCTGAGGAAGCCTAGAAAAATAATAATGTTTTCATCCTTAATCAAGAGAAGGGACCAGGTGTCTGTATTTTAAGAAGAACAGGGTTTAGTACTAAGACGCACAATTTCGAAAGACAACGGCACTTTTAATTTGCCGTAATATTATATTGTTTGATTGTTTGTTTTATGCAATAAGTTTGATATGACTATGTTCCATAGTATGTATCGTTTATTCAGTTTCATGGAAATGTGTTGATGGTAGAGTTATTATGCAATTTATCTTTTTATTTTTACAGTTATTATTTCATTGATAAAATTGATTGCATGAATCCAAATTTTAATAGCTAGCGTGTTCTGAGTAACGTATGTTAAAGAATTTTATGTCCGTCTTGAAAGTGGTACATATAGAGATTTAGGGACAATTTTATCCTTTAAGGAAACAACTTTCAGAGAGAGAGAGAGAGAGAGAGAGAGAGTCGGTGCAGTCCGAGGACGGAACTTCCGAAAGAAGAAAGGGGAAGTGACGAGTTCAGAGTAAAGGACTATGAAGTCTAAAAAGGATGAGGCAGTCGGAATAGGAAGACTCGAGGAAAAAAGGAAGCAGTAGAAAAATGTCGAGAGGAAGGTAATGCAGATCAGTCGTGGGCAATACGCTCTTTTCACCACTAGTTATGATGATGAAACAAATCCAAATTAGACACCTTTTTTAAATCCTGTTTATATAACATAAGTTGAATTGAAATTACCACTATTAATTTGTTTGACTAAATTTGTTATTTTCTTCTTCAATGGGGCTCGTATTGCATTGTGTCTTCTTAATAATCTTGCCCAGTTCTCTGTTGATATTCTATCTATTCACACACACCGGGTGATAACATCGAAGGAGGTCATTCCCTAGATAACGTAGCTAAATCCAATTACCTACCTCTCTTACTCAGTAGTTGAATGACATAATGTAAATATAAAAGATATACTAAAAGATGACGCTAATATAATTGATTTATTTGATAACCTGTACAAAATGTAGCATGCAATATGTTGGACAAAGACTTCAACAAGTTTCTAAGAGAATGAATAAGCATCGCTTTCCTATAATTTTTTATATATATAAATCCTCAGTTTTCCTTTAATATTTCAACACAATTCTGTATTTCTCTTTCCTGCCAATATATATTGTGTATGGTGACATGAATAGACTCATGAAAAAGAAACTTACTGGATTCATAAGTTAGATAGTTTGTATCCCAATGGCCTTAATACAAATGCACTATAATAAAAAAAATTGTATGACTTCTTATATATTGATTGATTGTTTATCCTTTATAACAATGAATTTATATGTATGACTGTTTGTCTCTATTTTATTGTATTATTTTTACGTACATACCATTAGAACAGATAGGGCAGCACTCTCCACTTGGGACGGCGGCGTCAACACACATGACCGGTGGACACTGACGAAGTTCACAGTACACTGCCCCTAAGGGGGAACAGAAACAGGGGTCACACTTGTCCCCGGTAACAAGATCGCCAGGATTGAATTTCTTGCCTCCGTATTCACATTCTACTTCAGGCTGAAATTTTTTTCCCACAAAATTATTTTAGCAAAATAGTTATTAAGTAGTGTTCCCGCCTCTGAAAAAATGTTTGCCAGTCATGACCCTGTAAATATCATGAGGTGTTACAACTGAATATAGTTTTTGTCGTTTCGAAAATCGAATTTTCCTAAACCTACGCTCATATTGAGATTAAAGTACATTAATTAATTTTCCCTTATTTACAAGAAATAGTAAATACATCTGGTCTGCTAAACATTTGTATTTTCCTCTAAAACGTCTGGTACTCATGTTGCCTTTCTCAAACCATCAATTCACTTGAGCGGAACGTTTCGTATTCGAACGCTGTAGTTATCACACAGGGCTACGAACCCTCAATAACTGGTACATACTAAACGTTTAAATGAAAATAATTTAGTATAACATAAGCATCGCAATATTCATCCTTAAATAACATGATCCCACGTCTGGACTAGCTTTATCTTTAACAATTTAATCTGTGCAGAATACGAAAATGTTTAGCGTCATGTCACAGAATCAAATCAGATGCGTAAATTCTGAGATTATCACAGGCAATTTAAGAATGCAAAACTAAATATAATAAATATAGCTGGCCAAGTTAATATTTATCGCATAAATATAGCTAGCGTAGTCAATAATTATCAAATTTTGTTCTTATTATACTGCCTATATTCAGTTCAAATAGTATTGGGACACTAAAAGAAGTTGATAATAAATAAAATAATGACAATGTTATTGTTTTAAAAAGCATGGCATCATAAAAGTATATAATTTATTAATTATAGACATTCATTGTATACCAATTAAGCACGTAAGGAAACTAGTACCTGCATCGTAAAAGGAAAGGAGTATGCAGACGCAAGAAGAATACATCCTATAAGAAAGAGTCGCATTGTTAGAGATTCTGTAAGAAATAAATAAATAAATATATTGTTATTAAACAACTAAATTGTTTTAAAATACAGATACCATCAATTTTGTAGATGTCTGTAAAAATATTAGCATTGTCTAACCCTTTGTACAACTGATATAGTGTGAAAAGAAACGTGTACGTTACAAACGTACCAAGTTACAGCAAGATAAGTTGACTCCCTAAGGCAATGCAATGGTACCTAATGGTTTAAAAGAAATAGCAAACAGTAAGAAATAAAGATTCCAGCAGTTTGAGTAAACATCACTTCACTATTTAATACACCAGGAGTTTCCTTTACCTCAATGTATGCGACGGATGAGATATGTTCTGTTCTTCCGCATCCACTGTTGGTTCATTTAAGATTTCAGGTTTTGACAGTAAACAATTCTTTGTCAAACTTAACTATATAAGTACGTGTGTGTTCAATCCATAAGTGCAATAATTGTTAATACGTATCGCATGTAAGTAATTTATAATGCTTGTGCGACAAAGCTCAATAAAAGTACTGCAACATGGCGCACCGAAAGACAGAGTATCTGGTGAAAATAAAATTACTGAAGTCCATATGAAATCACATCAATTTAAAAATTAAACTGGCTTTGAAATTTTGTTAAATATATATTTTTTTTAAACATTAGTTGAACAGAAAGCATAATTGTAATCTGATTTGTCAACGGAATGAACCAATTGTTTTGTTGTTTGTTTTCAATCTTTTTAAATAAAAAATAATGTAAATTGCATATTGTTGAACCAATGTTTGTCATTTATTATTATACGGTGGAAAGCCAAATCTTCAAGAAATGCATTTTAAACTTGTTGTATAGATAATGTTTGAATAGAAATCAATTCAATATGGGTGAAGAAAGAAGCAGCGAAAATATGTTTGAGACGGATTTATCCAAGGGTATACTTAAATAATTATAAGTAATATTACTACATGCTGACTGTACATTTTATGCTGTAAATCGAGTTTCCTTGTTCAGGAGAAGAGGTAGGTTGAGACAAAATTTGTGCACAAATAAATGTGCAAAATATGGTGTGTGTGTGTGTGTGTGTGTGTGTGTGTGTGTGTGTGTGTGTGAGTGCGTTATAAGATACAACGAAGTTAACGGTAAGCTTTACCTGAAAAAGAATAGTATATAATGGACGAAGAGTAAATAAAGAAAATGTGAATTCTCTGTAAATTCAGCAATGGCTAAAATAAGTGATTACCACATGATGATTGCATAGCTTCAACAACCTTAATTAGCCAAAGACAACCTAATTATAAGATTACGTGATAACAAATAGAATGGGATACCTTAAAGTTTTAATTTATTTAATTTATAATAGTACGCCTCTAGACGAGAGCTGTATACTATTTAAACAGATTATTCTAAAGAAACAACTAGACAAGAAAGAAGCGAACAGAAGGGGACAGAACTGATTTAAAAACTGGAGGCTCATCTCCCTCCTTAACACAGATTACAAAATACTAAGTAGAATTTTAGCGAATAGGGTTAAACACGGGATGAACACGATAGTAAACACAAATCAAACGTGCGGAGGAAAAGATAGAAGCACACATAGCAATATACTTAACATTAGGTCGATTATAGATTTCATAAATGGGTCAAATTCGAAATGTGCTATGGCACTTTTCGACCAGGAGAAAGCTTTTGACAGATTAGAACACAATTATACGTAAAAAGCACTGGAGAGATTTGGATTTGGGGATAACTTCCAAAAAGGGACTAAAATATTGTACAATAAAATAACTGCAAATGTACAATAAATGGGGCGAAAACAGATAAATTCGAAATCCAAAGATCAGTGAGGCAAGGCTGCCCACTATCAATGCTATTATACGTAAAAGCGATTGTAATCCTGAGTATAAAATTCAGGAGTAATACCAATATTCAAGGAGTAAGAATACCAAACTTAAGAGAGGAATTCAAGATGCTACAACATGCTGATGATTGTACGAACTTTATAAATGATCCAAAATCCTTTCAACACTTACAAAAAGATTATGAAGCTTTTGGAAAAGCCTCGGGATCATGATAAAACAGAAATTCTATAAATAGGAAACTGGAGGGGAAACCAGCCTGGTTTACCTCCACACTTAATAAAAATAGAGTAAAAGCCCTGGGAATATTCTTCGGGGCAAATGAAGAAAAGGAAAACTGTCTAAAAGTTAAAAGCAAAATAAAGGAAATAATAAATATATGGGCACTTTGCCACTTAGTCTAATGGAACGTTCACAGTTTGCAAAAACATATATATATATATATATATATATATATATATATATATATATATATATATATATATATATATATATATTCAAATTTGACATACTTACTAAACGCTGTGGACATTAACAATAAAACACTAGAAACCATTGCTAATGATATAATATATTATATATGGAATTACAAGACACACTACATGAAAAGGTCAACATGTAGCAGGGGTCTCGCGGGTCGTGAGCGCTATTCGTACAATATTGTACAAGCCCACTTGTCAAAGGTATTGCACAACTTATAACAACAATACTCTAACCCACTTCCCACTAATACTCGCTATCTAGGAGATGACCGCCCACGATGTAATCGCCCGGTTCGAGTATAGAATGTATATGGTAAACTGAGATAATATATTGAACAAAGAAACTACGAGCCCGCGTAAAGATAAATAAACAATTTCATCAAAGACATACACAGTGAAATTTCCTTTCCTTCAGAATACACGTGGTTTAAGAATTAACTTTAACCGAAATTACAAATAAATTGCATATGGAATTAAAGAAATTTAGCCGTTCTATTACTGATAGCTAATTTCATCATAAGAATCGAGTGTTCAATAAAATTCGTCCACGTTGTTCGTTTTTTTTCATGACCTGTTCCGTCGAAATGCGTTCTCTGCTCACTATTGGATGTTTGCTCGAACTCAGACTTGTCTTCTGTGTTGATGTATGCCCCTTGCAACTCCTACTTCACAATTCCTTTTCCCTGTCTTGTACGTCCTCTATTTCTTACTGCTCGTCTCCAAATAAAATTATTTTCCTTTCAAAAGGAAAGTAAAACATCCTAATTGTCTTGTTACACTGTAATTGCTGAGACTGTCCGTTTTGCTGGTTCGAACAATCAGATATTACTATCAGTGATAACAATTTTACGGCTAATTCATGATTCAAAAGCACATTACTAAATTAAGGTAACAAATGAAACTCTTCATACAAATGTATCAACAAATCATGTAGATCTGTAACGAAGAAACATTATATTAATTACATCATAATAAGCGTGGATTTGAAACAAATACCTCGTGTTTTTGGTGCGTCTCTTAACCGTTGAATTCGGCGGTCTTTTCTGAGCTATTGTTTTACGGAGGTACTCCTCTAAAATACTCTACGGAGTCTTTATTCCAGAATTAACAATAGTAATTCTACCTCGCTTTCTTGCAAAGCACCTTCTAGAAGATCTAAAAGATATTATATATACCAAAGATTTCTCTTGTAAAACACACCCCTTATTCATCAGTGACCAATCAGAACCAATATAAATTCTCGCGCTTCGTCAGCGTGTCAAGATGTCACGTTTTGGTTTTGAATAACAATCCTGTCTGTTTCAAAACAACTCTGACATGTTTCGTGAAAGAATGACCCTTCCAGGAGATCACTTTCGGTCAGTACTGCTTTAAACAAACACAGTTTACTGGATGAACCGATTAGAAAAATATCTCTCTGTGCAAAATGTCCGATAAATCTAACAAATGGCTGACTGCGAGAACTAAGAGATTATTAATAGATTCGACCGAAAATGTGGCACTTCACACAACACTATATAGACCTAAACAAAAGGGGGATTAGCCTTATAGTTTTACAGGATTTCTGGTAAGGTATTTTCCATTTATTTTATTTTACACAACGTATTTTTTTTTCATTAAAAAATATTCGTGTTCATTATTAGCAGCGTCCACTCCTTACATGTCATACGGCCATGACCCCTGATAAAAACAGCTGATGTCGGATAGAACGGTGCGGTCAAACTAGCGGCCCTCATGCTAATTTTAAATGGCACGTCAAAGTTCTAACAGCTGTATAGTCCTTGCTTTTCAGTTTGCTGCTGTGGCCATCGGCTTCAAGAAATAAAAATAAAAAATCCAGTAGCCAATGGAGTTAAAATGGGTTGGACAGCACTGCGATAGAGTCTGCACGGAAGTAAACTTGCCATAATATTTTTTTCCAGTTTGTATTACGAAGTCTGCAGTATGTATACTTTTAATATTTCAACAACAAACTGAACAACAGATTTATTTTTATTAAACGTGTTTATATAAATGTAAATACAGAATTTATGCTTAGAGACCAGCTAGATGGTCTAATATTCGTGCATGCAAATATGGAGAACCCATTCATTAAGAAACTCCGGTTAGATTCAAAATCAATCATATCAATGACCAACATAAAAAGGAAAAATGACTTTGCATTTACTAAATCAAAACACAACATTACTGAGTTTCATACTTTTTATTTAGAAGATATAGATTATCTTATTCAGTTTTCAAAAGACATATGCCAACATATGTCTATTACTAAGCTACCATTTTGTACATATAAACATTAGGTAGCTTTAACACACCACATTTTATTCCTTGCAGACATGTGGGGCAAATAACACATACAAATTAAAGATACAAAATTATTATGGTTTGCTTAAAATTGAGTAATACAATGTAAGGCATTCATTAATATAGAACCATAACACATTTACATTTGCAGAAAAATATAATTTTTAGATTTTGAATAACTACAGCACCAGTGAAGAGAATATGGTAGATACTTGATATACCTCAAATCATAGCTGTTCATATCAGTGAGTTGGCATGATTATGTGTTCATTAAAATATCAAAATAAAGATGAATTTGGTCACCTGAGCAACAGGAATTCAAATTCAAATATGTATTGTTCATGAAGGTTATGCTTATTATCACACATGGGGTTCAGAATTTATTACTTAATGATATCAATGTGTTTTAATCCAATATATAATTTAAATCATCTATCAATGAAACACAATTTTCTCATTTCTGAACATGTAGATTGTCAAGTATATTAACAGAGTTCATATTTTTTTAATTTTAAATTAAACAAAAAATTTAAAGAAAAAAAATTAATTATTGCAGCATATACCTATTGTTGATAGTACCAAATACTTTCAAAATAAATTATTTCTTTTAATTACAGGATTTACAAATGTTAAAGGGGCAATAGATGGCAGATTCATCAGAATTCTGGCCCCTCTTTCTAATAAACAAGATTATGTAAACAAAGGGGTTTCATTCACTTAATGTACAGGTATATAATACAGGATGAAAATATATTATGCGAGACACTTTGCACCAATATATACAAACATTATAATTGAAACTGCAATTGTTACTTTATTGAACTAATAGGGGTCATTTAGAAATACACATAAAGCATGGAAAGATAATCTATATACTGTAATAAAGTTTTTGTCTTTTAAAATATTGAGATGTGTTATAATTAGCAATTAAAGAATTTAAAAAGTAATTAACAAATTTTATTAAACATATATATTAAATTATTAGTATTTATATTTTGATAAGTGATTCAAATCAAGGGCAAAACTGGCTCTGTTAGATTCATTAATCAAATTAAGTATTTTTAAGTATTTTTTTTTATTCCATTTTTTTGTTCAACCTTGTGGAATCGCGTGCTGGGATTGGCAACACAAAGCAGGCGAGGCATTGATCCCAAATAAAGTATTTTTCTATTCAGGTACATTAAAGTATTTGCTATTATGTACAGGTCAAATAAAGGACAAGTAAAAGTAATTATTTATATAACTTGTATGTGCAATTGTAAAATTATACATTTCTTTTCTGATGGCTTGTGACAATAGATTCCGAATAACAAACTGTGTAGCAAAGTGGCCTGGCTCTGTTCATGACTCCAAGATGCTTACATAAAAGTCAACTATATACTGCATGTAATCCAAAATTAAATTAGAAACGTGTAATAAAAGTCATTCGGACAAGCCACTGTTTATTGTTAAACATGACCGCAGGCTAACACTATCCCTTACGTAAGTTTGCCTGGCTAGGATGGGAAGCCCGACAAAGGCCGTCAGAAGTGCAATTATCAAATTGGGTGGAACGCGCTTATGTAGATCAAAGGAGTTGCCAGAAGGAGTGGACGTTCCTTATCATCTTGATACGCATACTGACAGCCAGATTGAATAAGTCGATTATACAGGGCCCCAGCGCTACCCAATCGGAAAAGAGATGGGGGTGGGACCCTGATTTGGGCTAAGTATGATATCCTTAGACCTGCCAGCAAACTTTAGTGCGCTGTAGTTCTTTAGAGAGATTGAAAGAAGATAGCGACTCCAGTCAGCCACACGTTATTGGCGGGAAAAACCTTAGAATAGGATTCTAAGTGTAGCTTCTAAAAGGAAGCTTCGAGGGACAGACCAGTGATAGTAGTCCAAGTGTCTCCGATAGAGACGGAAAAAAGAGAAGGAAAGAGGGAAATCTGGAGAGGAAGCTTCGGGGGACAGACCAGTGAAAGTGGTCCCAATAGTCTCAGATAGAGAGACGGGATAAAGGAGAAGCAAGGAGATAAGTCGCGAGAGGGGAAATCCAGGAGGAGTGGGAGGATCGAATAAAGAGATGAGTTCAACCAAAATACAAGGAAAATCGAACTCACACTGAAAATCACGAGATGAATAGGCTATCACTTGGAGGACGAGTGATTATACTTATCATTTAAATTTATCGACTTCATTAAATTGTTATTATTTTGAATTTCATCTTCATGTTCTATAAAATCTAACCGTCGGCAGTGCTGACTGGGGGCTCAGAGCTGTACATCTATTTTGTCATTAATTTAACTTGATAATTTCACGAGCCAGGGTGGAACTTCCATAATATTTTATTTAATATATTGGAAGTACCCCACCCCAACCTTTGCAAACGCCACATTAAATAATAAATTCTGAACCCCATGTATGTGATAAAAGGCATACCCTTCATGAACAATGCATATTTGAATTTGAATTCCTGTTGCTCAGGTGACCAATTTCATCTTTATTTTGATATTTTAATGAACACATAATCATGCCTACTCACTGATATGAACAGCTATGATTTGAGGTATATCAATTATCTACCATATTCTCTTCACTGGTGCTGTAGTTATTCAAAATCTAAAAATTATATTTTTCAGCAAATGTAATTTTGTTATGTTTCTACATTAATGAATGCCTTACATTATATTACTCAATTTTAAGCAAACCATAATAATTATTTATCTTTAATTTGTATGTGTTATTTGCCCCACATGTCTGCAAGGAATAAAATGTGGTGTGTTAAAGCTACCTAATGTTTTTATGTACAAAATGGTAGCTTAGCAATAGACATATGTTGACATATGTCTTTTGAAAACTGAATAAGATAATATGTATCTTCTAAATAAAAAAGTATGAAACTCAGTAATGTTATGTTTTGATTTAGTAAATGCAAAGTCATTTTTCCTTTTTATGTTGGTCATTGATATGACTGATTTTGAATCTAACCGGAGTTTCTTAATGAATGGGATCGCCATATTTGCGTGCAGGAATATTAGACCATCTAGCTGGTCTCTAAGGATAAATTCTGTATTTACATTTATATAAACACGTTTAATAAGTCTGTTGTTCAGTTTGTTGTTGAAATATTAAAAGTATACATACTGCAGATTTCGTAATACAAATTAGGAAAAAAAATATTATGGCAAGTTTACTTCCGTGCAGACTCTATCGCAGTGCTGTCCAACCCTTTTTAACTCCATTGGCTACCGGATTTTTTATTTCTTGAAGCCGATGGCTACAGCAGCAAACTGAAAAGCAAGGACTATACAGCTGTTAGAACTCTGGCGTGCCATTTAAAATCAGCCTGAGGGCCGCTACTTTAACCGCACCGTTCTATCCGACATCAGCTGTTTTTATCAGGGGTCATGGCCGTATGACGTGTAAGGAGTGGACGCTGCTAATAATGAACACGAATATTTTTTAATAAAAAAAAATACGTTGGGTAAAATAAAATAAATGGAAAATACACATGTAAACAAATTTATCACGCAGAGCTGTCCCTGATTTGAGCATGCGTCATAAACTTTTCCCGATCATATATAAGCAATTATTCTCTTTCACTTTTTTCGCGGCGAGTGATTCTTTTTTTTTTTCGTGTGCATTTTTCACGAATGATTTTTACATTGGAAAATGTATCTGCTGAAATACAAAAAAATAATAAAAAGTAATTATTTGTTTGCTAAACAAAACGTTTCAAATACCAATAGCAGCAGAAGGGGCGAATCCTACAACTTTTGCGACAAAATCGATTTAAACCCCCAAAACGGCAAATAGATCCTTCCTGCGAAATTTCATGTTTTAACCAAAAAAAATAAAGTCTCCATTTGGTAAATAGAGCCTTATTGATTTCTTGCTCAAAACATGAATTTGCGCGTGTGATACTCTATTCGCGTTTTCGTTGCTTAACCATAAAACGTCGCAGTGATGTTGTCATCGCCCCCTCTGCTGCTATGGGTTAATAATGAAAATCACTACGATGAAAATCCTTTTAGGACTTTACAAACAGACTAATTTTTAGAACCTCACCTTGTAGATCAATTACATTATTGGACTGGTCAGTGAGTTTAAAATTGATTCTGGTTAATGAATCATTATGACACCGCATATAGACTGGATTAGTTGGATCCTCGATTATTAGAAACCCTGGAGGAGCTGTTGGTGGAAATGAATATAAAATATATCCTTGCTGAGCTTGATTTGATCGTTCGAGATTTATTTGATAGCTTCCTTCGATAACATCACATACTAAATTGATCGCTATCACCGATGAAATATTCACATTTTGAGGAGCAATATGCCTGCCACCACCATTTGGGTCATTATTATGTGTCAGGATAGTTGTTTGTGGTTGTGATGTTGTTTTTTTCCATTCGTCATGAATTTTTTTTAAACCAAAATCGATGGCATCATTGAGGGATTTTTGTAATCCTAAGATATTATATCCTGGTAATTTGAATGCTGGAATATCTTTGACGGGGATATTATATTCTGTCGTAAATAAAGTTCTTGTTGCAGGACTACTGTCACCTAATACTTCTTGAATAATTTGTGAATGAAATGTTTCCATGTCATTTATGATTTTGTTACATGTTTGTAGAACGCTGATAAATTCATCTCGGGTGAGAGTACCGGATTTAAGGGATATTAACAACAATGAAAAATCATTATTCATCGCTGTGAAGTTTTCAGTGATTTTATCCTGTCGAATTAAGTAGACGTTTCTTTTAGTGGGAGGATCTACCAATTCAAAAAAATTTCAATTTATTGTAATCGCTATAGTTTTTTACTGGATTATCAGATTTTATCCTGTCGGTGATATAATCATTTTTTTGTGGTTCAGGTGGTAATTTAACGGTTTCCCCCGCGGGTGGTAATTCAGGCCATCCCAGTATTGTCCTTATAGAACTCTGATAGATATTGTTACACGCACAGGGGTATTCACTTGACCGAGCGGTGTCAAAACCCTGGCGCGAGTCACGCTGGAAGTCATAAGTTTTCCCCAAATTTTCAAAGACTTCCATACAACTTGAGTTGTAAAATGGAAAGAAAGACGTGTCTGCTATAACTAATAATCTTTGCTCTAATCAATTGGCGACCCAGAGGAGACAACTTGCCCAAACGTCCATTAACTGCACCTTTGCATGGTTTTTATTCATTATCATCCGTTTTCCGTACCGATAGCTTGTCATGCCATAGAAATTACACCAGTATTCCCTTACTAACTGGGAAATATTTAACTGCGCGACCATAGGCCAGTCAATCCACAGAATTTCCGGCGTATCACGCTCATATACATACGCCCATTTTCCACTATGGCCACATAAACGGCACCTACCAAGTTCCAACTTATTGATTCCATTCTATAATTTACTGATTTCCAACCACAAATGCTGCCTTTTCAATCACAATACTTGTATACACCGCTGAATTTTAATATGGACTATGCTACTCCAGCCAGGGACAGTCATTCGGCTTGTGCCTAAAATCACTTCTAACGAACCCAGCATGGTTCAAATTCACTAGCACTCCTCTCTGTGATGTTTGCTCCTACTAACTGGCTAACTATTTCGGGCTAGCAACTCCAAATTTATTACAATATCTACGACGTAACCATCTGTGCTTATTTCAATTGCAGATGATAGCGTCGGCTCATGAACCATTATAGCTATTTTTGATTCTTTTCCAGTAATTTTATTCTACGTTGCAATTCAGCATTGATTTGTTCAATTTGGTATGATCCGATTGGTATGGAAACAACGTTCCAGTCTGGGGTACCATCGTCTTTATTCTTATACGAGAACACCAGTGAATTATTCGGTTGTTGACCACCAAATGATTTTGATCTGATATTAGGCCAACTGTGATACACTCGTAATTTTGCTAACGCTATCTCCTTCACGGGAACTGGGATAGGGAAATTCACACTGAATTCTGGATTTGTTGAGGTTATTGAGATCATGCTTGTTTGTACTGGGTTTGTGTTCTCCACTATTCGTTGAGGTAGTTCCTGCTGTGTTGTCATCGTTATTATACTGTTGTTGTCGCTCTAATTTTGACATCGCAGAATCATAAATACTGACCATCGCTGAGAATTCACTCTCTGATATAATAGTATTGTAATAAATTTGGAGTAAGTGTTAGTGAATTTGAACCATGCTTGGGTCGTTAGTAATGATTTTGGGTACAAGCCGAATGACTGTCCCTTTCGATAACATAGTCCATATTGAAATTCAGTGGTGTATACAAGTAGTGTGATTGAAAAGGCAGCATTTATGGTTGGAAATCAGTAAATTATAGAATGGAATCAATAAGTTGGAACTTGGTAGGTACCGTTTATGTGGCCATAGTGGAAAATTGGCGTATGTATATGAGTGTGATACGCCGGAAATTCTGTGGATGGACTGGCCTAGGGTCGCGCAGTTAAATATTTCCCAGTTAGTAAGGGAATACTGGTGTAATTTCTATGGCATGAGAAGCTATCGGTACGGAAAACGGATGATAATGAAGAAAAACCATGTAAAGGTGCAGTTAATGGACGTTTGGGCAAGTTGTCTCCTCTGGGTCGCCCATTGATTACAGCAAAGATTAATAATTATAGCAGACACGTCTTTCTTTCCATTTTACAACTCAAGTTGTATGGAAGTCTTTGGAAATTTGGGGAAAACATATGACTTCCAGCGTGACTCGCGCCAGGGTTTTGACACCGCTCGGTCAAGTGAATACCCCTGTGCTTGTAACAGTATCATCGAGCGATGACGATATCAACAAGGATAATTGCGAGTATGCGGTTGATACAACATGAAATTTGATTAATGTAGTCTTGTAGTTTGCGTTGGCTGCATGATATTTTTTTTTGTTATAATTGAAATTATTCCCGCGATTGATGTTGCCGCAGAAATGCAAATTGGAACAGCTATCGGGGCCATCATTGTTACCGAGGATAGTATAATACCAGCTCCGGTGATTACACCACTCACAGCGTACACAGTAACATCAATTGCGGTAATTCTTCGTTGGTATTTTTTTTATTTTTATTTGATAATTCCTCAGTGAGGGTTTTGAGTCTATTTTGAAATTCTCTGACCTGATCATAGCGATATTGCGATGATGAAATCATTTTATTTTTAAATCAGTTTACGATTTCAATTGAAACCGTTATTTACTTAAATCCGCTACGAATTCCAAATACCACGTTGTTGAAACCCTGACCAAATTTTTATCAGTAGATGTTATCGTGAACTTTTCAGTTGTATCCTTGTCGATGATCGTTGAAATCGTATTATTGACCCCTGATGAACTCGACGATGAAATATTAAATTGAGTCGTTGTCACTAGTGTTAATCGATAAATGCCTTTGACGGTTGCAGTGATATCTAATTTGTTGTTTGTAGGTGTCCACGCAAATGATCCGTGTTGGATCGTGTATAATACGCTGTTGGTTTTCTCATGAAGATTTTTTTGTTTTTTCAATAATTGTTATCATCCTCGAAAAATAATTTTTGATTGCTTCGATGAAGTTTTTCGTCTCATCGATGGATTTTTTAATATCAGGGAGTTTTATTTCAATTTTATCCAACGGGGTTCCAATAAATTTATCCACGATGTTTCTACGAAAATTTGAAAACTGTTTTCCGTTATCTTCAATTCTAGATTGAAGTGTTGTTAGTTCCAACAGAGAATTTTTTAACTCATCGTTTGAGAGTTTTTAATCTATCTGTAATCGTCGAAAAAAGTACACCCGGTTTGAGTTTACCCTGATCGGAAAATAACACAATAGTATCCTCGATTGCGTTTCGTTGTTTAACTAAAATATCATCCAACGACACATTACTAGTTTTCAATTTACCCTGACGATCTTGAAATACAACTATTTCATTAGAATCAACACTTGCTAAGTTCAACGTCTCAGCTATTTCATCTTCGATTATTTTTTTTATATCACCGGTTGCAGATATTCCTGCAGTGCCATCGGGTTCGGGTTTCTTCAGCGCTGATAAAGATCTCCCCCAAACATCAATCAAATTATTTTATACATCTCTGTCTAAAAGCTTTGATTTCCAGCTATTACTAGTGTATTCATTTACGACAACATGAGGTGGTTTTCCAGAGTTTGAAATAGCGTCAAGGACATTTAATACTTCATTGCCGCATATTGGTGGATCATTCAGTTGTTGTGTTGGTAGCGTAGAATACCAGTGAGGAGTTTTTAAGCGGTTTACATAACGCATGAATTCCTTCGGCGGTGCTAATCCATATGAATCGAAATAAACAATCCCACGTGGATCAATCGCGTATGCAACCCAGTGAGTTCCGGACCCGGTGCTGTTATCGAGATTAATAATACCGGTTTCAACGCTGTTTGGTTGTGCCGGCAATTGATCTTTCATAAAGACACCTCTGAAGTTTTTTATCGCTAGTTTTTTAGCAGCATCGAGTAAATCAAAATTGGACATAGGAACCATCGGTTCCTCAATCGAAGATTTCTGAGTTAGTGAACCGGTCCTAGTCTTCGACCCTTTCCGCTGTACCATGAATACGAGGTTCCTGGTAGTCTTAGACCCTTTCCCTTTTTTATATCCCTATCCAGTTGCTTTCTTTAGTGTCATTCCTGCTGCAGTACCAACGGCTCCTAACGCCGCCGCTTTAGCCACCGCTGGGGCAGCCGCTGCAATCAATGCTGGTATTGCAGCTAACAATGGAAATATACCACCTGATTTTATCATGTTGGCGACTGCACCCTTCGAAAATACAATTTGAACCCCTCGCTTATTCTTTAGCGCATCGTTGAAATGTTTTATTTGACGATCCGTTAATGATATTTTATGTGTACCACTGGACATCTGTGCTGGTTTCAGCGTTATTGTGGTTCCACATTCTTGAGCTGATTTTGATTTTAATTTCTTGACTTGTCCATCAGTCAGCTTGACACTAGCAACACTATATGGCATTTTATTGTAAAACACATTTATGCTTTCAATTGATCTAATTGTGAAAATCGTTTACGATTTCAATCAAAGATTTTCCACTGGTGCATCAATAAGTCTCATTCGTCCACCAACTCATTCAAGTAGCATTGATTTATCACTGAGAATGACAGCAACCGCTCTATAATCAACACCACCAGGGTCTATACGAGTCCTAAAATGTATGTCAACGACGGATTGTCTCATTAAATCAAGATGTTCCAGCGAAAAGTAATAAATCGGATAGAGGCTTTTAAAATCAAGTTGCGATATTTGTAAACCAGTATCGACATTTTGATCACGACCCATATATGACAGCATCCGATGATATACACGTGCTATATGGTTAGTGTCGTAATCAAGCTGTATATCCTCAGATGGTTCTTGTTGTCCGTTTATTCTCAGTGAAACCTCATTGACTCCTAACCGATAAAATATATGACTGCGTTCTTGGGAACCTAATCGATTCCGATTCTGCAGCGCTATAAATATATGACGTGGAGCTGAAACACCTTGTTTTGATGCCAGGTGCCATGTAGATGTATCAGCAACATTATCCTCTTTGGCATCAGTTGTTGTTGTTAGCCAACTTATCAATGATTTGCCACCTGTGTCCATAAATGAAAGTAGCCGCTCTTCCATGGTAATTGATGGGGTCACTACTGGCATCCACAATACTATTTTACTCAAAACAACTTTACCATCAGCGGCACCAGTACGCCAAATTGCATCATTGTCATTGCCTTTTCGCACTAACGCGATTGTGTGTTTGGCTCCATAGATGACTTTCCTGACATTTCTGCAGAATCCAAATATGTGATGGAGTGGAATAGCACATGAAAAATATCGCTGTTGTCTTCGCAACTTTGCTACTCGTGTTGCAAACCCTAGATTGAAATTACCATTAACGCCTCCGAGAATATCAAACGCAGCTCCTGGTCTAGCTCGACGTTCTGGATTAGCTGCTTCTTGTTGATCGGCTTCTGCATTATCTCTTGCTGTTAACACTTCAATGTATTGAAGGTGGTCAGCGTTATCAGAGGTATCCTTTGCAAACATCATAGATGGACCAGCCGACCTTGTATAATCATCAGAACATCTTGCTAGCCCGATTATTGTTGTTGCAACATCAACTTCACGGTCTACTGATTCAATTTCCTTTCCATCAATGAGATATCTTACACTTTCAAATAACGCCATGATGCCATTATTAACAAAACCAACTCGGACATTTGCGTTATCTGCATATGGGGTATCAGCTGCAACATTTGTTACGAGTTTTCACTCGATTTCAATAAATGCTTCACATGGCAAAAAGTATTTACTGGTATCTTGAACTTGAAGTTCTTAGGTTGGGTTGTATTGCATGATAGGAATAGAATTGATAATTGCGGACAGAATCATCTTTTCGCACTGGGGCATCTAAATCAAACGCCGGATCAGCTGTTTTTTTTTAAACATTATTATTATTATTATTATTCACATTAGTTTTTTCAATTGTGAAACTCTTTGTAATCATCATCGTCGTTGAAAAATTTTCGAATTTCTTTTTGGTTTCAAACCACTTCCTGTTATTTCGTTCATGATAGCGCTATTTTGTACATCAAGTAATGGAGTCATCGGTGTAGCCACTAATGATGCTAATTTTTCTTCCACTGCGCTATTTATTGCTTTGCTGACACTTGCAGGCATCACTGTTGTAGATGGCAGTACAACTGGTTGCTTTTTTCGTCGTCGCACCAATGATGTTATTTTATCCTTTGCTGCAGAAAACGCTTTTCCGGCAAGATCTCCAACAGCACCAATACTCTTATCACGAATAACATCAATTGCTTTCATTCCTAATTGTTTAGCCAACGGCATCACTTTTGGGGCCATTCTTGTAAATAACCCTGCAATGGTATCACCGAAACCATCTCCGTAATATGCTCTATAAACAGGCAATCGTGAGTTTACAACATAGACGCCGGTTGGTTTGTCATGGTTGTAGTGTATGCTCATCTTATTATAAAAATACTAGTGTTTTCAATTGCTAGCAATTTCAAATCCAAAGAATTTTCGACTTAGTCGCTGTAATAATCAGTATGATTTTCCGCTAACTCGTTAATGAAATCTCGATATGTTGCAATATCCATGATACCACCTTGAAATAACCGCCTGCAGATATCAGCTGCTTCATTAATTATTTCTGGAGAGTTATTTCCAGCTCGTTTTCCTCCGATGAGAACTTCTAATCGTAATATATCACTGAGAAAAATACCAGGACATGAAACGCTAGCGTTTCCATTTAGACGATTTTCCCCTGAAATTCCACTCCCCAGAAATTCCTTCTTATCGTATGGCTGTCTTATTTGGAGTTCAAATTTTCTCTTGAAGTCCCTGTATTCCTTTATCTTTCTATCTAAACTCCCAGTATTTATTTCATACACTATATCAGCCCATTCATTATGTGATATTCTATAATCCGTATAATTGTCCCTGAAAAACTTCTCTTGTGAATCATAGCTGTTAGCAGCAAATTCACCTAAATTGTCTATATCCTCGTTGAGAATTCGTTTTTTAGCGCTATCGGTAAATATAATTGATTTAGGTAGTCCACTAACTAGTTCTTCCTGAAATTCTTCAAATTTTCGTTCTGATATATCCTGAGGAAGTGATTGCAATGATTTTTATTGATTGTTTAGTTCTTTTTGCTATTTTTTCTAACACAGGGAGAAAAGTCTCTTCTTGTTTTTTTTTCCTTCTTCAGAGATTGTTGACACTATCTGTTTCGTTGTTGTAGTTATTGGTTTAAACAACTCTTCAGATCCCGCAGCAAAGTCAGTCTGAAGACTCTGTCGTTCTTGCAGTTTATTCATGACAGAGTCGCGAATTGGTATAAATCTCTTAATTTCATCTAGTCGCTCACGAGCCAATCTAGTTGTTAATGCTTCATTGACCATTATTTGAAGTTGCAAACAATTTTTCAATTTGAATTCCCGTAGCCTTTTTCGATTGATAATTGTTGCATTGATTTTATTTTTTATAAACAGAAATTTTATTTTTTATTCACTATGAAATATTTTTTATAAACAAATTTTATTTTTTATTCACTGTTTTTGGTGGTTTTTCATTGATTTTTGACTGTTTTTGATGCATTTTTGCCTGCTTTTTCACTAATTTTGATGACTTTGATCAATTTCATTAGGGTCAAGTAGTAGATTTTGCAGGGGATTTTCCATAGGGAAAAGCTGTTAGGATTCATTTTTGATGATTTTTGACCAAAAAATCGATAATTTTAGTCAATAAATGCCAAAAAATTACAAAAACAACCAAAAATCACCAATAATTTCAGTCGGGTAAAGTAGTCGATTTTGCATGGGATTTTCCATAGGGAAAAGCTGTTAGGATTCATTTTGATAATTGTTGGATTGATTTTATTTTTTTTATTCACTATGAAATATTTTTTATAAACAGAAATTTTATTTTTTGTTCACTGTGAAATATTTTTTATAAACAAAAATTTTATTTTTTATTCACTGTTTTCGGTGGTTTTTCATTGATTTTTGGTGGTTTTTCATTGATTTTCATTGATTTTTTGACTGTTTTGGTGGTTTTCAGTTGAAAATATCTTTGAGATTTTACGGTCAAGTAGTCGATTTTGCATGGGATTTTCGATAAGGAAAGGCTGTTAGGATTCATTTTTGATGATCTTTTACCAATTTTCATTGATTTTTGACCAATTTTCATTAATTTTTGTCTGTTTTCATTGATTTTTGATAAAATAAAAAAAAAACGTAGGGTAAAGTAGTCGATTTCCCATAGGATTTTCCATTTCAAAATCATGATTGCTGCAACTAACAATAAAAAATATTTTTCTCATAGAATTTTTATTCCTGTGAAATATTTTTAATGCATTTTCACTGATTTTTATCAATTTCAGTTGAAAATCTCCTTGAGATTTTACGGTAAAGTAGTCGATTTCGGTCAAAATCGTTCATTTTCTTGAATTAACGCCCGTATATTTCTAATTTTAGAATTAACCTCTTTTTTCAATTCATATTCCCTACCCAATTCTTTTCGTATTCCTTCCACGATAGTATATAACGGGACAAACACACTTACTTAACTGGAAAATGCAAGAGAGTCCCGAATAGAATTCTGAATTTTTTTGATTAACGCATATTTCTTTGGTAGCATATACTTGTTAGTGCTAATACCATATTCTATATCCTGAAAATCTGACAAGATTTGATCAGGATTTAACCCATCTGATAGTATAATATCCTGGCTTTACAATTTTGCAATTTCAACTATAATGCTATTCATATTTTCAAAATTCATATATGATAATACATATTTCTAATTTATTTTTCAAAAATAATGAGACGTTAATATTTTCAAAATTCTGTATATAAATATATTTTTCAAAAATAAATGAGCCCTTAATATTTGCAGAATTCATTCTGTATATAAATATATTTTTCAAAAATAAATGCAGAATTATTTCTCTATATAAATATCAATATATTTTTCAGAATTCAGTCTGTATATAAATATAAATATATTTTTTAAAAATAAATTCAGAATTAATTCTGTATATAAATATAAATATACTTTCCAGAATTTAGTCTGTATATAAATATAAATATATTTTTCAAAAATAAATGCAGAATTAATTCTGTATATAAATATAAATATATTTTTCAGAATTCAGTCTGTTTATAAATATAAATATACTTTTCAAAATTCATTCTGTATATAAATATACATATATTTTTCAGAATACAGTCTTTATATAAATATAAATATATTTTCAAAATTCATTCTGTATGTCAATACAAATATATTTTTCAGAATTCATTCTGTATATAAATATAAATATATTTTTCAAAAACAAATGCAGAATTCAGTCTGTATATAAATATATTTTTCAGAATTCATTCTGTATATAAATATAAATATATTTTTCAGAATTCATTCTGTATATTAATATAAATATATTTCTTAGAATTCATTCTGTATATAAATATAAATATATTTTTCAAAAATAAATGCAGAATTCAGTCTGTATATAAATATAAATATATTTTCCAAAAATAAATGCAGACAAAAATAAATAACAATGATGAGCGGTTGTCAGTCATTTGGCCCCCTTGATATAGGCCGCTGTGGTTCTTTTAATCTTCGATTTTTAATCTTCGATTTCGATTTGAACCTTTTTTTTGGCCGGTAATTCATTTTGAACACCATACGGGGTTACCCAAATGTGACGGAGAGCTAATTACATCCATGGTTGTTATTTATTTTAGGTCATGTATATTTACATTCACCGAAACATATTCCACTAAGAGTGAATCTAACTCGTCAAATAACGGGTTAGAATCACAAGAGGGTATGTTTACGTGAAAGAGACCTAGAGGTTACATATATACGACAACACATCTTTGGAACTCCTTGGTTGACTTCACATCCAAGTAAGCCCAAAGGGACCCGAAACATACATCTCCGGAAGGGAGGCCTAACGTGGCAAACGCCATCTTAGACCGCCCAGAAGATATGCTTGGGGGTGACGGCACAACATATACTTAATTAACTTAATTAAGGGGACGTCACAATGCCGTATAATCTCCACTCGAGTGTTGTGGCAGATGTTAGGCATAACATGTACTTAATTAACTTAATTAAGGATGGATATATGATGGAATTTGTGATGTAATGATGAGGGGACAGCACAAGACAGCATAAACATGAAACGACGGGGCGGATTTTCTACGGCCATCCGACCAATCAAAAGCAACCCATGAAATTAAACCCGGTTGCATGATTGAGAAAAGTCAACCACGCACACGTGTCAATGGCGTGGGTTATTTTTGATCGGTCGGATTGGCTTTCGAAAGCCCCAGCTTTATACCTTTCATATAGTATATAAGTGACTTAATACAGCAGAGTCAATCCACAGGTGTGTTATTTTATTTCCTTGAATTACTTATTAATGGTGTTTCACAGTATTTAAATGAGACCGACAATTTGAATTAAACACTAAAAAAAAGAATACAATTGTTTGAAAACATTTTATATTTTATTTCTTTTCTTACAAAGCAGATAATTAATTATACCCTCTGAATCACAATCTAAGGGAGATAATCCATAAACAAGTTGACACAATCTAAGGGAGATAACCATGAACAAGTTGACACGATCTAAGGGAGATAACTCCCTTGGTTATATTTAAGGTTATGAAAGAGTTATCTCCCTTCGTGTATTAGACATACGAAAATCGAATTTTTTTTCTTCAATTTTTTTTTATAGAAAAAGCCGAATTTTGAACTCCTTTTGCAACAAATTGTACTGAGGGTATACAAATATTGAAATATTTACCGGCTTCATTCATATATTGGAATATTTTTTCTTCGTTAGTAACTGCATTAAATGATTTTATAGGCCTCGCTTTTTTCGAGTATTTTCCAGTGTTTCCTCGTTTTAAATTCTCACTTTGTGAAATAGCCTGTAGGTTTGATAAAGAATTATTCTGAGAATCGGAATCAATATGATCGATAACAAAACCATCCCTGATTATTCCATTAAACACCTCGAAGAAGAATCTGTGACAGTAATAATTTTTCTTCCCAGCATTAAACATCAAATACCCTCGATTAGTCACAAATCCAACTGGCTTCTTCAATCTGCGGTTTCTGATAATACCATCACGGGATGCTTCATAATTAACAAGCACGGGGTGAGTTCTGAAATCTTGGCTCATTTGTATAATAATACTATTTTTCTAATTTATTATTTGCTTTAATAATAAGTCTCTGTATATAATCTTGAGGGGTCTTATGATTTTGGCATCGTTTGTTGTCAATGACGGTATTTTTTATTCGTTTATCATAATAGCGTTTTAGTTCCCTGTATCGTTTGCCGCCACAACTGAGACATAATTGTGATTTTCCCCTTACCCACACCCACATCGGAGGCACGGAAGGGGGCCAAGGGAACCGTTGCGAACGCTCTGTAATTGATACCCACATAATTCGCTTCTGCATGATTTGTTACACGGGGTTGTTGATCCAATCATAAGCCATTTGCAGTGATTCATTATATATAAATTTCTTATTTAAATACTTGTTTTAATTATATGACTGAGGAATTTGAGAGATTATCAGCAATTAAGCCCTACAAAAATATTAAATTCAATCTCGATAGAACCCTCAAAGATGTGCCAAAACGGGCAATAAATGATAACAGCTTGATAAAAAAATTCGTGACTGTGTTGTTGAATTTAAGCGTGATGGAGCATCTCATAGCTGGTCAACATTTCGAATTGATGGTGTAGTAGATGCCACCATGAACGATGAAAACGCAGCTATGATAATATCACAACTTGACAACAAAAAGTATTTTTTTAGAGTGAAATTCATTATCCGTGTAGAATCATCCGGTTGGATTATACGAGACAAATTTGAACCAATTCTCAAAGACAAGAAAACAGTCGTTGTTAGCCGTGATTCTAAGCCGGGTCTGTTAACTGGAATTGACAAACCATACTATGCATACGAGCATACCCTGAAACAGCAGTTGTTCATGGGATATATCCGTTAAATGAAAAACCTGATATGGGAAAACTAAAGCCAATGAAATACTCGTCGTCAATGGCTTTGCCACTCAACTGTGTAGCAGAACGAATAATAGAACACTTCACAAATGCATCCCGGGGAAATAAATTGACCGATCTAAGACGCAAAAAAAATAAATGACTGGGGATTAACAGTTAGGAAGAACGGAGCAGCTATTAGCGATATAGCGAAATTAGAAACATTACTGAGATTTCCAATAACCGTTACAACGATAACCGGAAAAGTATTATATGAATCAAAATATAATAAAAATGGAGCCCCAATTAAAATTATTAATCACAACGAACACGCATGGACATCCGCTGTCACAATATTTCCACGGAACAGAACAATAAAGTATATACTCGAGTAATTCTTGGGAGAAGAATTTTCCAGGGATGGTTTTCTCGTTGAAGAGAAACTATTCGATCCTATTGCGCATTTGACTAAAAACGACCCTGTGTCAGTGTGGTTACTTCGCAGCACTGAAAATCAAACGGATATTTTTGATCAGTTTGTAAGACCAAATGGTGAATTATACCGCACTGAAGCATTTCACAACAAAATGAAAAAAACAGCTAGTGGGTTTTTAACAATAGGGGAAGCCACCGATGAACAATTATTAACAAACTGTTTTACAATTCCATCGGTTGCAGCTCATTTTGCAAGAAAGAAAAACACATGGAAACCAACACGAACTGAATTCTTGCCAGATATTGAGGCTAGTTGCCTCGAATTTAATCATGGCGGTTTATACAATAACAATTACGACCGTGAAAAAATCATTTCAGTTGATATGATTGCTTGTTATCCAGCAAGTTTTCTTGGTTATGGAGAGTGTACTGAGTATTTTAAACGATTTGGACACCCCACCCATGAAATAACTCGTGTTGCGATTAATGGACCACTGCCTGATTTTGATTTAACAGGTTTTGCTCGTGTAGTATCATTTGAATTCTCAGCAGGACTTCATAGCTCTTGTTATATTTGGATTGGTAGACACATGTCTGAAAAGAAGTGGCTGCCAATAGCGTTATTACGGTTCATGATTGATACAAAAATGTTAATTTCGTTGACAGTCAGTGAAGCAATTATATCATATTGGAAACAAACTAATGTCTGGTTACCAGAACCAGAAAGTCTTGATAGTATAATTGACGAATCCAGAAAACATATTCAGGCAGATGAAAAATATATCATTGAATGGTCCAAACGGGTATTTAATCAACGAAACAGTGAAGCAAAAGATCTCGGCAGAAGAATAATTAAAAAAATTCACTCAGGGTGGCAAATGTGACTATAAAAGATATTCTTCACGATTGATTATAGATAAAACCGAATATGACTTTGTAATTGCAGATGCAGTATCTAAAAACATATATGTGGATCGCAAGACGCTTTTTTGTCCAATGGAACAAAATTGGGTACAATTGTTACTTACAGCGACGGTTACAGTTCTCCGTATACACATTTGAGGTCGTCTATGCTGGGTTATGCTTGTATTAATTTATTTTCAATGATAAATAGATTTCCTGACACTGCAGTTAGAGTTGCAGTTGATTCATTTTATATTGACAAAAAGTACATCAACGAGGTGACTAAATTTACTAGCGATAGCAACGAACACTGGGGTACATGGAGAATTAAAAGGAAACACTGCATGATTATTCTGAATCAGCAGATGTTGAGATTAAAAACAGTTACTTACAAGGAGATAATTTATCAGAACGGTCTAATGCACCACCGATATCAGATCCGATTTGTAGATATAAAACAGTTTATTTAAACGGCTGTGGCGGGTCGGGAAAGACGACTCGGGCAATTGAATTATATCGAGGGAAAAATCCTACGGATTTCACAAATATGATTGTGCTGACACCAACACATAGATTAGCGCGAGAAATAAAACAACGAAACGTTGACGCTTGCACTTATCACAGCTTTTTTCGATACAAGGGTGATGAATGGACCCCTGAAAGAATGGGTGAGAAATTTATCCCTAGGGTTATTATTTGGGATGAGATATGTACGGTTTCGGTAGATGCATTAAAAATGTTTCTTGATTGGTTACTGCGCGCGAATACGAAAGTAATAATGTGCGGCGATCATGGCCAACCACTACCATTTGTTGGTTTATCCCCGCATGATTGGTTGAAAGGGTTTGTTGACTATTATGAAGAAATTGATACTGATTATAGAGCACTTGATGAACAATTGCGTGAGGTCAAGAAATTAATTAGATTACAACCGGATAGAATTCAATGTCAAATAATCAGAGAAATAATTCCTGAAACTCCCATGGAGGAATTTTGGGAAACATGGAGACCGAATGATTTGATAGTAGCAAGTAGAAAAATAGTCAGAGACACACTTCAGATGAAATTATTTGAAACACACAAAGAAAAATTTCCAACACTTCCAGTACCACTCTGTTATAGACCTTCGGATACACGAAAGCAGAATATCGAAGTTGATATTCCTGGACAAATTGAAAAGCAAATTCTCGTATTAAATGATATTGTGCTGGTTGATATCAGTGTTGTCGAAGACGCATTGCGTGCTGATAAATCGCCATGGACACTGGGTTATGTAACAACAATACATTCCTCACAGGGATTAACCATCGCGGATACAATTGTTTGGATAGTCGATAATCGCATTGAGTGGTCAAATTTAGTCTATCTTGCAGTGTCTAGAGTACGGCGAATAAATCAACTTCGAAGAATTGTTTTCGATGATAATGACACAACAATGGATGATATTGATGTTAAAATTATTGATAAAAAAAACTCCGGTTACAAACAACAAGACAAAAAAAACGAGAATTTGACATTGATGCTGAATTAATAATCACTTTGAAGAAACAACAGAATAATCACTGCGCAAGTTTCAATTGTATAATGCGTTGGCAATATTCGGATAAAGATCCTCGCCAATTTACCGTAGACAGAAAAAATAACAGTCTCGGTCATGTAAGAAACAATGTGATGTTGACTTGTCTTGAGTGCAATAGACGCAACGGCGCTAGTAAAAACCCTGCGGTGGCAATTGAGTATCGTCAGGAATCACTTGTAATTGTTCGCGTGTAAAACCCCGCTGAGGGGCAGTTGAATCCAATATATAGATCGGAGGTCTACCAGTTGATCGTGTTATAGTAGATATTTTATGCGAAGTGACACTCCAAATAGGATCAGTAGCCCTTTTTTACCACCTTCAAGCTCTCCTGGTTCATATAAATATCTCACGGTGACATTGCCAAGAATTGGCTGAGAAACGCTATCCCGCTGTGGTTGTGGTATATACTTTTTTTTTTATTGCGTTGTTAGGTTTCATATTGATTGCTCTGGTAATCTCGTTATTTAGCGCCGCAACTACCCCTGGTAACCTTTTGACCCATTCACGGGATCTTTTTTCTTGGATGAATTCTTTTGCGTATTGATATCCAAATAACCGCTCAGCAAGAGTCCGATTAAATCGTTCAACAATTGCCTGATCGCGATGTAGTGCAATATATCCTCGTCGTATTGTGACATTGTGAAGTTTCATTGTAGATAACACTGCACCCTGAAATTCCTTGCCAGGATCAACTTGTAATAGATTTGGCCAATGCAGAGGACCCTTTCGATAAATCTTTTCAAATGCAGAAGCAACTTCAGGTGATGATTTTGTTTTTAGCGGTTCTGCTTGTTTGTATCTACTCGCAACATCAACTACAGTTAACGCATATTTGTAACCACCATCATGTGGTAAAAACAATAAATCAGCTTGATGATCTTCATTGGGTCCGGTTACATCAAAATGCGAGAAATTAATTTGTTTAGGACGCGGTAGATAAATTTGCCATATAGCCTGTTTGGATAACCAATTAGCCGCAGTGGCCTTTTTCACTTTTGCGGCGTTGGCAAGTTTATTGATTGCAGCGTTACCCCTCCAGTATCCTTTTGAAGAATAATAAATAAATTCCATGTTGTTATTAATTACCGGCACCTAACATCAATTTGCATTTCATAGCTGATTTTACCAACCACGAAGCCAATTTTTCTTTGAAAGATTTATCAGGAATAGCATTTAATGCATGAATTAATTTCACATCTGCGAGATGCCTGTGTTGCAAATTGCTGCTTTTATATGCAACATCATGAGCATGACACGCCTTATCAATAGCATTTATCGGATACTCGCCGGGTCGGGGTTGGTTTTGATCATCAAGTCTGATATCTAATCGTGTTCTGGGGCCACAGTAGCTATATCCTGGAAGGTGCTTTTCTCCGGGGTACTTTGCCCATGGGGTTCCAGGGAGTTTTGCAAATTTAGCTGCGATATCACCTCCTCGTTTTTTTTAAAAACATTTCCAGATTTCATAGAAACAAATCTAAACTTTTTAATACCACATGTTGCACATCTACCAGTAAGTGCTGATCTGTTATTTTTAGTTGTAATCGTCGTCACATCATTTGTGCCAGTACGCGTTTTACACTTCACACAATATAGATTCATAATTTATGTATAAGGATATGAATATAATTGATTTTTCAGCGACTAAAACAAAAGAACCAGTTAAGCATCATGCAGCGCTACCAAACTCTATCCGCGCAATTATAATTGGACCATCTGGATCCAGCAAGACTCAATTGTTGCTCAATTTAATAATGAGATGGATGAAGTGGGATAAGTTGTATTTAGTTGCTCCTAGTGTAGATGATCAACGATGCTATGAAGTGCTAAAAGATTTTAATGAAAACGCTTAAGAGATTGCCGGCGAGTGTATTATTGAATTTATAACCGATATTGACGAGGCACCATCAGTAGAAGACCTCGATGGAAGTATCAACAATTTAGTTGTATACGATGATGTCATGCTAGATAAACAAAAAAAAACCAGTTAGAATATTTTCCCGAGGCAGGCATAAAAGCACTGATGTGATATATGTAACTCAACGCTACACTCAGATTCCAAAAGTGATCAGAGATAACTGTAATATTCTTGCTGTATTCAATGGCGTTGATACACATACGCTACGAAATATTTGGCAGACATGGTGCTCTGATATGGACTTCAATCAATTTCTAAATTTCTTTAGTCATGCTCAGTCGGCCCCACACGGATTTATAACAATAAATTAACATGACCCTCGAACACGATATCGTATTGGACTTGATCAAATATTCGGTTGAAATCGTAAAAGAATTATTAACCCATAGCAGCAGAGGGGGCGATGACAACATCACTGCGACGTTTTATGGTTAAGCAACGAAAACGCGAATAGAGTATCACCCGAGCAAATTCATGTTTTGAGCAAGAAATCAATAAGGCTCTATTTACCAAATGGAGACTTTATTTTTTTTGGGGGGGGGGTTTGGGGGGGGGGGGGGGTTAAAACATGAGATTTCGCAGGAAGGCACTATTTGCCGTTTTGAGGGTTTAGATCCATTTTGTCGCAAAAGTTGTAGGATTCGCCCCCTCTGCTGCTCCAATAGATGAATATTATATATAGAGAGAGTCTCTAATGATCGATATAGGTGTATTACGTTACAGTTGAGGTCGCCACCATCAAATGCTTTTCCGTCATAATAATCGTGCTTTTGCATATGCACGTACCTTGTCTACCAAATGACGTCATATGCATGTCACACCATCAAAGTGTTCATTACCGCGACTTACTTTTGAACTTTATTTGATTGGATTAGTGCAGGTAATTCCGGAAAAGGCTTTGGCAAAGGTCTTTTATGCTTTACCGTACCACATCGTGATGCTGGGTTTTCCGTCGATTTCCCTCTTTGTGCACTCTATCACCACTGAAGTATTTCTGAAATGGATTTGGGTAGGAAAGCCATACTCATCATAGCGGGTTACCTCCCTTTGGAAGAAGAATGCCTCTGCCACCGAAATGAAATCTGGAGTTAAAATGCCACGAGAGAAAACGGTACTTTGTCATGACTGCATCACTCCCAGTTTTAACTGTAATTTCTGCGACCATTTCTTAACAAAAATAATAAGGAAAAATCAGGAATTCCTTACTCGCCGAGGTGTGACATGGATGGCATTGCGACATTGCGGGCACAGACGTCATACTATTTCAGTAATGTAGCACCTAAGTATCAAAGTATTGTCCTTTCGGCCAGGGTTCGACACGCTAATCACTGAGCCACCATGGTTCCCTAGAAAAGTGAATCTTGCTTGGATATATTATAAATTATTCTCTGATGAAAGATTTAGTTACCGTTTATAAAAGGGTTGTTATTGCATTCATATTTATTGTAATTAATATCTATCTTAATAAATATACCGAGCACAAAGTTTATTAAATACACAAATATAGAAACAACATGAGTAATACGGACTGGATTAAGAACGTTTACATCGCGAACATTAATTATCTCAAGCAAGAAGTTCCAGGAAGATAGTTCAAAGACTAAGTTCAACATGGTGGTAGTCCAGATATAATTTTAAAAAACATGGCAGTGGCCCTGATATAATACAAAAGGCCAATATCTTAATTATCAGGTAAGTCACAATTTTACAAAATTGGTACATTCATTATTAATTTAGGACGATAAATATAGTCATAACAAGTCTTTATGCCGGGTTTTACCTGTAACCGACAATTTTAAATTAAAACGACAAACACGTCCATGTAACGAGTGATTCTTCGTATATCCTGCTGGCAACGTAAGGTTTAAGTTGTAGAAATATTGTTGCACAATACGTTTCAATGACAATAAAGCCATAAACAATATAAGTCACTCAACTCCAAAAACTGTTGCGATCACTTTTAATCACGTCGTCTCATGAGAGAAGCATGGAACATTGCCATATGGTTCAAAATAATTCCTGAGTTAGAGGCTTTGTTGAAATGGTCAAATTGTAATTACTTTAACAGCTATACCGTAAGGGTATTATTATTACAGAAAATATCGAAAGCTAATTCTTTGAGACATTCCATATGACTTAACAGCAATAGCATTACCGTCTTTATACGAATGAGAATATATTCATAACTAACGCTTTCTGTGGTTCTTGTTACGTCATTATATGTTTGACCACTGTGAAGAAATATCGTTGTCGGTGCGTTAATCTCGTTGCCATTTTGTTATTTCAGTGCCTCTCACTCTCTCCATATCTGCACAAAAGTGATGTTTAATCAAAGTTCTTGCATTTTATATCGACTAATTGGTTTTATTTATCAGAAGATATTCGAATCCAAACTCTAATTGAACCTTCATGTTTCTGTCTACCTTCTAATCAATACTATTCTTTCAAATGAGATGCCACACTGTGCAACTGTCACTGTCTCTAGCTCGAACCATACACTATATATATCTATGTTACCCATGCTCCGGTGGCTTAGTGGTTAGAGCGTCGGCCGCGAAAGCGATAGGTCGTGGGTTCGACCCCTTCGCCGAGTCATACCAAAGACTTACAAAAATGGTACTAACAGCTGCCTCGCTTGGCGCTCAGCATTAAGATGTTAGTGTTAGGACTGATCGGCCTAGTGTCAGGATAATGTGACTGGGTGGGACATCATGTTACATGTCTGTGACATAATGCCCCAGTGTTAGACATCACTATAAACTGTCTCACTACAGACATCGTAGCGAAATGACTGAAAAATTGTTAAAGCTACGTTAAAAATCCTAATCAAACATACAAAAGAACAAAATGGCTCCAAGATGCCCAATTATAAGCAAAATAAAAAGGACTTTGCAGGCAAGTTCGACTGAACATCTATGGTACCATAGCCTACCAAAATTTAACCCCAACAGTTAATTATTACTGTTAATCAAACCGTGTCACAAATAATACATTTAACAGTAATCTTATGTCTTCAATTGATTGTACATTATAATTACAAAATTATTTAACAAAATATAAAGATGATGGCATTGTTGTGTAAAATTCGTGAGGTAATAAAGCTATCTGGCATGGAATGGACTGTATCAATAATAATAATGATGACTTTGTATAGCGCTTAGTCTTTAGAAGCACTATGCGCTTTACAGCTTCTATAATGATATGACAACAAAAAATAAAACACCATGAAATTAGAAAACATGAAAAATGTTAAAACTATTTGAGGAAGGAAATGATTTGATCGTTAAGTTTGTTGTTGCGGTCGAAAATGTCAGTTTTAAGAGCACTCTTGAAAGGAATGACTGTGTCTTTGTGTCTGATGTCACTGTGCAATTCGTTCCACGTTGCTGGGCCCTGGCATGCTAAAGAACGTTGTCCATATGACTTTTTTTTATGGTTTAACGCCATTTTTCAGCACAATATAGGCTATACATGGCGGCCAGTATTAATGGTGGAGGAAGAAACCGGACAAACCCCGGAAAGAACCACCGACCCACGAGAAGCTACTGGCAAGCTTTCTCACATAACTACATTTGCCGAATATTAGACTCGAACACATGCAGACAGAGGTGAGATGGCAGTGGTCCGTAACGGACAGCGCTTTAGACCACTCGGCCACTCGGGGCCCCTCCATATGACTTAGTTTTCATAGTATTTTAAGTATTTCGTCTACTAAGACGTACACAGTATAAAATACTCACTCTAAACAACAGTAACTGTCAAGTTTCACTTCCACATGGTAATATTATCATCATCAAAAAATAGTATACATAAATAGAGACCCATAGATCTTGGTTCCGGCCACGCATATAGTTTGTTATAACCGGAACGTGGCGTTACCGGTTATTAGTTCTTTGTTGACTATACTTTTCTCTCTCTCTCTCTCTCTCTCTCTCTCTCTCTCTCTCTCTCTCTCTCTCTCTCTCTCTCTCTCTCTCTCTCTCTCTCTCACACACACACACACACACACACACACACACACACACACACACACACACACACATACATACATACATACATACATACATACATACATACATACATACATACATATATATATATATATATATATATATATATATATATATATATATATATATATATATATATATATATATATATATATATATATACCACATACGTTAAAAATAACATGGCATTTAAAGTGTTGGTATAAAGCAAATATATATATACCAATACTATTGGTATATCAAGTAGTGATCCGCCCATAGCGCAATAATACGAATATATAAACATTCTTTCTACCGTAGGCCTATAGCTCTATGAAGAATTTCTACTCATTCATTAATCATAAATGACATGAAATTAACGACACAAATATTAATAGTCCCTGTTTTCTAAATATGAAAATGGTACACAATTTCATCGGAATCTTGTCTTTTTCCTCTCCCCCTCTCATGCAAAATAAGCACAAATCTGGAGTGAGAGAGAAATATATTGCGCTGGACGAAAACATTAAAGCTGAACTTGTACCAAGTAACCCACAGTACTCTGTTTCCTCGTAAACCTATGCTTACGATTTCCTTGGGATTTATCTATAGTATTCATAATATCAATGATACATTGTTGCAATCGTCAGACGACACACAAGGCCTACATGTTAAATTTGTCGGTTACGATGCGCACATACTGTATTGTGTTTTAAGCCCTTGTTGTTGTCTCTGAAACCAGTTTTAATCGAGTATTAATAATTAAATATAAAACTGTCCAAATGGTCGCCAGCCCCCCCCCCCCTCTCTGGAGCAAAAATACACGAAAATACAAGCGTTGTGGATTTTTGCTTGTGTCATACGACGATGTCTCTGGACCTATGAATGATGGCAATGTTAGTCAAGACGTACAGAGAGAGAGAGAGAGAGAGAGAGAGAGAGAGAGAGAGAGAGAGAGAGAGAGAGAGAGAGAGAGAGAGAGAGAGATGTTTAGTCTGTAGAATCGCTAATTAAATCAAAATGATGACTTAGTTGAACTGTCAATATATTAAAATATTTTAATTACCTCTTGTTGGTTCGTGATTCCAATTCGTTTATATTCCACGTGATTTTCCAAACGACAGTAGGTCAATGACAGTACATGCATAGTCTATAATAAGATCACCGTGTTTGCAGTGCACTACTTTCTTTATTTAAAAAAACAACACAACAACATATTTTATGTTTAAATAATGTGTGTGTCTTATATTGATTTAATAAATGTGAATAAAACAAGAAAATGAAAAAGAAAACAATCAATTTATCAATTTGAATATGTGATTGTGAATAACAAGAAAAATCGTAGAACTAGATTTTGTAGCAGACAGCCACTTGGTTGTGAGGAGGTCATTTACTCGGGCAATATATCAGGAGCACATCGTAACTCCAACTTGCAAATATTTGTATTTGTATGTGATATAAATAAAATATATGTATAGTATGTAGGCTGTATCATTGATATACCACTCGTTGTATAAATTTTTCATTAAAAGGAAACTCGGGCAAGCCTCGTTTCCTTTTAATGAAAAATGTATACATCTCGTGGTATATCATTGATACAGCGTACATACTATATATATATATATATAAAGAATACAAATTATATGGCATATAAGAGTCCTTTCAAATGCACTCGATCCAGCAAGGGATCACGTTTGTCAGGGATTGGTTAAGATAAATGCAAAAAACTGACACGCAACAGTGCAAAACTAGAATCTCTCTAGCCTAAGCGCTTTCGACTCTTAATGAGTCTTTATCAAAGGCAAAAACAGAACATAGACAAGACAAACAGGTAAAATACAGAAACCGTGTTTACAAAACTTTACATACCTGTTTCTACAGGAATTAAACCTTGAAATGTATTGTTACAACCGGGTTTCTATCATGTGTTGACAGGTTTTGCACCTTTTATCGCGACAGGGGCCAGATTGACTAAGGTTGAAAGGATACCATTTATCCTGACCTACCTTCCAGACAACCCCAAAATAGGTAAAATCATCGGAAAACACTGGCCCATCGTAGAATCATCGGATGCACTAAAGTTAATCCTCCCGAACAAACCTATAGTAGCCTACCGGAGACCAAAAAACCTCAAGGACATCCTAGTCAGGGCGAAGCTAGCGCCAATCACTATTTTTTTTTTTAATGGTTTAACGCCATTTTTCAGCACAATATAGGCAATACATGGCGGCCAGTATTAATGGTGGAGGAAGAAACCGGACAAAGCCCGGAAAGAACCACCGACCCACGAGAAGCTACTGGCAAGCTTTCTCACTTAACTACATTTGCCGAATCTTAGACTCGAACACACGCAGACAGAGGTGAGATGGCAGTGGTCAGTAACGGACAGCGCTTTAGACCACTCGGCCACTCGGGGCCCCTCCAATCACTAATCAAGACCACCTTAGTCAATCTGGCCCCTGTCGCGATAAAAGGTGCAAAACCTGTCAACACATGATAGAAACCCGGACTTTTTCTAGCACAGTGACGAGAGAAAAACTAAACATACATGGTCCAAACAAAACGTGCAAAACAGAGAATGTAATTTATCTCATCACATGTAAGATCTGTAGCCTGCAGTATGTCGGAGAAACTGAGAGGCTACACAAAAGGATCAACCTTCATAGATCTTATTGGATAACAAAGAAGCTATACAGAAGTCCTGTCGCAGAACACTTCTCCTCCCCTAACCACACCTTCAGTGATATAACACTTATTGCAATTGCTCACAACCACAACTGGAGTTCCGAAACCAGGAAAGAAAAGGAATCTTACTAGATACGACGCCTTCGAACATTGAAACCAAGCGGTTTAAACCAAGAAGACTAGAAAAAGACAGCCATGCACAAATGTAATTATTTTTTCCAACTGACACATTTTCTTTTAAATAATTCTCTAAATTTGCTTAATAACCTCTAACTACTAATATAAAATATCCGGGATATAATTTGCGCGTACATCAATTTACATACAAAAACATTTGTCGCTTTGGCTAATCGATTTCTAAGTCAACACATTTTACAGCATCCGCAACAAGTTGTTAGAAAACAGTTGTAACAATAAATTTCAAGGTTTAATTCCTGTAGAAGCAGGCATGTAAAGTTTTGTAAACACGGTTTCTGTATTGTACTTGTTTGTCTTGTCTATGTTCTGTGTTTGCCTTTGATAAAGACTCATTAAGAGTCGAAAGCGCTTAGGCTAGAGTGATTATAGTTTTGAACTGTTGCGTGTCAGTTTTTTGCATTATATATATATATATATATATATATATATATATATATATATATATATATATATATATATATATATATATATATATATATATATATATATATATGAAACTGATAATTATACACCAATGTATATATATATATATATATATATATATATATATATATATATATATATATATATATATATATATATATATATACATGTATATGAAATAATAAAAGGTTTTTGTACATAGCCAATTGAGTGTAATCGTTTTAAATAAATCAAACTGTTAACTATGTTTTGATAAAACTGCCACATCACTCGTTTCTGCTTTCAATATACATTGAAATCTTTCTTTGTAATGAAAATAAAATCGTTATAAGTTTCAGAACATATTTATTTATACTGTAAAAAATTTCTTAAAAACAACTATAATTTGTTTTAATAAGTTTACAATCCAAAGAATGAAACATATTTTTTTATTTAAAAAAAAAATGTTTTAATTTAATGAAAATACACCTATAATTTGCGAATAAGTATCTCACTGTATACACTGACAGGTCAAGATATATATATATATGTTTTATTTAAAATCATTCCAATTTAACTATTGTAAATGTACATGTACTTACTAATTTAGATTAAAAATGTAATTTACTTGTTGTAAAGTCCATGAATATAATGAAACAGTTTTTATAAACACTGACAAAGATTTTAAATGAAAACAAAATCACACAAAAAAATGTTATTTTTTAAAAATTATGTGACATACAGACGTAAAAAGTGGCATATGTGTGATGTTTTTCATTTCGTTTCTCATTGAAATATAAGATTTTAATGCAATGTTTCTTTGAAAAGAAAATAAAACCGTGTGGGTTGGACATTAGATCGTCACCTGTTTGCTCAAATACGGATTTTAATCTATAGCTGCATCATATTCGAGGAAACTGTTTCCACTGTTTGTCCGTTTCCTTTCAGAGGATAGGCTGGGGAAAGTTATTATCCTTTTTGGGCCGACAGGAGGCCCACATAGAGTTGGGGACACACTCACATTCTATGAAGTCTGTCAAACTGTACACCGAACCACCCGGTATGATAGTCCGATTGGCGTATAGATAACAATTTGGGCCTGAAACAGAAAACGCTGCTAACTTACTGTCTGAGAAGAAGAAGAAGATAATGTACTGATGACGATAACGTGATGATAGTAATGATAATGGCGGAGATTACAATTGCAACGATTGGATGATGGCGATATATTCTTGAAATATATAGAGGAAGTAACCTTTTACTTTTTGAAAAACGCATAGGATATTTTTATTCAGAAGACAGAGAGGTAGAGATATATATAACTTGTGCACATATGAAAACAACTTTTTGTTGAAGATGACACGATTCGATTGTAAAGTAGGTGAGGAATACCATGCTATATAGGTAATTACAAATATATATATATATATATATATATATATATATATATATATATATATATATATATATATATATATATATATATATATATATATATATATATATATATATATATATTGTAATGTAATGTAATGTAGTGTCGAATTTTGAAAAGCATTGAACCTTAATGTTGAATGCATTGACCATTAAGATTGGATCACATTTAAACAGGAGAAGTCTTTGTGAGTGGTCACTTTGACCTATGTACCTCATCTTGTCCCATGTCAGTGTTAAACTTTATAGGGGCCAGCTTTCAAACTCAATGAAGTTGACCAGATATCTTAACACGGTTTTGAGACAGAGACAGCTGAAATTCCGATCCATGTAAAACAGTTTTTCTTCATACGGACTGGTTATACAACGTAATTCACATATTTTAACTAATGAAAGACATGATTGTTTTAAGACTATTTTTAAAGACCATTGCTTATGATTGGCCAGAGTGAAATTAATACGTACACATTGGAAGTAATGTGCATTTAAAATGATAACCTTGGTCGAACTTCTTTAGTCCGAAATTTTTTGAGAGAGAGAAGTTTGACTCCGAGGAAGCCTAGAAAAAAAATAATGTTTTCATCCTTAATCAAGAGAAGGGACCATGTGTCTGTCTTGTAAGAAGAAAAGGGATTAGTACTAAGACGTATAATTTCGAAAGAAAACAGCATTAAGGTAGGCACTTTTAATTTGCCGTAATATTCTATTGTTTGATTGTTTGTTTTATGCATTAAGTTTGATATGACTATGTTCCATAGTATGTATCGTTTATTCAGTTTCATGGAAATGTGTTGATGCTAGAGTTGTTATGCAATTTATCTTTTTATTTTTACAGTTATTATTTCATTGATAAAATTGATTGCATGAATCCAAATTTTCATAGCTAGCGTGTTCTGAGTAACGTATGTTAAGGAATTTTATATACGTCTTGAAAGTGATACATGTAGAGATTTAGGGACAATTTTATCCTTTAAGGCAACAACTTTCAGAGAGAGAGAGAGAGAGAGAGAGAGAGAGAGAGAGAGAGAGAGAGAGAGAGAGAGAGAGAGAGAGAGAGAGAGGGAGGGAGGGAGGGGGGGGGCAGTCCGAAGACGGAAGTCCGGAAAGAAGAAAGGAGAAGTGACGAGTTTAGAGTAAAGGGCTATGAACTCTAGAAAGGATGAGGCAGTCGGAATAGGAAGACTCGAGGAAAAAAGAAAACATTAGAAAACGGTCGAGAGGAAGGTAATGCAGATCAGTCGTGGGCAATGCGCTCTTTTCACCACTAGTTATAATGATGAAACAAATCCAAATTAGACACCGTTTTTAAATCCTGTTTATATAACATAAGTTGAATTGAAATTACCACTATTAATTTGTTTGACTAAATTTGTTATTTTCTTGTTCAAGGGGGCTCGTATTGCATTGTGTCTTCTTAATAATCTTGCCCAGTTCTCTGTTGATATTCTATCTATTCACACACACCGGGTGATAACATCGAAGGAGGTCATTCCCTAGATAACGTAGCTAAATCCAATTACCTACCCTTCTTACTAACTAGGTGACGTGTTATATATATATATATATATATATATATATATATATATATATATATATATATATATATATATATATATATATATATTTGAATGACATAATCTAAATATAAAAGATATACTAAAAGATGACGCTAATATAATTGGTTCATTTGATAACCTGTACAAAATGTCGCATGCAATATGTTGGACAAACACTTCAACAAGTTTCTAAGAGAATGAATAATCATCGCTTTCATATAATTATATATATATATATATACATATATATATATATATATATATATATATATATATATATATATATATATATATATATATATATATATATATATATATATATATATATAAATACTCAGTATTCCTTTAATATTTCAACACAGATCAACACCAATAATCAATCTCTACTGTATTTTTCTTTCCTGCCAATGTATATTGTGTATGGTGACATGAATAGACTCATAAAAAAGAAACTTACTGGATTCATAAGTTAGATAGTTTGTATCCCAATGGCCTTAATACAAATGCACTATAATAAAACAAATTGTATAACTTCTTTTATATTGATTAATTGTATATCTTTTATAACAATGAATTTATATGTATGACTGTTTGTCTCTATTTTATTATATTATTTTACGTACTTACCATTAGAACAGATAGGGCAGCACTCTTCAGGTGGGACGGCGGCGTCAACACACATGACCGGTGGACACTGACGAAGTTCACAGTACACTGCCCCAAAGGAGGTACAGAAACAGGGGTCACACTTGTCCCCAGTAACAAGATCGCCAGGCTTGAATTTCTTGCCACTGTACTGACATTCTACTTCTACTGCAGGCTGTAATTTTTTTTCCAGAAAATTATTTTAACAAATAGTCATTAAGTAGTATCCCCGCCTCTGAAAAAATGTTTGCCAGTCATAACCCAGTAAATATCATGAGGTGTTACAACTGAAGAAAGTTTTTGTCGTTTCGCCAATCGAATTTTCCTAAACCTACATTCATATGGAGATTAAAGTACATTAATTAATTTTCCCTTATTTACAAGAAATAGTAAATACATCTGGTCTGCTAAACATTTGTATTTTCCTCTAAAACGTCTGGTATTCATGTTGCCTTTCTCTCATCATCTATTCACTTGAGCGGAACATTTCGTATTCGAACGCTGTAGTTATCACACAGGGCCACGTACCCTCAATAACTGGTACATACTAAACGTTTAAATGAAAATAATTTAGTATAACATAAGCATCGCAATATTCATCCTTAAATAACATGATCCCACGTCGGGACTAACTTTATCTTTAAAACGTTAATCAGTGCAGAATACGAAAATGTTTAGCGTCATGTCACAGAATCAAATCAGATGCGTAAATTCTGAGATTATCACAGGCAAATTAAGACTGCAAAACTAAATGTAATAAATATAGCTGGCCAAGTAAATAATTATCAAATTTTGTTTTTATTACATTGCCTATATTCAGTTCAAATAGTATTGGGACACTAAAAGAAGTTGATAATAAATAAAATAATGACAACGTTATTGCTTTAAAAAGCATGGCATCATAAAAGTATATAATCTATTAATTATAGACATTCATTGTATACCAATTAAGCACGTAAGGAAAATAGTACCTGCTTCGTCGGTGGAGCGGAGTATGCAGACGCAAGGAGAATACATCCTATAAGGAAGAGTCGCATCGTCAGAGATTCTGAAATAAATAAAAAAATAAATATATTGTTATTAAACAACTAAATTGTTTTAAAATACAGATACCATCAATTTTGTAGATGTCTGTAATAATATTAGCATTGTCTAACCCTTTGTACAGCTGATATAGAGTGAAAACAAAGGTGTATACGTACCAAGTTACAGCAAGATAAGTTGACTCCCTAAGGCAATGCAATGGTACCTAATGCTTTAAAAGAACTAACAATCAGTAAGAAATAAAGATACCAGCAGTCTGAGTAAACATCACTTCACTATTTAATACACCAGGAATGTCCTTTATCTCAATGTATACGACGGATGAGATATGTTCTGTTCTTCCGCAACCACTGTGTGTTCACTTAAGATTTTAGGTTCTGACAGTAAACAATTCTTTGTCAAACTTGACTATATAAGTACGCGTGCGTTCAATCCATAAGTGCAATAATTGTTAATACGTATCGCATGTAAGTAATTTATAATGCTTGTGTGACAAAGCTCAATAAATGTACTGCAACATGGCGCACTGAAAGACAGAGTATCTGGGGAAAATAAAATTACTGAAGCAGCAGAGAGAGCGAACAGACTTTCTCTAATTGAGTTATATTTTAAGCAAATAATTTTAAGTCTCCTTTTGGCAAATGGAGCCTTAACGATTTTAGAGTTCCATTTGTCAAATAGACCTTTCTAGTAATTTTTAATAGAAGGGTCGATTTGGTAAACTAAAGGCTTCCTTGTAAGGGTCCATTTGGTAAGAAAAAAGACGCCAACTATATGGCGTTCACCCTCGTTGCTGCGTTACGCTAACCGATACAGCTATAGATACAATGATGAATTAGCGATATCTTTTTTATATAAAATGTCAAACATCGGAGAAGCACAAATAACTAGATTAACACGAGAACGGTTGGCTGCGATTAAGAAATTTCTCCCGGTGAGAGATTCTTTCAGAGATAATTTGCAAGCGCGTCAACAAGCAAAGATGGATTTTACTACTGATACTGAACAGTTATTTAAACCGATAACTACGGCAACTGGGGAGGTTGTAACTGAATTAGCTATAGATACGGTCTAATCCAATTCGATATCGTGTTCGAGGATCTGATAAATTTATCGTTATAAATCCGTGATGGGTAGCTCTTGCGTTATTGAAGAAGTTTTTAAATTTATTAAAATCCATATCACCGTCACACCAATAATTATAAATATTTTGTAATGTGTATTTTCCAGTACCGTTAAACACACATACTAAATTGCAATTTTCTCTTATTACACTCGGAAACTGTGCGTATTTTTGAGTTACATATATCACGTCGGAGTTTTTATGACGCCCTCGAGAAAATATCATTGCAGGTTTTTTTTTTGTTTCTCCAACATTACATCGTCATATACGACAAGATTATTAACGAATCTATCCAAGTCTTCAACGGATGGCGCATCGTCGATATCGGTAATAAATTCAATTACATTTTCACCGTAAGCTTCTGAAGCAGTTTCATTGTAATCTTTTAACACTTGATAGCAATGTTGATCGTCTACTCTTGGGGCTATCAAATATAATTTATCCCAGGTGAGATACTTCATTATCATCGTAACCAACAATTGTGTTTTACCACTTCCTGATGGCCCAATAATTATCATTATGATTGAATTTGGTAGCATTGGACGATGTTTTATCGGCTGTTGATTTTTCAACGCGGAGAAATCGATTACTTCCATTAGATATTGTATATATAATATTATGGATTTATATTGTGTGAAATGTAGGAAGCGTACACCAACGTTAAACCTTGCAAATACTACTACGAAAAATAATCGAAATGCAGTTGTTGGAAATTGTGAAATATGTAGTATAAAAAAATTTCGATTTGTGAAAAATCCTTTGAAGGAAAATCCTTTAAAAAAAAGGAGGAGATATTGCCGCTAAGTCAGCAGCGTTTCCAGGGTTACCATGGGCAAAATATCCAGGTGAAAAACATCTCCCGGGGTATAGTTATTGTGGGCCGGGAACGCGATTAGATATAAGACTTGATAGTCATGATAATCCTAATCCGGGAGAAAATCCTATAAACGCTATCGATGAAGCATGTCGTATACATGATATAGCTTACCGTAGTGGTGATCTACAACAGCGTCATCTCGCGGATGTAAAATTGATTCACGCGTTGAATGCTATTCCAGATAAATCGTTTAAAGAAAAATTGGCTTCGTGGTTGGTAAAATCAGCTATGAAAGGTAAATTGATGTTAGGTGCTGGTAATTAAAAATATGGAATCTATTTATTATTCTCCGAGAGGATACTGGAGGGGCAAGGCAGCAATCAATAAACTCGCTAGCGCATCAAAGGTGAAAAAAACCACTGCAGCGAACTGGTTATCTAAACAGGCTATATGGCAAATTTATCTACCAGCGCCTAAACGAATCAAGCTGATATACTATTTTACCACATGACAACGGTTACAAATACGCGTTAACGTTAGTTGATGTTGCAAGTCGATACAAACAAGCGGAACCGCTGAAGACAAAATCATCTACTGAAGTAGCTTCTGCATTTGAAAGGATTTATCGACGAGGTCCACTACGCTGGCCAAATCTGTTACAAGTTGATCCTGGCAAGGAATTTCAAGGCGTTGTTTTAACAACGATGAAACATCATAATGTCACCATCAGACGAGGGCATACTGCGCTACATCGCGATCAGGCAATTGTTGAGCGATTTAATCGAACACTTGCTGAGAGATTATTTGGATATCAATACGCGAAGGAATTCATCCAGAATAAACGATCTCGTGAATGGGTCAAGAGATTACCAGGTGTAGTTACCGCGCTCAATAACGAGATTACTCGAACAATTAACATGAAACCTGTCAACGCGATTAAGAAAGCGTCTATACCAAAAATGGAAATCCAAGGAATTTCACAAAAAGATTTCAAGGAACAAATTCTTGGTAGTAATGTCACTGTAAGGTATTTATACGAACCAGGAGAGTTTTAGGGTGGTAAAAAAAGAGCTACCGATCCTATTTGGAGCGTTACTACGCATAAGATATCCGGTATAATACGATCAACTGGTGAAAACGCTAGCGTTTCTAGACCAGCAATCTATAAACTAGATTCAACTGCTCCTCAGCGAGGATTTACTCGACAACAACTACAGGTAATTCCCGAGGAAACTCAATTACCACCGCGTGGTCTTAACTAGCACCCCCCCCCCCCCTCCCCAGAGGCATTGTGCTGGCACCCCGGCGTCTGTTGCACTCAAGACAAGTCAGCATAACGTTATCGTTGGTATGACCTACGCTGCTATTCTTTCTGTCTACGGTAAATTGGCGAGGATCTTTATCCGACCAACTCCAACGCATTATACAATTACAACTCGCGCAGTGATTATTCTGTTGTTGCTTCAGTGAAATTATTATTTCAGCATCAATGTCAAATTTTCTATTATTTTTTTTTATCCTGTTGTTTATAACCAGAGAGTTTTTTTCTGATTATGTCATTGACGTTGTCAACGCTGATTGAAGTGTCATTATCGTCACTGACTTCGTCAACAACAATTCTTCGAAGCTGATTTATTCTTCGTACTCTGGATACTGCGAGATAAACTAAATTTGACCACTCAATGCGATTATCTACTATCCAAACAATTGTGTCTGTGACAGTTAATCCTTGTGAAGAGTGTATTGTTGCTGCGTAACCTAACTTCCACGGGGATTTATCAGCACGCAATGCATCTTCGACGACGCTGATATCAACCAGCACAATATCATTTAACACTAAATTCTGCTTTTGTTGTTGTCCAGGAATGTCAACGAGGATATTTTGTCGTCGGGTATCTTTTGGTCTATAACAGAGCGATACTGGAAGTGTTGCAAATTTACATTTATGCAATTCAAATAATTTCATCTGAAGTTTGTCTCTGACTATTTTTCTACTTGCGATTATCAAATCGTTTGGTCTCCACGTTTCCCAAAAATCATCCATGGGAGTTTCTGAAATTATTTCACGCAATATTTCACATTGGATTCTATCCGGTTGTAATCTGATTAGTTGTTTAAACTCACGTAATACTTCATCTAGAGCTCTAAAGTCATCATTAATCTCTTCGTAATAATCAACGTGTTTTTTGAGCCAGTCATGAGGAGATTCACCTACAAATGGTGGTGGCTGACCTTGATCACCACACATAATAATTTTTGTATTTTTCGTTGACAGCCATTCAAGAAATATTTTTAGTACTTTCAACGGTACTGTACAAATTTCATCCCAGATTATCACCGGTGGAATAAATTTCTGTCCCATTCTTTCAGGGGTCCACTTATCGCCTTTCCATCGGAAGAAGCTGTGATAAGTACCAGATTTTACATTTTGTTGTTTTATGTCTCTGGCAAGTTTATGAGTTGGTGTTAACACAGTCATATTTGTGAAATTTGTAGACTTTTCTATAGAATTATCTATAGGGGTTTCCGTAGAATTTTCTATAGGGGTTTCCATAGAATTTTCCCCTAGGATTTGTCGTATGATTTCTTGTATCTGTTTTTGATCATCTGTAAGTTTTTCAATTGGTTTTTCAACGGATTTTTCAATTGGTTTTCTTTCCTTATGCAATAAATTAATTACTCGTGTTGTATTTCCTGATCCTCCACAACCATTCAAAAAAACGATTTTATATCGCGTAATCGGATCTGATATCGGTGGTGCATTAGAAAATTCTGATAATTGGTTGCTTTTCAAGTATTTATCGTCGTTGGTAACATCGGCAGATTTACAATACTCATGTAGCGTCTCCTTTTTAAATCTCCAACATCCCCACGCTTCCTCCGGGGATGTGAATTCCGCTACATCCGATTTGTATTTATTGTGTATATACATCGAATCAGTAGCTACTCTAACCGCGGTATTAGGAAATCTATTTATCATCGAAAATAGATTAATAGTAGAATAACCGAGCATAGAACTTCTCAAATGTGTGTACTGGGGACTATATCCATCACAGTAGGTAACAACTGTACCTAACTTAGTCCCATTGGATAGAAAAGCGTCTTTACGAGTTACAAGTTTTCCATGTTTCGTTAAATCCGCTATAATAAAATCGTATTCAGCGACGTCTATGATCAACCTCGAAGAGTATTTTGCATTGTCAAATCTTCCACCTTGAGTAAATTTACCAATTATTTTTCGTCCAAAATCTTTTGCTAGTTTATTTTCATTTTCAAATAAATGCCTAGACAAATCCATGATTTGTTGTTCATTGAAAATCTCTGATTTTTGATTCGAAGAATTTCCATCAGAAAACTGTTTTCGTTGTTCGCGTATTATATCATCTAGATCGGGTTTTGATAGCCAAACTTCTTTCTGAGCTCGATAGCATATAATTGCTTCGCTGATAATCAAAGATATCAGCATACCACTATCAATCATATATCGTAGTAACACTATTGGCATCCAGTGTTTCACAGACATATGTCTACCAATCCAAACATGACTACACGGATGTAATCCTGACGCTAATTCAAATGATACCACACAAGCGAATCCAGTTAAATCAAAATCAGGCAATGGACCATTAACAGAAACACGAGTCATTTCATGTGTGGGGTGTCCAGATCGTTTAAAATACTTAGCACATTCTCCATATCTTAGAAAACTCCCCGGATAACACGCGGATATATCAATTGAAATCATACCATCGCGGTGGTATTTTGAATTCCACAGTCCTCCATGACCGAATTCAAGACAGCTTGATTTGACATCTTCGAGAAAATCACTTTGTGTAGGACGCCATGAGTTCCTTTCTCGTGCAAAATGAGCTACCACTGATGGAATCGTAAAACTATCCGTGAGTAGTTTTTCATGGAAATTATTCGAGTATTTTACAGCGGTTTTTTTCATCTTCGAGTGTAACTCTTCAGTGCGATATAATTCTCCATTCGGTCTTACAAACTGATCAAATCCTGATTCGGAATCTTCAGCGCTGCGAAGTAGCCACACTGACACAGGATCATCTTTACACAACGCATGAATAGCATCGAATAACCTCTCTTCGTGGAAACATCCTTACAAAATTCCCCGGGGATATATCTCACGATTCGTTCTCGTGGAAATGTATTTACTGCAGGTGTCCACGCGTGTTTGTTATGATCAATAATTTCAATTGGATCTCCTCGCGATTGATATTTCGGTTCGTATAATACTTCTCCGGTTATCGTCGCTACTGATATTGGAAATTTTGATCATGCTTCTAATTTAGCAATATCGGAAATCATTGCCCCGCGCTGTTTCACTGTCAGTTCCCATTCGGTTATTTTTTTTCGTCGCAGATCAGTTAGTTTATTTCCTCGGGATGCATTTGTGAAGTGTTCCATTACCCGTGTTGCTACACAATTGAGCCTTGACGAAGTCAACGGTGAATATTTCATAGGTGCTAGTTTTGCAATACTTGGTTTATCATTTAGCGGATATATTCCGTAAACAACTGCTGTTACAGGGTAAGATCTCTCGTAGTATGGTTTGTCAATTCCAGTTAGAATTCCTGGTTTGGAATCTCTACTCACAATGACAATTTTTTTATCTTTGAGAATTGGTTCAAATTTATCTCTGATAATCCATTCACCTTCGTCTTCGATAATGAATTTTATTATGAAAAAATACCGTTTTCGAAGGTGTGAAATTATCTCAGCTGCTCTTGACATCTTCATCAATAATTCGAAATGTCGACCACGCATGAGATGCTCCATCGCGCTTAAATTCATTAAAACAGTCGCTGATTTTACTCAACAGGGTTTTGTCATCTATTAGACTTTTTGGTATATCAGAGATTCTATCGAGATTAAATCTAGCATTTTTCCAAGGCTTAATTTTCGATAATCTCTTGAATTCCTTCATATTATAATTAAAACAAGTATTTAAATAAAAAAGTATTTTATATAATGAATCATTGCAAATGGCTCATGATTAGATCAGTAATCACGTGTAATAAATCATGCAGAAATGAATTCTGTGGGTATCATATGCAAAGTTTTCGTCGGGGGAGCAATGGTCCTCTTCCGTGCCTGTATTGTGGGGTAGGTGTTAGAGGCAAATCACAGTTATGTATTAGTTGCGGTGGTAGGCGTTATAGAGAGTTGAAGCGTTATTATGACAAAAAAAAAAAACTCCTGACGTTGTCAATGACGTCAATAACGTTGCCAACGGCAAAATCATAAAAACTGCTCAGGACTACATAGAAAGATTTCTTAATGTTATATCTCAACCAAATAATGATTTAGACAAATAAAATATTATGTATATAAATGAACCAAGAATTTCAAAGACATCCAGTGATCACCAACTACGAAGTCTCTCGTGATGGTGTTGTTAGACACTGTAGACTCAAGAAATCTGTTGGGCGAGATAATGGTTTGGGATATTTGGGGTTTAATTCTGGAAAGAAAACTTATCTCAATCACCGTTTCATATATGAAGTGTTTAATGGATTGATCAAGGATGGCCTTGTTATTGATCACATTGATGGTATTAAGACTAATAATTCTTTATCGAATCTACAAGCTATTACACAACGCGAAAACATCAAACGAAGTAGGACTGGGAAACACTCGAAAAAAAATGCTAGACCTGTAAAATCATTTAATACTGAAAATAACACGGAGATAGTATTTCAATCTTTGTATTCAGCTGGTAGGTACTTTGATATTTGCCCCCCCCCCCCTCAGTACGATTTGTTGCAGAGGGAATAACCAAGACCGCTTTTTCAAAACGCTTCAATAATAGTATTCAATTTGTTTATGTATAAGTACGTAAACTTGCATTGTTCAAGGGAAACAACTCCCTTAGGTATAACGCGTGCGACAAATAACCAATGACGGAGTTACCGTTGGTGAACGCGGAGGTAGTTTTTTATTGGCTGTTATAAATATCGACGAGATCCGTGCTTTGCAATTTCAAAGGACGTTCAATCGTAAATCGCTTTACAATTTCAAAGGATTTTCATAGGAAACAAAATTGATCAAGAAGTTTACAAATAATCGTATTATTTTTTTTAGTGTTTTTTACAAGTACTCACTATTAATTCTGCGCTGTCAATAATCAGAATTATACACAACAAGGAATTACAAACACACATCTCTATGTCACTTCGTTGTAATGAGTGGTTATATACAACCTGGTCTGTTATATGTTTGGGCTTTAGCCGAAGTTCAAGTGCAAACTCAAATCACACCGTCACACGTGGTGTGAATGTTATTATTGACATTCAAACCGGGTTTGATTTTGGGTTTGGTTTTTGCACTTGAATGTAGAATAGCCCGCGTCATTCATTGTCATTGTACATACCATAATCACCCCTATAATCTATTGTTGTGTTGTCCCGTTATAATCTATTGTTGTGCTGTCCCATTATAATCTATTGTTGTGCCGTCGTCATTCATTGCACTGTATATAACCATTATCATTGCACTTTATATATACCATTATCATCCTATAATCGCATCTGTATATATAACCATCATCATCCTATAATCGCATCTGTATATATAACCATCATCATCCTATAATCGCATCTGTATATATATAACCATCATCATCCTATAATCGCATCTGTATATATAACCATCATCATCCTATAATCGCATTAAGCTTCTGGACATGCTAAGATGACCAACACCTTAGCGGGTCCAGAATTCATTTTGTGAAATCCTTTGGATTTCCAACTCAAGGAGTTTCCATCTTTTGGATTTCCAACTCATCAATTAAACAAATATACTTTTTCATATATATGAATTCTGAAAATCTCAAATGTATTATTTCGGAAATTAACAAGCTCGAAAATCAAAATATTAAACTATGTTCAGGGTTAGATTGTGATCAAATCATGACGGATTTTGACGATATTGAATTTGCACAAAACAATGGAAAATATGTACTCGCTAAGCAATATTATTTAATTAAGCGCATACAAAAACTTATCCGTGAAAGTTTAGTTAATACCGAAGACGTTAATGTGTTTGTACCATTATGTAGGATAGTAGAAGATATACGGAAACAATTAAGTTCTGAATACGAGCAAAGAAAAATTATTAATTGTAAGGTTAGACAGATAAAAGCTTTAATCAATCAGGCTGATTCCCACGCGTAGAGAGCCTCCTTGTTGTATAACCGGTACACAGGTAATGATTGCGTCTCCGATTACTGAACAAATTTGTAAAACCTGTGTCAACAACAGGGAAGTAAAATTGTCATGTATAATACCTGTTAGTATGTGTGTGTGTGACAACAGGGAAGTATAAAAGTTCACGTAGTGACTATTTTTTAGCTGAAAATTCTTTAGAATTTCAAAATCGTGAAATACTTCGTGAAATTGCAAAGCAATTTCCATTTCAATGAACAATTTTAGAAAATATGTAAGATTTTTTTAAGATTTTGCATGGATAAGCGTGAATGGGCGTATTGCATTATTTGATCACGGGTTAATCTCACCACGGTTATAACGTTTTGCTGAAGATTTAACATTTGATAATCAGTCAATAGAAACTTTCCTTGAAATCACAAGGATTTTTCGCCTAGGTTATCTATGACTATATCCACGTAGAATTCACTTGTTGTGTTGCCCCCGAATACCTCTCTGATAGCGTCCACAAGAAGTTCTTTGTCATGGATAGATACTAGTACATGCTGATACATTATTGAAATTCTTTTAGAATTTTCTAATTGAAATTGCAAGTGAAAATCTTCGATTTTCCATTGTCGATTTTGAAAGTTCTTTGTAAAATTCTTTGTGAAATTGTAATTTCCATTTCAGGAACTTTTCACATCTAGCGTTATTTGTAGTGTTTCCCCGCGAAGGTCAATTAGGTTAAATTCTTGGTCGGTTATTGAAAAATTCATCCTGGACAGAAATGGATTAATGGGCTCCAAGTAAGTCAAATCAGGCGGATTTTTCACTATAAGACTCCCTGGTGAAACGTCCGGAGAAAACGTGTACATGATATATCCTTGGTTGGCGTTGTTTGATTTTGAAACGTCCACGGAGAAACTTCCCAGGATACCATCACAGATAACGTGTATTGCAATAACAGATGATATATCAACATTACCGGGAGATCTGTGTTTGTTGTTGCGGTACACTGAATTCGTTGATGTTAAGATTTCCACGGGAGGATTTATTTTAAACCATAACGCGTGAATCTGCGGAAAGAATTCATCGATGACTTTATTCATTGATGCTTTCATCGCTGGTACATCCCAACCTTGGAATTTCATAAATACTAAATTGTCATTGGTGCGTGAAAACACCCGTTTGAATTTTTCTTTGTTTGGTGATTTATCTTCGTAGACGAACGAGAGTAATCTATCATTGAGGAAATTCATATCAGCGATAATTTGATTTAATTGTTGTTGTTGTTGTTTGATTGTACCACGCTGAGTTGTTAGATCTAACAATAGAGATCGTTGTAGATAATCTCGCAACTGTGTTAATTTCATCTGGAACATTTGCTTCATCGAGTTGAAGATCCCAGTAAGTGATTTCTCTGAGACCACAATTACACCTTGGTCACCAAGAGCAAATCTCCACACTATTCTACCATATTCGTTGTGTTCATATTTTCTAAGTGTATCAGTTTCTATTCCGTCGTAGACATCATATGAATATTTTTGATAAATATCTTGAGGTCGCAGAAAACTAATATCGAAGTTGTAATTGAACTTTGGATCTGTTGTTGGTGGATCATCAGTGAAAAAGTCAGATTTGCTAGGTTCCGGCAATTGATAATGAACCGCGGGAAGATTATCGAGCCATGCTTTGTGAATCCGTGGGAAGAATTGATCGATGGTGTCATTGAGTTTTTTACGCATCCATGGTACATTATATCCTGGAAGCTTAAATGTGGGAATATCTTCGACGCGGATATTATAATGTGCTGCAAATTCATTACTACGTAATAACTTTTGAATAATATTCCCATTATACTCTTCCATGTCAGAGATAATTTTATTACACACCTCCATGAATTTGATGACATCATCACGGTTAGGTGGGATTTCAATTATTGCTGTTACTAAATAACGGATAAATCGCTCAAAATCATTATGCATTAATCTAAACACATCAGCAATAATCCCACGATCAATTGTTAGGTTTCTAAAATTATCTAGTATGTACGTTAATTTGGTTTCATTATTGGGAGCAAGTTCTTCACTATGACCATTATAACGATGAATTATACGAATATTATAACTATGATAATCCTCCTTCGTGGAAACATAGTCAGATTTCAATGGTTCCGGTGGTAGGTCCGCTATATCAACGGTGCCTGGAATAAACTCAGGATAACCTAATAATCTTCTAATTGAGCTGTTATATATGTCTACGGCGTAGTCAGGTGAATTTACTTCGATGACCGTTGACAACAACGGTTCGGATCCCTTTATTTCAATAGGATATTTATCAGGTTCATCTTTGATGTCGATTTTATTCGGTCCTGTGATTGCCTGGATTGATCCTATGATTGCTTCATTGATATCTTCGATATCGTATACGCCTGTTGGTAAATGTATTGTATGTGTGGTTGGTTCGGATTTTGTACCATCGGGGTTAGTTTTTCTATACGTGAATGTAAAACTGTTATTGGGAGGTTTACCATTAAACGGTGCTGATCTTACATTTGGCCAACTGTAGTAGCATCTTAATTGCGTTAACGCGTTTGCAGATACCGCAAACGGAGGATTAAATTCAATGCTGAATTCTGGTGTTTTCGTTACCAGCGAGATCAACTTTGTTTTTGTGTTGGCGGTGTTTGTTGATATTCGTTGAAGGATTTCTTGCGACGATGTTGCCATTGTTATTATTATTATCACGTTCCAATTTTGAAATCGTTGAAACATACAACCGAACCATCTTCGAGAATTCCTCGTCAGATATTATTTGATCGTCAATTGCCGACGAGATTAACATTGATAATTCCGAATAAGCGTTTGACACAGTGATAAGTTTAATAGAGTAATCATTAAATTTACATTGAGAACACGATGATATTTTTTTGTTATCGTGGTAAATACTCCTGTGATTGTTGCCGCCGCGGATATTATCACAGGGACAACAACTGGAGCTATCATTCCCACCGATGATAGTATTATTCCAGCGCCGGCAATTACACCTGACACCGAGTAAACAGCTACATCTAACGCGGTGATTCTACGTTGATATTTTTTCTTTTTGGTTTTATACTCGGTGATTAATGCTTCAAGTTTGTTTTGAAAATCTTTGACGGTGTTATAACGATATTCAAACACTGTTGGTGCCAACGATAACAATGACATTTTATCTATTAACGACGTCAACAATTCTCTGAAATCATTTCAATTGAAACTTCTAGTTTATCTGTTTACTTAAATCAGCTACAAATTCAACATACCATGTCATTGAAACCCTAGCTAGATTATTATCAGTGGATGTAATCGTGAATTGTTCAATCATATCCTTGTCGATGATCGTTGATATCGTATTATTTACCCCGGTTGAACTCGACGATGATATCGTGAATTGTGTTGGTGTTACTAACGTTAATCGATAAATTCTCTTTACGGCTGCAGTAACGTGTAAAATATTTTTTGTAGGTGTCCACGTATATGATCCGTATTGAATCGTGTATACGTTGTTGACAATGATTTTTTTTTCATGAGGGATTTTTACTTTTTCAAGTATTGCTATCATCCTTGTTGCATCTGTTATGATGCCATTAGTGGTCGTGCTAAGATCATCGATGGATGTTTTAAGATCATCGATGGATTTTTCATTAACCGCGATTAAATCTGAAAATGATCTCGTATCGCGAATAACACCTAACCGGGTATTAATCGCGGTTATTTCATCGAGTTTGGTATAAATGTCTGTGAGAGTTTTTTTTTAATATCATCTGGTTTTGCATCTTTTCCCAAGAACTTGTCGACGGCGTCATCAGCTTTTCTAAAATTTCTTCGTAAACTAGTAAATTGCTCAACATGAGAATCAAAATCAGTTCGCAATTTTGATAAATTATCAACGGCTGCTTTTACTTTTGCGATGTGTAAATCAGCGTGTGTAGGTGGGACACCAAAGATATTATTTATAGGAGTTTCAATGGCACTGATATCCTTTTGAAGCTGATTAAATTTGGTTATATGATCGTTAAATTCACCACGTACTTTAGTTACTTGTGATGCGGAATCACCAGCAGTTACTTTAATATCATCGATAGTTTTTTGTAATCCTATAATAGTATTTATTTGATCAGATAATTTTTTTAATTCATCTAAGTTTGCTATCGATGAAATAGCTTTGTTGATTATTTTTTTTACCTGTGAGATAGTAACTGATTCAGGAACACGTGTTACTGATCTTCCAAAAATATCTGACATTGTATTGTATATTAGATCTATCTCTCAACTTCTGAAGAATTTTTCATCATTGTGTACTCGTGGATGGCTTTATGAGGTAATTTAGGATTTGCCGAGATAACCATTAACGCGTTAAGAGTTTCTCGGCCACATATTGGAGGATCTGTTAATGTTTGCGTGGGCAACGTTGAATACCAAACTGAAATCTTCGATTTTGGGATTGGTTTACTTCGCGATTTTGAAGAAATCGTGGACACATATTTGACAAATTCAATCGGAGGTGGTAATCCATATGAGTCAAAATAAATAATTGACGTTGGATATATCTCGTAACAAACCCATTAAGTTCCAGGTCCAGTGTTATCATCAAGATTAATTATTCCAGTTTCTGGTATTTGTGGTTTTGCTGATAATTGATCTTTCATGAATACACCTCTGAAATGTTTTATTGGTAGTTTTTTTTACAGCGTCGAGTAAATCAAAATTTGACATTGGAAATTCTTTCAGAATTTCTCGTAAAAATCCTTTGGATTTTCCTGGTGAAATTTCGTTGGATTTCACTAACTGGTTTTGTAGTATCTTGTGAATCGACTTCCTGGTAGTCTGAATCCCTTTCCCTTTTTTTTTTTTGATTTTCCCTTTAGACCTTTACCCATTATCTTATTGACAACACCAGAAGCAAGTGCTCCGGCTGCACCAGTTCCTAACGCTCCAAGAATTGCCGGAGCCGCTGATGCAATCAATCCTGGAATTGCAGCCAACAACGGGAAAAATCCTCCAATTTTTATCATATTTGCTATAGCAGCCGCAGATAGCGTAATCTGAACTCCCTTTTTTTCCTTAAAAGCTTTATTGAAGTGATTAACCTGAGTTTTCGTCAACGATAGTTTATTTGATCCACCAGTCATTTGATCATGTTTTAGCGTAATTGTAGTTCCACATTTTTTAGCTGAACTTGATTGAAGTTTTTTTATCTGACCGGGTGTCAATTTGACATTAATAGTGTTATACGACATTTTTATATAATATTGATTGATTCAATTACAGGTTTTCCACTGGTGCATCAATGACTCTCATTCTTCCACCACCACCTTCAAGCATCATAGATTTATCACTGACAAGAACAGCAATTGCTCTAAATCCGTCAGGGGCAGGACCAACACGAGCTTGAAATTTTACATCAACGGTTGAGTGTTTAGAAAAATCAAGATGTTGCAACGAAAAGTAATAAATCGGATATAATTCTTTAAAATCCACCTGTGATATTTGAAGTCCAGTATCGATGTTTTGATCACGACCCATAAACGACCATAATCGATGATAAACTCGTCCTATTTGATTATGTTCGTAATCGATGATAAGATTTTCCACGGGTTCTTGTTGGTTACTTATCCGCAATGATACTTCATTGACGCTAAATTTATCAAATATCATATGAGATCGTAATTGTAGACTGTCATCTGCAGCTGTCTTTTGAGTTCTATTTTGGTGTTGTAATACAACAAAAACATGTCTTGGCGCGGAAATGTTTTTCGTCAACGCAAGTTGCCAAGTAAAAACTCCAGGACCCGGACTAGACGTAGTAGCTGTTGTAACCTCACCCCAGCTCATCAACGATTTTCCTCCTTGGTCCATAAACGACAGCAACCGAGTCTCAACAGTCAACGATGGAGTCATAACTGGCATCCACAACGCTAACTTTGTCAATGTTACAATACCATCTGTTACAGGAGCAGGACCACGCCAAAGAGCATATTCATCAGTTGATCTTCGTGTAAGCGTTACAGTATGACTAGAACCAAATATTACTCGCCGAACATCTCGGCAAAATCCAAATATATGAGATAGTGGAATCGTACATGAAAATCTACCATCAGCATCAATATTCTTTTTTCGTAACGCAAATCCTGCGTTGTAATCAGGATTATCACTCACAACAACAGGTTCACTTTTAGAACCATCAGCGAAGGCAGAGTTATCTAACTTTGTTGGTGTTCTTATAATAAATTGACGATGATCAGCGTGATTGGTAGTATCCTTGGAAAACATCATTGAATGACCAGCTGATTTAATAAAATCATCAGAATATCTAGCTAAACCTATAATCGTTGTTGCAATATCAACATCGTTATCAATGAATTCTATTTTAGAAGAACCAATCGAATACCGGGCGTTGCTAAATAACGCCATTATTCCGTTGTTGACAAACCCAATCCGGGTATCTTTAAGATTATCGCCGGCTGCATACGCAACACCATCAGCATCATTCTTCCTCCGTAGCTGTCCTTCTACTTCGATGAATGCTTCACACGGCAAGAAGTATTTAGATGTATCATCAAATTTAAGATCAATTTGTGACTTTACGTTTGGATTTTGTGCTTGATATGAAAAATACTGATAATCGCGTATAGAATTATTCCTTGACACGGGATCATTTACTCTAAAAGCATCATCAATCTCATCCCGAAACATTTTATATTAACGTAGTTGATCTAAATGCTTAACCGCGCCAACCCTGAACCAGCAATTAATCTCAACTTCGCCGCTGCAAGTTTATTAATCGCACTGCCTATCTTAGGGGGCATTTGTTCCGTAGACTGTAATTGAAACTTTCTTTGTGAAATTCCATTTTTCTTTTTACCTCTCGCCAACGACATAAGTTTTTCTTTTGCGCTACCTAACATATCAAATGCGCTATCACCGATAACTTTACCAGCTCGGTCACCGAAACACCAATAGCCTTTGACGCTATTTCCTTACCAACAGGTAAAATCTTTGGAGCAATTCTAGTAAATAATCCGGTGACAATATCACCAAGCCCATTACCATACGTGAGCTTGTAAACCGGTAGTCGCGAGTTTACAACGTAAACAGGTCTTGCTCTGTTCATACTACGATGTACTATCATTTTATTTAAATGCTATATATCTAATCAGTGATCAATCACTGTAATAATCATCGGTAAGTTCATCTATGAAACTACGATATAGTCCGATATCCATTACATGTCCTTGAAATAACCGTTGACAGATTTCGGTTGCCTCGTTAATTATTTCCGGGGAATTATTTCCAGCTCGTACTCCTCCAATGAGAACTTCTAACCGTGATATATCATCGAGGACACTTCTTGAACAAGGCATCAAATTACCACCATGATAACCACTACCGGATTTTTCTTCTTGAGGTTCTTCTCTAAATATATCAAACTTAGGTTCTTCTTGTTGAGGTTCTTCAATAACAGGTTCTGGTTGTTTTCGTAGTCGTCCTCGTCCTCGTGGAGATGGTTGTACACGTTTTCGTTCTTCTACTCGTTCTTGTTTTAATCGTTCTCGTTCCTCTTTCTCTCGTTGTTTTTCTTCGGTTTTTAGTCGTTGTTGTTCAGTTACTAATAAACCCCTTTTTCCCTGATAATCTAAATATTTTTGATCAACAGCGGTCAAATATAACTGATACGTGGGATCTTCACTATCAATTTGTAGTACTTTATTTTTAATTTTGTAAACTGCTTTAGCAAAATCATCTACGTTTTTGATATAACCTTTTTGCCCAGGTTTTAAATACTTTCCTTTTTGATAATATCCCAACACAGGAAGCTCTACTAAAGCAGTTATATCTTTTTTATCAATCTCTGCTAAAGTTTCCTCGGTAAATCTATCTCGGAGTTCTTGAACTCGTTCATCATACAACTTTTTAGGTTTAACCGCAGGTTTAGATTCTTTTATCGCGGTTACAACCTCCCCAGTTGCCGTAGTTATCGGTTTAAATAACTGTTCAGTATCAGTAGTAAAATCCATCTCTGCTTGTTGACGCGCTTGCAAATTATCTCTGAAAGAATCTCTCACCGGGAGAAATTTCTTAATCGCAGCCAACCGTTCTCGTGTTAATCTAGTTATTTGTGCTTCTCCGATGTTTGACATTTTATATAAAAAAGATATTGCTAATTCATCATTGTATCTATAGCTGTATCGGTTAGCGTAACGCAGCAACGAGGGTGAACGCCATATAGTTGGCGTCTTTTTTTTACCAAATGGACCCTTACAAGGAAGCCTTTAGTTTACCAAATAGACCCTTCTATTAAAAATTACTAGAAAAGTCTATTTGACAAATGGAACTCTAAAATCGTTAAGGCTCCATTTGCCAAAAGGAGACTTAAAATTATTTGCTTAAAATATAACTCAATTAGAGAAAGTCTGTTAGCTCTCTCTGCTGCTACTGAAGTACATATGAAATCACATCAATTTAAAAATTAAACTGGTTTTGAAATTTTGCTAAATATAATTTTTTTAAAAATTAGCTGAACAGAAAGCATAATTGTAACCTGATTTGTCAACGGAATGAACCAATCGTTTTGTTGTTTGTTTTCAATCTTTTAAATAAAAAATAATGTAAATTGCATGTTGTTGAACCAATGTTTGTCATTTATTATTATACGGGGGAAAGCCATATCTTCAAGAAATGCATTTTAAACTGGTTGGATATACAATGTTTGAAAAGAAATCAATTCAGTTTGGGTGAAGAAAGAAGCAGCGAAAATATGTTTGAGACGGATTTATGCAAGGGCATACTTAAATAATTATAAGTAATATTACTACATGCTGACTGTACATTTTATGCTGTAAATCGAGTTTCCTTGTTCAGGAGAAGAGGTAGGTTGAGACAAAATTTGTGCACAAATAAATGTGCAAAATATGGTATGTGTGTGTGTGTGTGTGTGTGTGTGTGCGTGCGTCCGTGCGCTGCGCGCTCGTGTGTTATAACATACAACGAAGATAACGGTAAGCTTTACCTGAAAAGGAATAGTATATAATGGACGAAGAGTAAATAAAGAAAATGTGAATTCTCTGTAAATTCAGCAATGGCTAAAATAAGTGATTATCACATGATTATTTCATAGCTTCAACAACCTTAATTAGCCAAAGACAGACTAAATATAAGATTACGTGACAACAAATAGAATGGGATACCTTAAAGTTTTAATTTATTTAATTTATAATAGTACGCCTCTAAACGAGAGTTGTATACTATTTAAACAGATTAATCTAAAGAAACAACTAGACAAGAAAGAATCGAAAGGAAAAAAATTAATGTTATGAAAGAAATCTTATTGATCTCGTTTTCAGTTTAAGCACTTTTTAATCTCTTTTTAGTAGGTAACATATATCTTATATTCTGCCGATGAGACATTTATTTTACCGTTCTAAATCAGACAGGTCGTTCTCAGTAATACCTTGAAGCTTTAGCAAAGTTTAAACATCTACAGTAAAAAGTTCTAAGTTATAAAGATGAAACACTTAGAATTTTTAAATTACTAACTGACTTGCATCATTTTGAAATGATGAAAAAGTAACTTCAAAGTTGAAGAATTATATATATATATATATATGTGTGTGTGTGTGTGTGTGTGTGTGTGTGTGTGTGTGTGCGTGTGTGTGTGTGTCTAAGTGAAGTCCAAATGAAAGCTGCAGAGGTCCAGATTTTCTGTCTCATAATGTGCCTACATATCTTGGTCTGTGCAGTTTGTTGGGAGTAATCTGTAGACAAAACACCATAGACCCTGATCAGCATGTGCATTATACTACAGCAGATCTGGGATCTTCGTTGTTTGCAATTTGATTCGACTTATAATCGAGTACGGACGTTAACGTTGGATTTGGCAAGCACGTAGGACCCGATCAAAAGTTTTTGAAAAACCAAACGCTTCTGCTTAAACAAGAAAACCAACACCAACTGAAAACAAAAGTGGTCCATCAAGTGGTTATAACTCGATAAATGGCGTTATTGTTGTTTTCGCTATTGGCTTGGTAGATATAAATAATTACAGTTTAAAGCCTGATTATTCCACTATCAATTTCTAGGCTAACGATTACATTTTTGTAAAATATACTTTCCCTCCATACAAAATAATTAAGTAATTTGTCTTCATCAAATAGATGGTGAACGAAAAGAAACTTCGAAATAGTCTGGTTTCCTGCTTCATGTACTCTCTTAATATAGCGGAGTACAAGGCGGGGAGCATACGGAACAAGGAACCAGACCAAAACTTCAAAAAGGCATGGTATGAACTTTAAAAGATTTATGAAACTGTCAATGACCTGGTTATGGATGTATAAAATACGAGATGCTAGACAGAAATACGAAACAATATATTTAAAATATAGGTAATCTGTCAATCGCATTAAAATCAGATCTCCGCTGGTATATCTGAAGGACAGCGGAGATTTGAGTTTAATCAGATTAAGGGATCCGTTTACAATTTGGAAGGCAAAGGGAGAGAATAGTATCGGAATATTTTACCCGGAGGAGTTGTCTCTATGAGAAATAACATTTATACCTAGAACAAATGATTATATGACAAAACAAATTATTGTAAAAAATATCTACTAGACAAATGGAAAGGTTATACTAATTCTTCTAATTCCTGAATCGGTTGAAAATAATATGTAAATAAAAGAAACGAAAACAACTAGCACTATCCTTTCCTAGCACTATATATATATATATATATATATATATATATATATATATATATATATATATATATATATATATACGCCAAATTATAAAGGCAGTTTATTAAATATATTAACACCTGTATTAGTGTATAAGTTCGCAGTGAAGAACTAGCTTGGAATGCTGTGATGTACCAAGAAGACATGCTTCACTAGTAGGTATTCCGATCGTCTTTGTCCGACCTGAACTGTACACATGTAAACAAATTTATCACGCAGAGCTGTCCCTGATTTGAGCATGCGTCATAAACCTTTCCCTATCATATTTAAGCAATTATTCTCTTTCACTTTTCTTCGCGAGTGATTCATTTTTTTTTTCATGTGCATTTTTCAAGAATGATTTTTATATTGGAAAATGATCTGTTGAAATACAAAAAAAAAGTTATTAGTTGTTTGCTAAACAAAACAACGTTTCAAATACTAATAGATGAATATCATATATATATATATATATATATATATATATATATATATATATATATATATATATATATATATATATTGAAACATGAAGATTTTTGTATGTTATAAATATTTATCAAAAATATTGGATGTTTGTGCTGTGCAAACTAAGCCTGCAATGTACGTTATTTGTAGAAATAAAATCACATACGCGTACCCAGTAAGTTGGACCTAAATACACATACTGACAGAAAATCTTAATTATTAGCCATAGACAATGATATTAGGCGTAGAAGTTCTTACCTTTAATATATTCTATTCGCGGAATGCAAGTGTTCAGTCCGGTAGAGAGTCTCTAAAACGTTTCAAATACCACTAGATGAATATTATATATAGAGAGAGTGTCTCTAATGATCGATATAGGTGTATTACGTTACAGTTGAGGTCGCCACCATCAAATGTTTTCCGTCATAACAGTCGCGCTTTTGCATATGCACGTACCTTGTATACCAAATGACGTCATATGCATGACGCACCATCAAAGTGTTCATTACCGCGACTTACTTTTGAACTTTATTTGATTGGATTAGTGCAGGTAATTCCAGAAAAGGCTTTGGCAAAGTTCTTTTCTGCTTTACCGTAAAACATCGTGATGCTGGGTTTTCCGTCGATTTTCCTCTTTTTGCACTCTATCACCACTGAAGTATTTCTGAAATGGATTTGGGTAGGAAAGCCATACTCATCATAGCGGGTTACCTCCCTTTGGAAAAAAGAATGCCTCTGACACCGAAATGAAATCTTGCGGTAAAATGCCAAGAGAGAAAACGGTACTTTGTCATGAGTGCATCACTCCCAGTTTTAACTGTAATTTCTGCGACCATTTCTTAACAAAAATAATAAGGAAAAGTCAGGAATTCCTTACTCGCCGAGGTGTGACATGGATGGCATTGCGACATTGCGGGCACAGACGTCATACTATTCAGTAATGTAGTATCAAAGTATTGTCTGTTTTTTTAAACCTCGTTTTTTTTTCTTCTCTCCACTTGATTTCAATCCGTGGTTAGGAAACGTGGGTTTAATCCTGTCGGTATTCTCGTGTACCAATGTATAAAGACGATGTATTTGGGTTTGGAATGCCCAGGGGGTCAAAACAGCTTTATGACAGCAATGTATTATGAACTAATCTGACCTTTGAGGAGGTGCGAAAAGCCATGAAGTATTCCGATTGATTTTAAGCCGACTTGTAACGTCTTTATTCCTTTATGTTGCATGCTTGCAAATGCCCTCGGGTGTTTTCGAAATGTCTTCAAATCCGAATTGGTGTAGCGTTACTATAACTTCTTTGAATTTTCAATGATTCAATAACGTCTCACCATTAATTGTAAATATGCCAACAGCGTGAATCTTTTTTGAAACAGTATGATTTTGTTTTATAATCAACAAATTATATTACTAGTTTTTTGCTGGTGCTTCATTACTGTTCACTTGCTTATCATCTATATTCATCCATAGTGTGGACTTCTTCTGGTCATATCAAACTAATAAGGTGTTTGCAAGTGGATAGAGCTGGAATACTGGAATTTTCCAAATACCCGGCATATACTGTCCCTGTACCTGCAGTAGACAGGACAGCATGGAATTCTTGTTAAAACTACCGGCCTTGAATCAACGTTCGTATGTTTGAACTCGCTGCGCACAAGTCATATTCAAGTCATATTTTGTAAACTGCTTTCTTATGTGACCCTGTTATGCTGGGGGTGGGGTGGGGGTGACCTGTGAAGAAATTGTAGCTTCATGGTGCGTGTATGGATATTTGGTGAGATAGATAGTCTACCGTCCCTGTGTTTTATTATCAGACTTTTCAACTTCATCAAACACCTTCAAACCATGGGGTAAAGAACTACCCAGTCTTTCATAACACTTGTCATAGATAACCAATGAAGGCTAAGTCTGCTAAACGTAATGACCAAAAACAGAAATAACTAAACAACCGAGTTCAGAGGTTTTCCTGTCTCGAAACTTGTGAATATCGACGACGTTTGGACAAGTTCTCGAAAGTTCTAGTTGCGCAATAAAGAAAAGTGTTCCATAAGTGAAAATCCAGAGCTTCGTACAAGTCACTGAAACATTACTTGACGGATGAAGTACTGCAGGGTAAATTCAGAGTACTGAAAGGCTTTGTGCAATTCTTCCCGAATATACAGTTTTACGGATGAAAAATACTACTGTTTATCAATGACTAAGCCTTGTATCCAGCGCACTCTAACACATGTTTTCGCTGACGACTCTATATTGCATTTATCTGGTAAATCTCTAGACTTTATTACAAACTTCAAATCGGACTCAACAATATATCAGTTTGGTGTCAACAAAACGAAATGCGTATTAATATCTATATAACTAAATCTATGGCAATAGGAACAAGGCAGTGTCTATATACTAACATGGATTTACTTTTAACTTAGAATGGCTTAGACGTATTTATTGTCACAAGTCAAAACTTATCTACGTTGATCAATATCTCAGCTGGAATGCACACATCGATCGCCTATGTGCAATGGTAGTCTTGAAATAACTGTTAAATTGCATTGGAAATTTCTACCTCCCCAGTCACTTTAACTTTATTTTTTGGGATGTATACTACCACTGATAGATTACGGCTGTACAATATGGAGAAATACATCCAGAATTTATAAATTCCAGAAAAGGCAGACTGAATAATCTAAAAAGTTCCTGTTATGACACAGTTGAATTGTCCCAAACTGAGCTAATATCATCACATACTGAGGGTAATCTCCGAATTACAACTGACAAAACGATCTCAAGATCCTGTGTTAAATGTATATGAATTATTACACCTGGCTGCAAATGTCTGTAAACGGAAAATATTACAAGCGAGACAGTCATTTCAGGCTAATAGCACAAGCAAATCGTTGCTCTGGATAAATAAGGAAGAGTTTTGACCAAAAATGATCACCAGAAAACAGATATTTTTAATGCACTTTAAAACACAGGAATTATTCCATCGCCTACTAAAAAGGCGTATATCATTCATGACGGTCACACGCACGAACGTTCTGAAATATAATATCTTATATTGTGTCATAACGAACCAGAAATGGATGACTATATTTCGCACATGTCTTGATGCCACCCTTCCCCTACCCTTTTCAAAGCAACCCGAAATCTGCATGTCTCTACTCTACTAGATTCGAATAAAGCGCTTACTGTAGTTATGTCAGAATATTCGAGACCAGATTCGAGTTGCGTAATCAGTGCCTTATAAACTTTTTAATTTATTCTTTTCATTCCTAATGTGTAATGAGTTATCTAAAAAGAGAATTTCTAATTTAATGTTCTCTCTAGTTTTATTGGCAACCCGTGACAAACAATATGTGTGGGGATATGTTTGACAAGTAAATAAAGCCTTTCGGACATTCATCTACGGGTATTCATTATTAGACATGAACGAACAGTAAAGTAGCGTGGCCACTCCATTCTAATTGGTACTAAACAAGATTATGTGATTTTTACTGTCCCGTGTCGATGAAATAACGTGTGATACAACGCTTTTCTCGTCCGCCATGGAACATGTTGTTGTCCAGCCCTTGACTAGTTTACTATCATTTTATGTTTCTGATTTTCCGATCAATTAGTGTCACGGTCAGATTCTTGTATATATATCCCCATTATCCAAAAATTGATTGGGTGATGCTGATTGAAACTAGAGTTTTATTGTCTTTATTTGCAATGTTTGCTGAACATATTTGCGCTTGATAGACGCCACTGTTTAACAACTTTAACCTGTGGGGGTTTGTTATATCGAACGGATATAATCATTTCTGGAATATTTTAAATATATCACTGCTACGAAAACTATGAAGCCTTCATACATTTAAGATGTATTATAAACGTTTTTGCATTATTGTTAAATATTAATGTTTCAGTCTAAACGTATTGTATTTCCGTAGCTGTTACAACCAGATATGACTATCGGTACATGTTCTAACATCTTAGACAAATACCAATTTTCTTACAAAGGTTGTACATAGACTGCATGATCCAAAATATTGCGATGTGACGTGAGTGAGAGAGAGAGAGAGAGAGAGAGAGAGAGAGAGAGAGAGAGAGAGAGAGAGAGACACACAGACAGACAGACAGACAGACAGACAGACGCAAACATTATGGTGATAATATTACTAATTCTAGAGTTCTAAGTGATTGAGATATACGTAAAGCGACTACAAACACATTTTTGTTTAAAAAAAAGAACGTGATAGAAATGTTCCGTTTTATGCTTTAATAAATTTTCATAAGTATAAAATAATATTAAATGTTTCAGTTTGAGGATGTTTCTTACATACTTAAAACCATGTCTCATTTTTGCCAACACACATATTAATTTCAGTCTACACTTAAGACATTTCATTCGTCAATTTTAAGTCAGACTTATATTTCAGCCAATCAGATTTCTGGACTTCAAACTTAAATTTAGTCTATTGATGAAATTAAACCCACAGGTTATGATTCGTTCAAGGCAAAACGGGGTCCTTATAAAGAAAAGGTTACCAATTAAGTCTATATGTAGTGTTGTATAAAGTTAACATGTCAGTAAAAAGATAACAATGCTAATAAAGAATGATTGTCCAAAACAAGTCAAAATTAAATTTATAAATAAACTAAGAAATGTTTGGATAAAATCGTGTAAATTTTGGAAAGCATGTTATATCAATTAAATTGCTGGGTTGAATAATATGATTGCTGATGGAAATAAGTTAGCTAACTTACAGAAACTATCTTTAGGCAGTCCAATATCCTTTAAAAAAGTTTATTTATTTATTTATTTATTTATTTATTTATTTATTTATTTATTTATTCATGATCACTTTCTAGTGGGATAAAACTAACAGCAGAATTTGTATCAACAGAAAGAGGGAATACTTACTTGATTATTTCATATAAAATAGATTATGTTTGTATCGCTCACAGAATGAAGAGCATCTTACGTCACCTTAGCAACAAAAATCAGACTGGTTTTAGCAAGTGTAGATATATATTTGTCAATATCTGAATCCTGTATGATCATTGATTTAATATTATACTCACAACATTTTCTAGATTCAATATTATTGGTCGGCTTGGAAACGATGGCTTTTGATTCAGGTGTTTGCCATTATATCTAGAAATAATTTTTATGGTTCGTAAATTAAACTAAGAACTGGTTATTATGATCATCCTTTTATAGTAATGTTAAATCTTTTGTTTAAAGAGTTGCGTATGTATGTATGTATGTATGTATGTATGTATGTATGTATGTATGTATGTATGTATGTATGTATGCATGCAAATCAAAAGTTGATCAAGTGCGTTTAACATTGGTATCACATTTTATTGCAGATAACTTATATAGTTGCTGTTGTAATTTAGTTAATAAAACCTTCAATAAAACCTTCTTTACAATAAATGTGAATGGTTGTTACAAAATTGTTTTACTAATAAAAACAGCTTTAAACATTTTTTATATCGATCCAAGCGCATGTGTCAGGTCATTAATGTATTAAAAGATACCTTGTATAATATATGATATAAGCATATCAAACATGATATTACATATATGGTCATTATAAACAGTTTGTTCATCAATATATTTTTAAAAAAAATCAATTCATGAAATTATTAATCAACATGGAAATAATATAGTGATTATGTTATAATTATAGATTATTATATGCCCATTTAAGTTTACATTATAAAAACATTATCGTGTATTAGGAGCTACTTTGAAGACAAACAGTATACGCTCATGTATAAGACGATTTAGCTTTTAGTTTATTTGATTGATTGGAGGCCTAAATACACATTCTGATTCCTCCATTCGAAAGTAAAGATGACAAAGGTCACGGTGTGGGCGAGTTTACACAGTCACAAATGAAACTTTCAAAGAAACAAACGAATGAACTGGATCTTCATAATATCCATAGCTAACATGACAGATGAAGTATTGAAAATACCATAACTAACATGACAGATGAAGTACTGAATATACCATAACTAACATGACAGATGAAGTATTGAATATACCATAACTAATATGACAGATGAAGTATTGAATATACCATAACTAACATGACAGATGAAGTATTGAATATACATAACTAACATGACAGATGAAGTATTGACTATACCATAACTAACATGACAGATGAAGTATTGATAATGCCATACTGATCATTAAACAATTATTTAGGACAAATGTTTTTAACTTTTCGCAAATATAATGGTTCTGAACAGAAAGGCGAATTAAGGCCAAGATATATCGCATATCTATCAGAGACGTTCCATTTTACAAGTCAGCCCAAACACAAAACTTGAGAACAATTTAACTGAAGGTTTTGGTAGGAAACTAAGCGCTTTAGAACAAATAAGACAAGACGACGAGGATGGATATCTTATTTCAACTGGCTAAATGAACTGTCGCACAACAGCTGGTTTGCAATTTTCCCATTTTTAACTTTTGTAATAGGAACCATACATGCCATGTATATAGCTGGGGTCCTTCCAACAAAAATCATGCAATTGACATGGCTTAAGCATATATCTTCTTCAACTGGCAATAAGTATGAAAATAAATATATTTACATTTTTGCATACAGAATTTCCTCAAAATCTTTATTTATGCAAATCCGCATTTACAAGAATCATGTCATGGGTTCCAAAGATTGATACACACGATACACACGGCAAAATTGTAACGTAATGTCGACTACATTTCCAACAAAAATCGTTTTCTCCTTACTGCACTCGACACAAAATGAATGTGATATTCCATAACGTCTCTTTGATAATTTAAATTAAGAGAATTAATATTTTCACCACATTATAATTCCAAACAATCAATGACGGATCAGAAACACGGTTGCAGTTCAAGCCAGTCTCATCTCTATTCAAATAACATGTACAACGCATGGAATTGCCCGGCTATTAGACCTAAATCAGTCCATCAAAAGCAGAATTATGTTGGATTGACTAAAAGTCCATCCATTCCAAACCAGCTGGATAAGTTGTTCCAATGCATTTTTTCACAATATGACTAAAAATTTAAATTTTAAGTACTTCAGAAGACAGTATTATTTTGAAACTTATTATGAGCGCAAGGCAAAGTTCATAGGTCATTTAGTGGTGCCAGGTGCACATTAATAATCTTACTATGTATTGATGAATTAACGGTTGTGTATTTATTTTGTAATGCAGAATAAATTCAGTTACTTCGTTTCTGATGGTGTGTTTTTATTATTAAACTTTAGGTAGCAATACAAAATGAGCTTATAATGGTAAGGTTGCTGCATTTAGGAAAATATGACTTATATTTCCCCCGGATTAATACAGTACTCTCAAGGTCAGGATTAATACAGTACTCTCAAGGTCAGGATTAATACAGTACTCTCAAGGTCAGGATTGATACAGTACTCTCAAGGTCAGGATTAATACAGTACTCTCAAGGTCAGGATTAATGCAGTACTCTCAAGGTCAGGATTAATACACTACTCTCAATGTCAGGATTAATACAGTACTCTCAAGGTCAGGATTAATACATTACTCTCAAGGTCAGGATTAATACAGTACTCTCAAGGTCAGGATTAATACAGTACTCTCAAGGTGGAGCAGTATTACTCAGATTTGACTCAAGTGTTTAATGACAGCATTACAGTTAATCAGGCATGAGAAACGTTGATGTCTAATCTTCCCAATCTTGCTAAAAGAAGTGTTCCAATAAAATGATCACAAATTAGGCTCGATGATAAAACATAGTTTATATTAGATGAGAAAAAAGGAATAGACTACGGATTAAGACTCTCAGAGCCAATAGCACAAACTATTATCATAAATACAAGAACCAGAGAAGTTGGGTTACAATTATGAAAATTTTACTTCCTTGAAATCTTCACATCCTCTACTTTACTGGCAATGAATAGCCAACATTTTATAAAGGTGTCGGACATAATGCCTCCACTTAGACTTAAGGAACAAGCCTGTAACTTCGCAATAAGTGATTGGGGAAAGGTCGAGCTATTATCTAAGGATTTAAGCTATCGAATATTATGTCGAATTATTTTTTTTATAAAGAGACAGAGCACTATCGTCTAATGAAACAACAATTTCTTAAGTAAGCTTGAAATACAAAGCTAAGGTGTGTCATACAGATATTGTTGATATGCATATATATATATATATATATGTGTGTGTGTGTGTGTGTGTGTGTGTGTGTTATAATGGCTATAAATACATTTGATTATGCATGACATATTCTCAAAGTAATCAAAGGTAAAAAAGTTAAAGCAAAAGGGGATATTGCTTACAAAATGTTTGTGTAGAAAGGTTAAAACTTATCTATGGATTTTGAAGAATATAGACGGGAATTGTACATAGATATTACAAAAATGGAAATTACGATGAGATAACCCATAATTCCTATACCGACTAAGAGCTGTGAAAGATGAACAAAACAAATAGTGATCTACATTGTAACGTAATTAATCAGCAGATTTCTACCGATTGACAACTGAGTTTACATAATGAACTGAGATAAACTGGCATTAAATCAGAAACTGCGCTGGATATCAAGTTAGGATCATCTCTACCTGACGTTCGTGATAAAAGAACCATAAGGGAATTTGAAATAACTAAAATTGTCGGTATATATAGGTTGTTCTTGACGAATACATCAATGTAATAATACGAATAACAAAAGAGTGAAATGATTCGAACAAACGTTTACAACTGATATAGATGCATTCAGACTGAAATAGTTTTAAGTCTCTTGGCTCAAGAAATAGAATTAAGGTATTTTAAACCGATATAAAGATAAAGAAATAATCAATATTTAACTTGGTAAGAAAACAGGTATAATAAAAATCGAATTAAAATAGAAACTCCATAAATACGAAAAAAAGTTTGGTAAAGGAAACGCCACCTTAGGCCTGTATATATATATATATATATATATATATATATATATATATATATATATATATATATATATATATATATATATATATATATATATATATATTGCTTAACAATTTAAATATATTGGTAAATTTAATTTATCGATAGAAGGTAGTGATATATTGGTTCATGATAACCCAGTGTATATAAATGTTGAAAACTTTAATAATATTCATACCTATTAACTGAAAGAGAACGGCATTTTGATATCAAGTTTTAAAGTTATCTTGACAGTTGATTTAAAAAAATGTTTTTAATTATTGACTATATAATCAAATACAAAACGATGATAAAAACGTGTCGCTCTATTATACAACAACGTGGCAGCATTAATTACTGATGGAGCAATAACGAAAGGTCTAGCAGTTTGATAAAGCAACCATCTGTTTATAATATTCGATCCAGATGGAGGTAAACATGAATGAGTTAAACATTATATAACCAGGAACAAAAATCAGAAAACTGCGCAGCTCAAAGAAAAAGAGAGCAAGGACATTTGAATAATTGAATGAATAATTGAGAGATCAAACCGTTTTGAATAAGACCCTTACTCGATGTACATATAATGCTTCTGATAGATAGTGAAGAAAAAAATCTAAAAGCGCTCAACTGACTTGTACCAGTCTTCTGAAGAATTATAAAACGCTTGCAGAGGTATTCGTTGTACGTACCATGTGTGTTAGTGTGTAAATTGCACATAGGTTTCTTTACGAAAAATGAGGTCTTTCGTTGTTATTCTGTGGGCAAAACACATTAAAGATGGTGTACCCGCATTAAGCAACATTTTGTTATACAAATCTCAGAACGGTGACATACGGTAAAAACACAAGAATTCTTAACAAGCACTAGACCACAATAAGTCAAATATCTTCATTCAACACGTCATTTTAAAATGAGCATGTTAGAGATAGAAATTCCAAATCAAAGTAGGATTATCATGATTGTACCAGATAGATGTACGTATTGTGGTGGATAATACGTTAGAAAGAACGACACTTGTGAATCTCTTAGCTGCCTTTGTTAAATATACAGGCAAATGCTTACAAACTGCACACTTATTGTAACAGTTACCTCCCTTGGATCAAAAAAACAAATTCTTATCTGACGAATCAGCATTATTTACTTAAAACCTAGCTTTTGTTGGATAATTTTCCATCTATGAATAAACAATACATTGACTGATTTATAGACAAAATAGAATAATTCATAAATTTGGATTATAAATTATGTATCTGAAATTTAAGTTTTGAAAGCGGTTATTTGTCATTTTTACCTCGTTATGTACATCCACTGTGTGTGTGTGTGTGTGTGTGTGTGTGTGTGTGTGTGTGTGTGTGTGTGTGTGTGTGTGATTTTGTGGAGTAGGAATAATTACATTTGAATAACAAGAAATCAAGTACATATAGAAGATGAATATTGCAGTGTTAGTTCAATAATTACATTATTTGGTCTGGATTGCTCACTATCCACCAATAACTGTTCTTAACAGGTAGGAAACACTTAATTTTTATCTATTCAGTGTAGACTTTGAGTTTCTATGTCGTAGGTAACATTTCAATATGTCCCTCGCTATTTCAACTTTTATTGGCTCCTGAAGCCTTGTGTATCTAGAGTTGGGGTCTAGACATCTATTACATACACCTAATGGATTATCGGGTGTTAAGTGATTTTCGTTTTGCATTTATAACATGCACAGTGGAAGGATTGTTTGCATACCTCTATTATACATGTACAGTTTTACACTATTATACATGTACAGTTTTACACTATTATACATGTACAGTTTTACACTATTATACATGTACAGTTTTACACTATTATACATGTACAGTTTTACACTATTATACACATCATATATGTAACTGAACTTTGATTATATGTTCTAGTCGTGGAAATCGAACAATATCTAAACAGATGAAAATTAACGGTCCCTTAACTAGTCCAAAGTACACTAGCTTTAGTAGTTATTAAAACAGAAAACGAAATTTGACAGAGTAGGCGATAAAATCTTATATAAGTGCAATGAATGGTTTTTTCTTTGTTTGTTTGTTTGATTAGGATTTTTAACGTAGCTTTAACAATTTTTCAGTCATATCGCTACGATGTCTGCAGTGATGTCTAGCACTGGGACATCATGCCGCAGACATTTAGCATGATGTCCCGACTTATCCTGACATCAGGCCGACCAGTCATAACACTAACCTCTTAATGCTGAGCGTCAAGCGAGGAAGCTGTAATTACCATTTTTGTAAGTCTTTGGTATGACTCGGCCGGGGATCGAACCCACGACCTCACGCTTCCGCGGCGAACGCTGTAACCACTAGGTCACCGTAGCGGTTCAATGAATGGTTTAAATAATATATAAAAATGAAATAAACATTATCAGCTTTATATTTAAAAAATAACTTTTTTTAAATTTTATTATTTTAGATTGTATTATAATTCACCTTTGAAGTCCTGGAAGTGAAATGACGAAACGAAGCTAGCATTCTTGGTGCACATCTTAAGTAAAGCTTAGCTGTATACTCTAAACCCAAAATAGACCTTTCGATACATCATAAACTATAATAAAAGGGAATTAAAAGTTTTTTTCAATGCTTCAGATATACATGGTCATTTATAAATAATCAGGATAACCATTGACGAAAATTAAAATTAAATTATTTTTCTTCAATAATCAAACCCTATGCAAAAGTAAGAAACTGTAGAGAGCAACCTTAAATCTTTTATCACTATAATGGTTTATTTGCATTGATGTTATATATGAAAATAAGCTTATTATGTGTATTTTGATCATGTTTACACAATATGCATTGTGGCAGTATTGTGTGTAGAATGACCTTAATTACGGGGAGGTTAGGAATCGTAGAACAAGGAAATAAAATCGACTTAAATTTAAAACTGTTAGATTTTTGTGAAAACAATTTTTTATTTCAAATAATTTGTCAATATAACCATCCGTAGCGATAATATCATAAGATATTTGATTTCCGAAGGGCACAATCATCATATAAAATCAAATTAACTTTGGGATAAGTGTGTGTGTGTGTGTGTGTGTGTGTGTGTGTGTGTGTGTGTGTGTGTGTTGTGCCGTTTCGTGTCAATCATAGGATTAGCTTAATAGGAGATCTAATATGTGGACAACGAAATACATGGCATCGGACAAACGCATTTGATCAAGCTTTGACTATTTCAGAGAGACAAATGCACTACTGGCCGAAATAATAGCCACTTAGTCCTGACCACGGAAATAGAATTCAAAATATTTTGAAGTTTAGTATTCCAATATGAAATATAGTAGCCCTATGTTTCAAGTGCCAACATGGACAGACCACCAATCGACAGACCAAATGGAAGCAGTGTCAAGTCAATGACAACTTTCGTTATGCCAGGCAAATGTCAAATTATAACGAAGATACGGATATTTATGGTATCTTAGTGACTGATAAAATCATTAGGCGCTGGGGGTGGTGGTAATAACTTGCCATGGACGTGAAGCTGCAGTATATCCGCTAGTAATCCATTAGTTCTGCCTATAAAGTAAGTTTCTCACAAGAGAGAGAGAGAGAGAGAGAGAGAGAGAGAGAGAGAGAGAGAGAGAGAGAGAGAGAGAGAGAGAGGGAGGAGGAGGGGATTCAATGTATGTATGTATGTATGTATGTATGTATGTATGTATGTATGTATGTATGTGTATATATATATATATATATATATATATATATATATATATATATATATATATATATATATATATATATATATATATATATATAATCAATACCCTTGTTATGATGACTGCATGTTTATCTATCTACTGTCTTATTACTTTAAATAGATATCTTGTATATAAAATAATTTAAAAATGACCCTGCAGATTAATAGACCTTTAAAACAATGTCGACAAATTAACCCCACCCACCCCTACCCCCACCCCCAATGACGGCAGTAAGAGAAATCAAAATAAACTTGTATCATTGGGCAAATGAGACCTAGATTTATTTAATGAACAACTCGAAAAGAACAGTTTGTTAAATAAACGTGTCCAATCCATATTCTGAGTATTACAATATTTAATTAGTATAGAATTTAATATACTTTTTTTGGAAGCATATAATTAAACGGTAACTGCTTACATCATGTAAGAACTTAAGGATTCTGTATCCAATAATTTCAAGCACTGAGTATTAACATCAAAATCCACTTCGATAAAGGGGTATTCTAAGATTTAACGATTCATGAAAATGCATGAATTTTACTCTTTACGCCATTTCTATCTTAATGTGTACATCTTAAGATTATCGACATTTTGGCGCTTGTGGTCTTGCACAAAAGGAAATAGTGAATGTTGTTTGCTGTTTGCTTTATGCTTCATTTCCGACGTTGAGCTTTGTATGAAAACATACATAAGCGCAAAATAATCCCTCTTTTACCATTTCAAAAGCCAATATGATGCTGTTAAATCATCTATCTTGTAAATGGAGCGTTTTGTTTGTTTATTAAACCCTCTAATGTCATATGACACTGAGGCAGGTTTCGTCGCCCTTTTGAAGGGTGCCCGACCTTTTGTTGTCTTAACCGTGCAGAGCTACTCGCCCCTGTAGGGAAATCGGCTATCCTCCCAGCTCCTGCTGATTTATTCGTTTGATTTTTAGCTAGCACGATTACTTATACCGCAAATTTGAAAAATGGAGAAATAAATCCTACAGAAATTAGCAGCATGTCACAACTTCAAAATTGTCCTGTATTTAGGAGAGCTTTAAAACGTGTGTTTCGCATAAACTCAGCGTCCACAAACTACTGTCCATGCAACATAGTCTCCGCTTGACCTTCAGTAAGATTGACTTTTCACACATCTTAAATAGCCTGGATCAAACAGTTTGGTATGATCAATTGTGGCACCGTAACGTATTGATCAATAATACTATTTAGACACGATAAATTTAGTTTGGATCACACTGCTATACAAGCAAAATATCAGCAACACAAACAGTAAAGTTTTTAAGCAACATTTTGTCCCTTACAAATATCTGGCAGTAATTCAAGTGGGGATTCATACCAAAACTGATTGCGCGAACTAAATAGACCCCCCCCCCCCTCTCTCTCTCTCTCTCTCTCTCTCTCTCTCTCTCTCTCTCTCTCTCTCTCTCTCTCTCTCTCTCTCTCATACAAACAAAAGACGAACAGCCACATGAAGTGGGAACTGCTGCTGTACATGACATATATAGGAAAGCAAAAGTACATCCAGTAACTAAAATATTCACGCTTTTCCATGCATTAGTAGCTAAAATAGTCACGCTTTCCCATGAATTAGTAATTAAATTATTCACGCTTTTCCATGCATTAGTAACTAAAATAGTCACGCTTTTACATGCATTAGTAAGTAAAACAGTCACTCTTTTCCATGCATTAGACACAATTGGTAAAAATGTTGTTAAACTTATGTTTATTCTAAACCATTGTATAATTATATAAAATGTAATATATTCATTAATTCATTTTAAAAAGAAGCTTTTATTTATTTTTTTTTTCCTGTAAGAAAAAAATCACCATCATGAAAAATGAGGCAAGGCTAGGTGACCTGTTGTCTCTCGTTTCTCGCAGTCCGGAAAATGGACTAAAGCAGGGGATACAAAAACAGTTCGCCCCAGTCCCTAGTTTATGCGCCACAGGTTACTAAGAATGATAAAAAACATCATCGTATCAATATCGTACGAAGACCACAGCTACAGTAACACGAATAGCTGGGAAATGGCTCAACCAGTATGTAAGGAAGCCCATAGGACATATTTACTCCAAGGCTTCACAGTCATTTTAAGAGCCATATTAAATATCGAGATTAATAGACATGTGGGATGGGATACAAACAACATAAAAGGAAATGTACATAATGTAAATAATGAAATCTATGATATGTCTCTTTTTGTTTTGGTCCGTCTTTCATACCTAGTATCATTTTTAAAAAATCGTAAATTACAGTTACACAAAACTTAAGATTTAACAACTGTAAAATACCTAGGTAAATATGTTTTTAATACATTGCAACATATATTATCTTTTATTATAGCACTTTTATCATTGTCATCAATCAAGCGTTTTGAAAATAAGATTTTGTCAAAAATCGACCAGCGTCAGTAATAGTTGTTAATTATCAGTAGATGAAAAACCTCAAAAAACGACTGATACGCTAGTCTCGAATCTCTAATACCAAAGATAGGTTAATCTAACCAATTATAGAACTCACAGTACCTTTGTGGAACAATCAACTTTGGATTGCTTATTTAGTACAAGGTCTATCCTCGGATAAGTTTCTTTTCGTAATTAAAGTTTTACTGGTCATAGTTATTCCCCTTTATTGTCTCAGTGACATGTTGAGTTTTCAGCCATTTTCAAAACAAAATAATAAAGATCAACACTGCAAAAAATATTTAAATGGGTCTCTCTCTCTCTCTCTCTCTCTCTCTCTCTCTCTCTCTCTCTCTCTCTCTCTCTCTCTCTGTGCAAAGGCTCGTACAACAGCGATTGCGCAGTTTTAAACTTACCTATTTTGTCATTTAATTAAACAAATAATGCAAGTTGTTTTAGCCCTACCGGTCTGCCATAGACGTTGCTGTCATCATGTTACTAATATTTGCTATGCTGACGAAATTGTGAATGAAAGATTTCTACCAAGTCTCTGAGTAGCGTGGGAAATAGGTAAATCCTAGCTTACAGAACGGAAGCATTTTGGTCTCGAAAACTGTTAAAGTCAGCTCTTCTCTTGTTCATCCGTTGTGAAGCACTTCAGGTTTACTCTCTTTCAGAAATGAGGGCCGCGAAAATCCCAAAACGATATCTTGCTACGCTTCCATCGTACAGTACGATAAAATTGGTTGTTGCTGTGCATACTATATATATATATATATATATATATATATATATATATATATATATATATATATATATATATATATATATATATATATATATATATATATATATATAAGTGGACGTCTGCAACTACTTGGAACGGACTCATTTAGAAACTGCTTTGTTTAAATTTTAAATAAATATTCAACTAATTGACTCAAAATATAGCCCCTTAAACCCGAAAATTTCCTTATAGCATTTTGACTGCAATTACACTTACTGGTCTTTGGAATTTTATTTTTCTGTTATGCTATTTGACATTCGGTATGGAAACGTCAAAATCTCCCCTACATCCATTTGAAGGAAATAAAAATATATCACGGTAATGGGAAACCTGGACCCAAATATTTGCGTAAAGCATTTGATCAAAATGGAAATTTGTATGCACCATTCACCAATCACATTTGTTGTCAATCATGGAAATCACTTTGAGGGATAGAAAGACGAATCCAGTTCATATTGTATATAAATTATTCTAATTTAGCACTTAATTACGTAAATTGTAGTTGGCATAAAGGATATCTTAGATTTCGGCATGATAGAGACCTTGTCAAAAAACATGCTTTACTCTGACGCAGCCTCTCTCTCTCTCCACCCTCTCTCTTTCTCCCTCCCTCACTCTCTCATTTTATATGTATGTATGTATGTATGTATGTATGTATGTATGTATGTATGTATGTATGTATGTATGTATGTATGTATGTATGTAACACGCCTTATGTATGTATGTATGTATGTATGTATGTATGTATGTATGTATGTATGTATGTATGTATGTATGTATGTATGTATGTATGGATGGATGGATGGATGGATGGATGGATGGATGTATGTATGTATGTATGTATGTAACACGCCTTATGTAGGTATGTATGTAGGTATGTATGTAGGTATGTATGTATACAGGTATGCGTGCAAGTCTGCATATAAGTGTGTATGCATCTATTTATTTACGTACTTATGTATGTAAATGTTTTATATATATATATATATATATATATATATATATATATATATATATATATATATATATATATATATATATATATATATATATATATAACTGAAGTAATAAATAAATGTATAGATATATGGCTGGGTAGAGGACTAGCATGTTCATACTTTCAGAATAAATTTCTAGTACTTTTGCGTCCTTACCAATTTTTTGTCCTTTATGTAATATTTCGAATTTTGAAAAGTAATGCAGAGTAAGTTTGTTTATTTTTATTTAGAAAGTTTACAACAGGAAAACGATCATAAGCCGTTAAAAAAAATAATTTTACTTGAGGATCAATTAATAACAAAAAACACATTTAAAAACATTTGTATACGTTAGCTTAGACCAAATAAGATTTACTTAACAAAACAAACGTTACAGAACATTCAATGCAGACAGATTGTTTAACTAAATAGTGTGGAAAAGCGTAATGGACGGAGTATGGAAATTCTGACCTATTTCACGGATCTTTTGATACCAATTAGAACGATGAACCATTATGAAAATTGTCTACTCTCTTCTCTTTGTAACACTATTACCGTGCAATCTTGCGCAACCTGTCGGTTGGGTGTGAAATTGTGAATATGGAATTGAATGCGTTGCTGCTACGTCTGCGAATGATTCTGCTCAAGTAGGACGACATTTCAAGGACCTATTGAGGACTTATTACCTTGCGGAAATGCGGGTGTAGAGTATGCGCGACTGACCGGAGGTCATATAACACATTAGGAGGACTAAAATAACTGTTGAATGCACGCCCATAACCGCGTGCGAAGTTGTAGTGGTATTTCCAAACTGCATCGAATGCGAACGTTATCTCGGTTTTTAATTAGAGCGCAATAAATTTGCGAGCGGTGTTTTTGATCAGCATAAAGATAAAAGAGTAGCCTGGTTTTCTTGCGAAAATTTTGTTTCATCTTTTGGCACATCTCCTATCGGGTATTTTGAAGATCCCTCCCAAATTGTAGTAAATTTAGGTTGAGACTGGTCATCTTTCACGCCTACTGTACCATATTTTGCCATAAATATAGTTTCTCGTAGAACAAATAACTTTTATGTGTTATAACTGCACCCAGACGAACTTCAAGTTTCAAGCCATATTTTAGTTTCCCATGGAAAAAAAAAAATGTTCGAACGTTTTTCTATACATAAAAAAGGTTTTATTCCTCAAGAATGCAAGCAATGGTCCTTAAGATTTAACTAATTTTAAGAGTTTTGAAGTAAAACAAACCCTTAAGTTTACAACAATTGAATAAGACTCTTACAGATTGGCGAGAGATAACGCGCTTAATTTTCATTTAACGTCTGCATTGGTGATATTCTCATGACTTGCATGACACTGTTGCTGAAAACTCCTTTGTGTGCATTTTTGATTTTGTTATGTTTTGTGGCCAGTTGTTTAAATTCATGAATTCTCTGGAACTATGTACAAATCTGTGCACATTTTCGTTTGCATTGTATGTATGTATGTATGTATGTATGTATGTATGTATGTATGTATGTATGTATGTATGTATGTATGTATGTATGTACGTGTGTGTGTGTGTCCATTTATCTGACCGTCCGTCCTTCTGTCTGTCCTGCTGTATGTCCCCTTCCCATGCATCCATCTACCGATTGTTTCATTGACCCTCTCACCCATTTATGTAATTTACGTATCAGACTTTTCCTTTGTGTGTCTACTGTCCGTCCTTTCATATACCCATGTATTCATTTAGCATTGCATTCATATAGCCATTCATTCCAATAGCCATCCTTTCATATACCCATGCATTCATTTAGCATTGCATTCATATAGCCATTCATTACAATAGCCATCCTTTCATATACCCATGCATTCATTTAGCATTGCATTCATATAACCATGCATTCATATAACCATGCATTCATATAGTCATGCATTCATATAAACCATGCATTCATATAACCATGCTTTCCGATAGCATTTATTCATATCACGATGTATTCATATAACCATGCATTCAAATAACAATCCATTCATACAACCATTAATTCATATAACATTTATTCATATAGCTATCCATTCCTATAGCCATCCATTCATATAACCAATTATTTATACAATCATGCCTTCATTGGAACGAAAATAAAACTTAACAAACATAGGCATAAATGATCAGCAGTGAGCATTGAATTGCTTACAATCAGCAGGGGTTATATACTTGCTTACAATCAGCTGCTTAAATGAAGTTTGTAAAGCATCTAGAAGGAAAAAGCTGATATACATCGAATCTTTAAGATCAAACGACCGATAATGTGTGTATATCTGTGTGCGTTTGCGTGTGTATTCATAGCGATATATATATATATATATATATATATATATATATATATATATATATATATATATATATATATATATATATATATCTATATATATATATATATATAGATAGATAGATAGATAGATAGATAGATAGATAGATAGATAGATAGAGAGACAGAGACAGACAGACAGATAGACAGAGACAGACAGACAGAAGACAGACAGGGACACGCGCATTCAGTAACGTCACGGTTACTAAACAGTATTTTAGTATTTCGACGTAACTAAGTCTTCATCAGGAAAAGTAAAACATGTAAAACTAACACACCAGAGAAATGTTGAGAGAAAACCATTACATGTTTGAATTAGAGAAGAATGTACAAAAGAAATGATGAAAACCAGTGCCATAATTTGTAAACGACGTGTCGATCGTCTTGCAGAAGAACAATACTTTATTACAGTATAATCAAAGCTGGGTCGATCTGAGTAAATTCTTCTATATGGTACTGAGAAGCAAACTCATTACACGTAATGACAATCTAAAGAACGAAATACGGAAACAATGCTCAGTGCTAAGGCCAGACACTACAATATGAACTAAAAGTGACATTACATCCATGATACACTATGCATGGAGAAGGTAGTAAATGAAATGTCAAGAAACTTGTATATCTTTATAATAATAATAATAATAATAATAATAATAATAATAATAATAATAATAATAAAAATAACAATAACAATAATAATAATAATAATAATAATAATAATAATAATAATAATAATAATAATAATAATAAAAATAACAATAACAATAACAATAACAATAATAATAATTGATGCAAGGAGACACGGAATACTTAAACTGTTTAAAAGTGTTGCAAAGATTTTCGTTTGGGTCATGAACTTATACTTGGCGTAACATTGAGAAGACTGAAATTGAGATTTTTGTCTTTTTCATATAGACACAATACTTCTTCACATCGACCGAATACATGTAAAATAGAAACAAAAAATTTTAATATAGACCGAATACCAGTGGGTTCTCAATAGTAAATTCCGATATCGTTCAGTATATTTGGGTTTCATATCAGTTCAACTGAATCGGTAGCATCTCAAGGGTTTCAACTGACTGTCCATCGCAGTTGTGGTACTGGATCTCCAGTCCGGCCGAGTCATAGTACTGAATATTCAGTAGAACTGTAGTGATTGGCGAGATTATGCAAATATTCAGTAGTTTTCGGAAGTCAACGGTAACGCCAACACAATTTCGATGGCACAGATTTGACATGTCAAGGGATAGGATGCCTTTGTTTTATTCAACTTCAGAACTTCTGGTTGCTAATAACGAAAACTCCTGGCTATATCGCCCGTCAAAGGTGTCATTGTTTGTGTCTTAGCATATTAGAGATGATAATTGAACAGCTGTTTTGATTAGGCAACCCTTAGGTGAGTTTTGTAGAAATGAATTGCCATAGGTAAGGCCAAAATTGGATATTTCAAAATATTTTGGTCCTCAATGTCGAAGTAGTGTTACCTTGGCAACTGTCAATTTGAAAATTGTATGTATGGTTCATGCATCGGAAGAAATAATGACTAATTATTTAAAATATTAACAAGCCATATCGCTCATACTGGATTAAAGCATATACTTCTGAGCTAGATTAGCTTATTCTGGATTATCGCCGAGTTCTAAGTGTGTGTGTGTGTGTGTGTGTGTGTATGTGTGTGTGTGTGAGAGAGAGAGAGAGAGAGAGAGAGAGAGAGAGAGAGAGAGGGAGAGAGAGAGAGAGAGTTAAATCTTTTAACATTTCAATGAAACAATTTGCAATACAAAGCGTTTGACAATATTTCAAAACAGCTTTAAATATTCACGAAACAGCTTGTACAATAACAAAAATGTGCTAAGTAAAATTTAAAAATTTGGTGAAGAACTTCAATACTTGATGTACTTTGAAACTCTTAGTTAGCAACCAAGAAAACACAGAATTGCGATTCACCAATAACCTTCTAGCGTGTTTCAGGATCATTATCCATCCAGTGGCATGGATATGTGGGCTGTAACTCAATCTTCCATTTGTCTTCTGCCTGTCTTAGACTTTGACTGACGTATGCTAAATTATCCCTACCAAATCCAAGCGGCACCAATAGCTGTTTCGCTACACAGAACCTCCCATTTTGGCGGGGCTGTAATCCCGGGATAAAGGACCTGTCGTCTGCTGGAATCATTCAGTGAAACCAAAGTACCCATCTTGTGAGAGTTAATTACCCTGGCAACGATATCCAAGAGAGCACGTGTGGAAAAAATTACCAAAGTTTGAATGGTTGTGATATATCTCTCCGGCACTAGCGTGTGAAAGGAGTAGCAGTCTCGACTGGTTTTGGTCATCTTTAGTAATAGGTTTCGAATTAGTTGAACATTAGCTTAAATATATGGTGCATACAGAAACGGGGATGATTCCAGAAAATCCACATTTATTAGACACGGGTGTCTTGGATATGGCTACAGTCCAGAAACAGAACTCACAAAACCATTCTCAACCGTTTAAAAACATTCCCATTAAGCAGGAGTACGAAGAAGTACGACAAGAATTGACTGATTCCGAAATTCTGGATTATCAAAAGGATAATAGGCTGTTAAAGAAAAGGACTTTCAGCAAAAGATGTGATAGTATTGAGAATCTATCTTCTCCGGATTCTGACAGCAGCAGTATTCAAGGCAGTGAGCACGGTCAGCCGAACAAGAAAAGGCGGAAAAGTCCGCAGACGTACGAAGACCTCCAGACCCAACGTGTAATGGCTAACGTCAGAGAACGGCAACGAACACAGTCTCTGAACGAAGCATTCGCTCAACTCAGACAAATTATTCCTACGTTGCCCTCGGACAAACTGAGCAAAATACAAACCCTAAAACTCGCATCCCGATATATTGATTTTCTGTATCAGGTCTTAAGGAGTGAAGACACAAACACGGACGGTAAGTTGGCAAGTTGTTCGTACGTGGCCAGCGAACGTCTTAGTTACGCTTTCTCAGTCTGGAGGATGGAAGGAGCTTGGTCATTACCCAGTCATTGAGGATCTCTTTTATAATTAAGGCAGCTATTTCCATTTTCTGGTGAGTTTTAGGATCTTTTTTAACTTCTAAGGTAAAGAATAAATGAGCATTCATTGGCAATAAGTCGTTCCCTCTCTTAGAAATGCTGGTGATTAATACATAATGTCTTTTTTTTTTAAATTTCATCGTTATTTTTCACCATGGCCAAAATCAGAAAAAAATGTTTTATCTGATAAAGATCAGTATACATAAGGTAGAATTTATTGCTCTTGTAATTTAACTTAGTTTCCTTTCAATCAGGCAACAAATGCATTACTTAAAAATTTTAAATGCGATAAAAGGATAAATATAAATTTTCTTTCAAAGTTGTCTTTATAACTTGTGGGGTGGGGGTGGGGTGATAAAAGAATACATTGCTATATGCGTTGTCGCATAGGAGAATTATTGACTTGTTGTAGAAAACTGGGTACATCTGTTTCGTTTCTCACGTTTTAGTTCGTGATGGGGACGGTGTCAGCAAACACTTTCATCATGTATTACTAGTTATATTGTTTGCAAGAAACCAAATAATTGCCAAGAATCTATGAGGTGACTTTCACAGATCTTTTTGGTTAGGAGATATAGGTGCGAAAACTTACTTCCTCACTTTTTGTAGAATATCCATAAACAATTTAACCATATTTACCTATCACGAAATGTATCAATACGAACACCTCATGAACAAGTACGTCATAAGTAGAGACGATTGTACTCGTGGTTCGTTCAATCCGATTGACACCAAAGCGACAAACAAATCTGCTGGGGTACTTTCGCTTGCTTTATCCGCGAACGGATGTGTCAACACCTTTAATATGATTAGCAAATATATCCACTGTATCAACAAGAAGAACTAAAAGAGTTTTTTTTATTGTATGATCCATCACAAACAGAACTAGAATAAAATAGTGTTACATCTCTCCTACTACTGTTACAACAGCTACTTATAATACTAAATAATAATGATAACAATAATATCGAAGTTTTATGTTATTAAAAAGTAGATAATTATGAAAAAATATTGAAAAATGTAAACATGCCAACATTTTAATAAATATGGAGGAAAACATTCTGGAGCTCTAAACTAATATCTTCATTTAATTCTTATAAAAAGAATATCGTGTAATTATTTATATGAAGTATATCGTGTAATTATGTATGAAGCATATCATGTAATTACTTATACGAAGCATATAATGTAATTACTCATAAAGACTATCATGTAATTACTTATATGAAGCATTTCATGTAATTTATTATACTAAAAATTACTCTTAATTTAGAAAGATTAGGGGGGAATTTATTTTGAACATCGTACGTAGTTGACAAACTAAGTACTGACTTGAACAAGACCATAAACAAATCAAAGCAAACACTGCAAATAACCTTTAAATAATAACCTTGTTAGAAGCATACTTATGAAATATAATTACAAAAAGAAAGAATGTTTAATATATATTTAACATTAGCTTGGTTGTCAAAATAGTACATTATCTTTTTTGGAATTTTATGTTCGAAATTTTGCAGTGTTTAGAAATGAAAAACGTTACGTTAGATTATCTAGTACAAATCATGACTTTGCTCGACTATGTAACATCGTTGGCTTGCTTGCATTTTCATAAAGAGCTTGAGATGCCATTTATAAAACAGAAGTAAAGGTAACGATATCAATTATATTTAAACATTCATTTAAGAAAAAAACGACTTCCATAATTGTGAATTTTCATTATCAAGTTGGTGCAAACAATTACTAGCCGTTTATCGTTGAAGGAACTAACATCTCGCCATTAACTATAATATTATCCAAATTCACATAACAAAATAAACAAATATTCCCATACGAATTTTGTATTTTCTCATGGCCTTGCGTTTGAATCGCTGTAGTTTCTGTTGTGTAATATCTCAATATCACGATGTACCACATATTAGTTTCTTAGGGAGTTGAGATTTCTCTGTGGGAGGGGTAATTGCAAGCTCTTCAACTCTCTATCAGTGATGCAATCGGCCAATAAACTCTAGTTGATAAGATAACCCAGGGGTCGAATTACCACCTCTTTAACTGGATTTAAACAGTGGCATCCACGTTGGCTGCAGACGAAACAGTATCCACCATTGTTGTGCTATTAGAAATGGCGGTAATCAGATTTGTCGCACTTTAGCATCGCATTTAGAAATTTATACTATGGCAGATATTGACGCATGTTGACCCACGGGGCATATTATTCAGATAAAAATATTACATTGTATGTAGTAAGATTATTTTTATGTTTACATATGACTGTATTGCTGGTGTCATAGGACAGATGCTTGTCTATGTGAGCGATCACAAAACAGGGACCGACCATTAAACTTTCACAAGATGGATGGGTGATATTTTAACATATTTTAAGATTTCCGGTCCACAAAATCTAGAAAAAAATGTAGTATTGCTTTGGTTTATCGAAAAAGAACTAATGACAGTCCCTGAATTAGTTGAAAAAAAATTATCTTGAAACAAAACAACCCCAAACTAACCTGATTCAAACAATGACCCAAGCCACCCCACCCCTCCACACACACACACAAATACGGGTTGGTCCCTAAGTCGATGACCATAGTTTACCCTGTACTTTAAAATGCCGGATATGCTGTCTTTATTAATTATATTTGATATATAAGTTTTGACAGATGATGCACCTGCGATGTTAAGTTTTCATATCTCATTGTAGACATAACGCTAGCACAAATCCGAGAAGCCCTTCTATTGGATTTTCTGTCTAAATTACATTTATTTGGTTTCTCTAAATCATTCAATGTGCTATTTATAATGAACTGCTACATAAATAATTTCAAATTAAAGGCAAACGTGTCTGAGTGACATGGAAAAAGTATTAGTATTTAGGTTTCTCCATTTACTACTAGAAGAAATTAGTCAATCTGCTCCAGCTCTTTTGATGAACCATTCGTCATATCGTCAATTCAGCCTTGATGAGAGAGGAACATATCCGAATGTACTTTTTATATAACTCAACCCTTAATTTACAGCAAACTTTGTTTATGTCAATTTTATAGTCCCATCCAATTAGTGGCAGCAATGTATCATATATTGCTACCTGTCGTGTTACGTCTGTCCATCGCAAATTTCCTTTCCTTTCAATGGCTTTTAAAGGACTACATGGAATCAGACTAAATTTGTTGTAAGGCTTGACATAAGATAACCTAGGTAAAGTTAAATTTTTACCTAGTTCCGGCTAAAGATTATGTCAATGTCCTCTGTGTGAATTAGAGCTTTTTATTTAAGTTTCCGCTTAACATTTTTTATTTTATGAGTTTATACTGACACATTTGGTATGAGGTGTTTTACGTTACGTAGACCTAGATCAAATTTGATAATTACCGTTTTTTAGAACCATTTTAAAGAGTAGTGGAATCTATCTGACGTATGTTTGCCTTTTTATTTCCACTCAAAGTGTTTTAAGGACTTCACGAACATAATCACTTTTTAAACAATAAAAAGGCTTTATTCTGAGAAGACGTAGATTAAGTTCCACAACAAACAAGCAGCGAGATAAGTTTCGTTTTTAGATACCCCGCTTTCGGATATTAATGTGAATACGAAAATGAATTTATGACTAATTTTCCAGACGTAAACAATTTGATATGATTTGTTTTGCAAAGTGTGTGTGTGTCTTATCTCTGATGAATATTGCTCATCTGTCATGATTTGGCGAGTGATGTGTTGTTGCTCTAGAGTCACATTTGCTGCTGTTTACTCTCTCTCTCTCTCTCTCTCTCTCTCTCTCTCTCTCTCTCTCTCTCTCTCTCTCTCTCTCTCTCGTTTTTGTCCTACAGTAACCCACAACATAGTATTTTTACTATTTGGATTAAAAGCACTGTGTACTTTTTCTACAATATTTTCTCAACGATTGCTTCTTTATGTCGTGAATTGTGCCACTGCAGTTTAATAAAATACGTACGTGTTTCGCTTTTTGCAACCGAAAAGTCTGTAAACGTCACGTCTGTTTAGTTACTGCACACCAAATTACAAATGAAAAACTGCTGATACAAGCAAACCGGTATTTGTTTCCCTTCCAATTAACGTTAGAATTGAACGGGACTGGTATTACCTGCTGCAGCCAGATTTGAAAGGAAAACTGAAAAATTAGATTCGCCTTTCCTTTCTTTTATAACCCCGCCTGGAGCCAATATCTGATGAACATTCACATTTAATTAGCAAGCTATTTATTTTCTTTTACTCTTAAGAATATCGCGTGTATATTGATCCGTATCAGATGGGAGACGAGAATGAATTATGGTATTAAGTGGTTTAAATAATAACGCAGAATATAAGGTAATGTCCTTATATACCTGTCTCACTTGGAGTTAATGATTGTTTTGTTAGGTTTTTTTTTAAAAAAAAGGTTTATGGGGTTTAACGCTATTTTACAGCGCATGATAGGCTATTCAAGGCGGTCAGTATAACTGGTAAATGAAAGAACCCCGAAAGTCCCCGGTAAGATCCAATGACCCACGAGAAACTACTGGCAAGCTTTCTCATATATCGTGGGTCCTGAGTGGCCGAGTGGTCTAAAGAACTCTCCGTTACGGATCAATGCCATCTCACCTCTGTTTGCGTGGGTTTAAGTCTCGGATTCGGCCAATATGGGTATGTGAGAAAGCTTGCCGGTAGCTTCTCGTGTGTCTGGTTCTTTCCCGGGTTTTTCCTCCACCATTAATACTGGCTGCCATGTACAGCCCATCTTGTGCTGAAAATAGCGTTAAACCCTACTACAACACATACCCACATTGGCCGAGCCCAAGATTCTTAAGTTACACCAGTTCTTAGTTCAGTTTGTCATTCTTAATAAATTCTTGTGACCCTTAGCATTTTACTTTATATAATGAAACATTCATTGTATCTGTAAAGATGGACTAGCAACATGACTTTTATCATTGTTACTTTCATGTTTTCTAGGATATATAGTTCTGTTATTTCTTGGTTATACGAAAAATTTGTCAAATCTTTGTTTTTGTTGTCCCACATTTCCGATTTTGTCAAGCAAGTTTGTTACACGTGATGAGAGAGAGAGAGAGAGAGAGAGAGAGAGAGAGAGAGAGAGAGAGAGAGAGAGAGAGAGAGAGACCCATTTAAATATTTTTTGCAGTGTTGATCTTTATTATTTTGTTTTGAAAATGGCTGAAAACTCAACATGTCACTGAGACAATAAAGGGGAATAACTATGACCAGTAAAACTTAAATTACGAAAAGAAACTTATCCGAGGATAGACCTTGTACTAAATAAGCAATCCAAAGTTGATTGTTCCACAAAGGTACTGTGAGTTCTATAATTGGTTAGATTAACCTATCTTTGGTATTAGAGATTCGAGACTAGCGTATCAGTCGTTTTTTGAGGTTTTTCATCTACTGATAATTAACAATTATTACTGACGCTGGTCGATTTTTGACAAAATCTTATTTTCAAAACGCTTGATTGATGACAAAAGATAATATATGTTGCAATGTATTAAAAACATATTTACCTAGGTATTTTACAGTTGTTAAATCTTAAGTTTTGTGTAACTGTAATTTACGATTTTTTAAAAATGATACTAGGTATGAAAGACGGACCAAAACAAAAAGAGATATATCATAGATTTCATTATTTACATTATCTACATTTCCTTTTATGTTGTTTGTATCCCATCCCACATGTCTATTAATCTCGATATTTAATATGGCTCTTAAATGACTGTGAAGCCTTGGAGTAAATATGTCCTATGGGCTTCCTTACATACTGGTTGAGCCATTTCCCAGCTATTCGTGTTACTGTAGCTGTGGTCTTCGTACGATATTGATACGATGATGTTTGTTATCATTCTTAGTAACCTGTGGCGCATAAACTAGGGACTGGGGCGAAATGTTTTTGTATCCCCTGCTTTAGTCCATTTTCCGGACTGCGAGAAACGAGAGACAACAGGTCACCTAGCCTTGCCTCATTTTTCATGATGGTGATTTTTTTCTTACAGGAAAAAATAAATAAATAAAAGCTTCTTTTTAAAATGAATTAATGAATATATTACATTTTGTATAATTATACAATGGTTTAGAATAAACATAAGTTTAACAACATTTTTACCAATTGTGTCTAATGCATGGAAAAGAGTGACTGTTTTACTTACTAATGCATGGAAAAGCGTGAATAATTTAATTACTAATTCATGGGAAAGCGTGACTATTTTAGTTACTAATGCATGGAAAAGCGTGAATATTTTAGTTACTAATGCATGGAAAAGCATGAATATTTTAGCTACTGGATGTACTTTTGCTTTCCTATATATGTCATGTACAGCAGCAGTTCCCACTTCTTTTGTTTGTATGTGAGAGAGAGAGAGAGAGAGAGAGAGAGAGAGAGAGAGAGAGAGAGAGAGAGAGAGAGAGATCCCCCTAAGTTCTATTGAAATATCTTTGCAAAGCCGATCTTTTTTATTTTGTTTTGAAAATGGCTGAAAACTTTGTGAAACCTAATCAACTTGTCACTGAAACAATAAGAAGAACAAACTAGTCGATAACCAGTAAGACAAATTATGAAAAGAACCGAGGATAGACCTAGTATTATATAAAAAGAAAAAGAAAAAAAAAAGACACCCCCCTCCCCGCCAAAGCTGATATTCATGATTCTAGATTGGCTTATCGGTCATATTCATGATTCTAGATTAGCTTATCGGTCGTTCTTTGAGATTTTGTAACTACTGATAATTAATAATTATTAATCCCGCTGTTCGGGTTTTGATAAGATCTTATTTTCAAAACGCTTGATTGATGACGTAGTGATAAATGTGCAATTTCAAAAGGGCCAGCGAGTTCAACGTTATATTTCTGCAAGAGTTAAGAGCGACAATAAAAAAAAATACATCGTATTTACATTTAGAAAGAACTTTACAGTATTCGAAGTCGTTTTTGTGTATGACTCGCCATTAGAAGTGATTGAAACATTTTTAAAACTCTTCATTGGGGAAAACGCAAATCTCTCATCAAATGTTAATAAAGTTAGTTTTTATATACTTCATATTGTTGAATTAAGCTGACGTTTGCCATGTACTAGCCAGGCTGAGTATATGCTCCGTCCTAGCTATTATTGAAGAAACGTTTTTTTTTTTGGGGGGGAGGGGGGGTCCGCATAAACAAGATAAATAATTCTGTCTTCTGCATTGTATAATTATAATGATGCTCGCATCCATATGAAATTATGCTTGTAAATGTAAATAGATCCTACCACAATTAGCTGCAGTTCATTACATCGTATAATTAGAACTCGACCGGTCAGTAATAAATGGTAGACTCGGCACGGTGCGTTAAGAACGGTGGCGTACTATTTCATTAATAGCATACCGATAAGAGCAGTCTACAGTTTATGGTGGGTGGCGCGTGCCAACAGCTGACTGGTCTGTTGTAATATCGAAAGATAATGGAATGGAGAGGTTGTCTGTTAATTAGCATTTGTTCATCACAAACAACAGATGATGTCTGGTCACGACCAGCATACATGAATTCATTGTTGTCTAGTATGCTGTATTGAATAAAGGGAAGACGAGTTTATATTGTACAAGCAACTCTCGTTACAACGACTAAGTTCCTTACCAGCCATTTCGTCACAGTAACGAATTTGTCATTCGTTGCTACGAGCGTTCGTTAAGTTTGGACGAGTAGTAATTGTCGTAGGGTTGTAAAACGAGCACATTACAGAGTTTCCTCAGACCCTTGCCACCACATGTTTCAACAGATTTATATTTGGACCTTTATATTGGGGTGTTTAGTCTGCCATTTGGTGTCACATAGGGTAACCGGTTTCAAGCCTGGCTAACAAACCTTTTTTATTGATATACTTGCATTAAATCGATAGGAATATGATTTATTTGCTTTAAAAAAAATTGCGGGCACAGTATTCGTCATATCTTTAATCTGCTGGCAGACGAGAAGAATGTTACCTAATTGCTGAAAGTTACATGGATCTCGCCATTTACATTCCGAGTCACATGACTATACAAATCTCGCAACCTACATGTATGTCACTGCCATCAAGGGTCAGAGGAAACTAGAACAAGTGAGAAAATTAATTAAAAAGTTAAATCCTAATTCAGCTTATTTAATAATATAGTATTTCTTTATTTTTATAATATTTAAAATATATTCCTATTTCATTGTTTGGAAATAGAAATTACTTACATTCCAATACAGTCTTCATAAGAGGAAAATGCCAGAAATTTAAAATGTAGAGATGTATATAACAGAATGATGCATGTTTGATACAGGGCAATTGCTTGGTTTCCCAGATTGAATATTCTGTTCACAAATTGAAACTTCTACCGAAAACGCATGTTCCTGTCACATTTCTGCGGAACCCGACTATTTAGTTACAATGAATGTAGCTGAACTGAGTTTTGACTGTACGTTATATCGACATAGAGTTTCGAATAAATGCTATGACTATGGTTGATATATTATATTGGTACAGATTGTTTTATTATCGAGTACTGAGGGATACTACGGTATCTAAATGAAACGAGTTATGTTCGAAATCATTTCTAAGAACTTGAGAATGCCCAAATCTTCTATTTAGAATTTTGGATTGGCATAGTTTAACCCAGAGATAAAAGAAATAATTCAACAATGGACTGGTTTCATTTCTATGATTTAAGAAAAAAACGATGTCACAGACTGGTTTTCTATTGACAATAGTATTTTAAAGTTTGGAAGAAGTCTAATCATGAAACCATATTCAGGCGGCCGTGATCGTGCCTGTTTCGGTTTTCTGGCTCCATTCAGTAATGTCGTGCCATTTGTTTTAGCTGGAACACTCATTATGAGAGATGCATTCAGTAGCCTGCATGCAGGGAGTCGACTTTACCAGACAACTCGTCCCATCAGGGGAAAGTTTTTGAGAATGATAGGGGTGTAAATTTCCTACGAGAGTGATTAATCAACGTGTGAACCTACATTCCGTCTTCCTGCCCATTTTAACACTGAGCCATGAAGACTTCTAATTGGGTTTTAAATATTTTGTAGTAGACAAGAGCACGAAAATCGAATGTATAATCTTTCCGCAGAAGATTTAAAGCACAGAGAAGAAATAACTCCTTTAACATCCAACCAAAGCACATAAGAAATAGCTCCTTTAACAATCAATGCGGGAAACATAAATTATCTTTATTTTAAAAAAAAAAAAAAAAACGAAATGAATACCATACAGTAAAACAAATAAACAGAGAAATGGTGAGCATTGGTAGACAATAAAGATTTTTAGTCTGGATCTACGATCTAGCTTAGTGCTGATATAGACTTGGGATGGGTGATATGACATATGGGTGATATGACATACGGTCAACATTAGTGAAAACGCACTTACAGGATTGGATGACTAATATAATACATAGGCAGAGGTGTCATAAAATAACTTAAGTAAAATATTTTATAAAATTACATTTTACGGACCGTTATAGAAAGAAACAGTGCCACTGAGAACATTATATATTCCTATGATTCATATCGACTCCTTGCATTAAAAAGTTTATTATGAACATAATATTTCGTGCAAACCAAAGTCATGAAAGTTCGTGCAACTACAGTGTCTTCGGACTAAAGGTCAAAACATGCAGTGAATGAATGAGGAATATCTGCTGACGATTTTGGAATGATAACATCGAATTAGCTGTTCTCAGTGGTGGGCTTGCTTTATAAAAATAAGCCGTTCTGTACTGATGCATCAGTTGGCACTGAACATTGATACAGTAAAAGTTTGTCCCGAAAAATATAAAGAGCAAACCTTGAATTTTGGGTTTCATTTTAGAGCTCTAAAGAAAACCTTATGTTACAAATACGATAGAATGTCAACCATTTTTCAGTGAATTGTTTTTTCAGTGTATTATTTAGTTTAGTAAAACCAGTCCAAACTCCTTTTTTCAGTGTATTATTTAGTTTAGTGAAACCAGTCCAAACTCTTATTAAGTATTATAACCAATATTACAATAATCCCAAAACTTCCTTTTATTCTTTCACATTTAATCCTGATAAGTGCACTTAATTGTATCTCTTTTTCACTCAACATGTTTTTCAAGGCCATTTTGTACATTTGAATGCATTATATATATATGATGCATTGCACCACCGAAAACATAATTTCGTGGGAAAATATCTTGAAAAGAAGGAATGAAACAGGATATATAAGCAATTTTGAAGCATCCATCATTGACAAATTGCTTCGCTGAGTTTGCCTTAGCGACGTTCGATATTAGCGTCTGTTTTAACGTTCAACTTTTCATATCGCCTTTGTCAGTTCGCCTTCCGAACTCTTAACGATGTCTCACTGTGATATGATAGCAAAGACTGGTTAACAGAGCGAGCACCTTGTTAGATCTAGATATAAGAGAAGCCAAAACGAGAGAAAATACAACAATTTTGATATTCTTTCCATACACTCGTAAGATTGCCTTGTTTGCTCTACTTATCTATTGATATTCCGATTTTATAAATTATTTGCAGTTCGAATTCACGCATCTGCTTTTTGGATCCGATATTTTAATGTATGTATATATATAATATATATATATATATATATATATATATATATATATATATATATATATATATATATATATATATATATATATATATATATATATATATATATATATATATATATATATTATTTACGGGAAACATAATGTACCTACCTAGAGAGCACACAAGCCTCTCATGCGAAAGTATGGGCATGTTACCAATTTCTTCTTAATTGATCATAGTTTTAATATGTTGGTCGATACAGGGACGTTTCCACATTTTATGTATACACCTTTGTAATCACACAATATATGTTCTCTTATTAGATTTAAAACAAAGTTGAGGTAATTGGTTTTTGGAACGCTCCCAAGTCATGTTTTGTCGCTCCATTCTAGCACCACCCTCAGAAGCCAGTCTCCAATCTTGTTAATTAGAAGAAAATAAGTACAAAGATACATATATACACAGCACCATTATTCCTAGCATAATTTTGGCTTCATTTGGATGCATTCTATATTTGTAGCCCTAACCTACATATATTACCTGCAGCTAATATGAAACACCTATCTGTTTTGCTATTTATACTGCATGCATCCAACCGTAATTAGTAGCGGTTCTGGCTATATCGATTATCAACATGTCAGGAGCATGACGTTTAACTGGCCATGCTTTCGTGTTTTTACTTTGCGAGAGTATTCTGATCAGTCAATGACAGACTTTTCGTCGCGTTTTTGCGCCATTAGGACACTGTGTCCAGGTTTTGTTTTGATATTCGTGCGCATTTCATACATACGCTTAATCCACGCGCTAATCCTGTATGTATATAACACAAAGTATATTGATTTACGGTTTTCAATTGGGCGGGTTTTCTTCTCTTTATTAGCGCTTTGCTTCCTCGTTCTATGATCTGACGCCATTATGTTCAAGATTTTAAATCCTATAATTCTCATGTGTCCGAAAATGTGGCTTGAATCCTTTGAAACGATGCTGCCACTCTTGCAATCCTTAATTGTATAATTTTTCTAATTTAACGTGAACTGCTATGTAAGCGAAGCGTTCATATTCATTTAGAGTCGAGAGATTACATTTATTAGCGACTTGAAAATGACACTACATGAAGGGATTTCTAAATCGTGAATACGGCTATAAAACCGCTATTAGACACTCAACCTAAAAGAATCCCATGGGTCCATTCGTTGAGATCATTCGACCGCGTAAGAAGAGGCTTTGTTTCTTGAAATGCATGTATTCTAAAGAAAGTTCTGTGAAAAATGTACGGCAGCGATCAAGTACGAAACTTTGTGGGAAAAGTTTCGAACAAAATGGGATTTTAAAAAAAAAACTAGCACCAAGTTGGTAAATAATTGTTGAATAAACAAAATTAATCTTGTTACTGTTTAGTTTGGTTTACATCAACTCTAATTGCCTTGCCACGGTTACATCAGCTGTAATTACCTTGTCATGGTTAAATCTACCGTAAATACATTGCCACGGTTACATCAACTGTAATTGCCTTGCCACGGTTACTTCAACTGTAATTCCCTTGCCACTTTTGGTAACCCTTTGTATGACTAAGAACATATATCGTAATATGGTATATTGAGGATTCAAGGCTAAGAGAGAAAGGGAGAAAGAGGTCCATAAGGTACGAAGGAGAAGAGCGGTTTTAAATTCTGATCATTCCCTCATGTTGAAAGCAAATGTTCATTCGTAAAATGTCCCTGTATATCTCGGCTGCATTTTTATAACCTTGTTGTTTTAATTCCGTATGATTTCATTGTTTCGTGTTCTTGCATCAGATACATGTATCCAGCTGCTCGTGTTACAATCCGATCTGGATGATTCCTGCTATCACTTTTTCGAATGTGACTTTACTTTATCCTTATCATACATAATCCATCTTGTTTCGCAAAACCACCACGTAATATATGAATATGTTCGCATATATCGCGTTTCAACTGTTCAATTGTAGCTAATGACAAAGATTCCCGTATCGATCACCAAATTTTCTTATTTGAATGAATCTACTTCTGCTTAATTATACCATTGTGCACATGGGTCATATCACACATCTTTCTCAATTTTCAGATTCCACTACGGGAATGACAACCATCAGTTACCAGACACCCTGTTGAGCTTGAGCTTAACGCTTGTGGACAAGTAAGGCAGTTGAAAGGCCGAATCCCAAGATGTAATCACCTTCTGCGTTACGTCACAGCTGGTGAACCTTTTAGCTGATGGGTCATGATATTTTATCAATGTCGTCCCGATTGATCTAGCAGCTGAAGGAAACATTCGATCTCATTGATATGCAATATCCAGTTTCCAGGATCAGTACTTCTCAATCTCATATCTGTTATCTGAAAATTTGATCAACAAACCTCCCAAAATTCCCCTCAGGATTAGGAGAAACATTCGTATTGAATTTTTGGCATCGAGTTTTCTCGGCTGAAAATATGTGAAGATGGATGCAGAAAATATCGGGATTCAGTAACATTTTCGTGAAGGATTGTAAAGTACCAGTGTGTTATATATGATGCATTTTTTTTAGTATTTTGTATGAATCAAATCTACTAGAATCAGGATGTACAAAGTGTTTGTGCTGTTTTAACAAAGTGCCTTCATCTAGGGATTCAAAGTGTCACTTCCTTGCCTTAACTTACATCGACTTTATTGGTTTAAAAATCATCACCTATTCTGCTTTCGGTATGGACGGGATCGTTAGAATGTCACTCACAGAGGGAAACGATTCTCACATCAGTATTTATGTATGGTTTATGAACTGAACTTTGATATATCTACCTAGGTGTCTTCTTTCGCTATATCAGGACTACTTATTTTCAAATCTCTTTTGAAAAGCACATATAAGACATTTTAAAACTGTAGATGACAGAACATGTCATTGATATAGTTCGTGCCTTGTGTTTCTTTTTTGCTTAAAAAATCGTTTTTGTTATGTTATGTAAATAGATTTATCAGTGATTTGTACTTTAAATAAATTCAGTTATGTTGAAAAAGCTATTTCGATTCAACAGGTGATACTAAACTTAAAATGTCTGCATCCTGCATATGACTTATCTACATGTCTAATTCATTTCATTCAGTTGTCAGTAATTGCGGAAGACCCAAGTAATTTCCATTCTTTGATCTGATTATAATATATATATATATATATATATATATATATATATATATATATATATATATATATATATATATATATATATACACCCATATTTGTAAGACAAAGAAAGATTCAATCCAGATTTGTTCTAAAACATTACATTGATCTAGCGTTAGTAGTTGTCCCGTAGATTTAGTATTTCTATCAATGTTGACACCAATTCTCTATGATTTATTAGAATCCATTATGGATTTTGTTGTCTTGAATGATTGTTCAGTTTTCACTCTTTCATTTTTTAAATATTTGATTGAAGACAATCGCAGTTTAGTTAGAAAAATTTATATTTTGTGTTGTTAGAATTTCGTTTGTGTTTGCACGGACTGAATGATAATGCTAACAATAAAGAATACATTTATTAAAATAAATATTGCATCACCCGTAACTTCGAAAGTATTCCTGATAATCACACATCATGTATATCTTCATGCATCTTTCAACTTCGTGTTATAATTTAACCCGTCTTAATGTTCAGAAATTTAAATTGATTCCAGCCTAATATTTTCTTTTTCAAGAGTTACGATTGAAGCAAATTCCATTTTTTGCAGTCTGTAGGTAATTATTTATTTAAATGTACATGTCGAACAAATAGATCTATTTAATTTCTATGAAATGCAAGTCTTTTCATGTTTCTAATTCGATTCGAAAGGAGAACCGTCTTTCGCTTTTGGACTTTTTTTTTTTTGATGTGGTAGAGATTGCAAACAGAAATGAACACGCTCCTACTAACGGTTTCGTTACAATGTGTGTTATTCTATGTTTCTCATGTATATTTTAATATATTTCTTTTCCATGTTTGTATGCGTTACAAGTGAGAAATAAAGTACAGAAATATGATACTGCTTAGTTCTTTTGGCCAAACTCTGCCCCTACGAGAGAGAGAGAGAGAGAGAGAGAGAGAGAGAGAGAGAGAGAGAGAGAGAGAGAGAGAGAGGGGGGGGCCCATAAAATCAGAGATACAAGCAAAAACGGCATAATCGCTAAAATACGGAGTAAAATTGTATTACGCATGTGCCGCAATCTTTTAAAAATAGTGTAAGACTTTTGAACGACCGACACATGATGCACCTCGTATCGTGCTTACCAAGCGAATCACCATGTCAACCTTTTATTCTTGCACAAAACTGCATTCTTCTATAGAATTGGGATTGACACTGAATTGAAGAGCGCATATAAATATCACATTTTACAGAGTGCAGGGACATCGAGACAAGGGTGCTACTGTAGGATTAGAGATATGGCTACATCTGCAAAAATCTTTCACACCCCTGCCGTTGTCTGCTGTTTGATAAATCCCATATGGATATCTATCTCGTCTGTTCAGTTGACCATTCATACAGCATTTTTGTCTTGTCAGTTGACCATTCATACAGCATTATTGTCTTGTCAGTTGACCATTCATGCAGCATTATTGTCTTGTCAGTTGACCATTCATGCAGCATTATTGTCTTGTCAGTTGACCATTCATACAGCATTATTGTCTTGTCAGTTGACCATTCATGCAGCATTATTGTCTTGTCAGTTGACCATTCATGCAGCATTATTGTCTTGTCAGTTGACCATTCATACAGCATTATTGTCTTGTCAGTTGACCATTCATACAGCATTATTGTCTTGTCAGTTGACCATTCATGCAGCATTATTGTCTTGTCAGTTGACCATTCATACAGCATTATTGTCTTGTCAGTTGACCATTCATACAGCATTATTGTCTTGTCAGTTGACCATTCATGCAGCATTATTGTCTTGTCAGTTGACCATTCATACAGCATTATTGTCTTGTCAGTTGACCATTCATACAGCATTATTGTCTTGTCAGTTGACCATTCATGCAGCATTATTGTCTTGTCAGTTGACCATTCATGCAGCATTATTGTCTTGTCAGTTGACCATTCATACAGCATTATTGTCTTGTCAGTTGACCATTCATGCAGCATTATTGTCTTGTCAGTTGACCATTCATACAGCATTATTGTCTTGTCAGTTGACCATTCATACAGCATTATTGTCTTGTCAGTTGACCATTCATGCAGCATTATTGTCTTGTCAGTTGACCATTCATACAGCATTATTGTCTTGTCAGTTGACCATTCATACAGCATTATTGTCTTGTCAGTTGACCATTCATACAGCATTATTGTCTTGTCAGTTGACCATTCATACAGCATTATTGTCTTGTCAGTTGACCATTCATACAGCATTATTGTCTTGTCAGTTGACCATTCATACAGCATTATTGTCTTGTCAGTTGACCATTCATACAGCATTATTGTCTTGTCAGTTGACCATTCATACAGCATTATTGTCTTGTCAGTTGACCATTCATACAGCATTATTGTCTGCTTTATATAAATATATGTACTGGACGTCTTTAATGGGTATACTTTAAAAATGCAAAATATTCATAAGGTCTTTAATTGGTCAGGCAGCAAAAGCCCTAGAAAGTATGAATATGTTAAATGAAACCAAATAAGATATTGTAAGTAAGGCTGTCATTCTTGTAGATAGACGAGACATTCACTTGTATTCCATCCAGCCATTCTATTTTTTCATTTTTTAATTGCTTCATTTATAGAAAACATTTACATACAAACGTATGTATGTACGTACATCCACACATATTGGCCGCCATGTATAGCCTATCTTGTGCTGAAAAATGGCGTTAAACCCTACAACAACACACATACACACACACACACACATACACATACATACATACATACATACATACATACATACATACATACATACATACATACATACATACATACATACGATGCAAATGAAAATGTGCCCATATTTGTACATAGTTCCAGATAATTCATGAATTTAAACAACTGGCCACAAAACATAACAAAATATTGAAGAAATGAATAGCCGAAACTTATTGTTGAACTCGGCCACAACAAACGCGATTCTGCACTAGAATCGTCCACTTGCGTATCAAACATGAAATTATGCATTATTGACACTACTATTAAAAGCGAGTGAGATACAAAACTTAACCCTGTTGCTAAGATCATATATCACGGACCCAAATATTACGAAAACTGGTTATTACTTTTGCTGTTATTGTTCTTCGTAAATGCTATCTTAAATACTTTAATCAATATTCAAATCTTTTCACTGAAGCCTGTTCCTCCTTCATAACAGATTGCTATCATCTTTGCTTTTTCTTACACACGTGACACTTGTTGAAGATAACACAAGCGTTTTTTTTAAGTTAAAATATGTTGATTCAGCTGTCACGTGCTTGATAAATCGTTTTTGGAGTTTTTAATCAGAGTTGATGTTTTGTGCTTCGTGTCCTCTGCATGATGCTTGACTGATTTGTTTTTGGATATGAAAATCGAAAACAGACGATATGTACGGGCATTAGATGTACGGTTATATGTATTTACTCCGATCAGTGCCGCCTGATCGATCACAATGACCTAATTAGTAAAAATGATTTTAAAAAAGACAACGTTTACATCATACTAGATGTTTCTACAAAAAATATCAGACAATGTTTATATCCCATTTGTTGTTTATAGAAAAAATCTTGACAACATTCACATTTCACTAGTTACGTCTACAAAACATCTGGAAGACGTTTACATCCCACTAGCTGCTTCTACAATAGAGCCTACAAACGTTTACATACCACTAATTGCTTGTACAATAGAGACTAACAACGTTTACATACCACTAGTTACTTCTACAATATAGACTTACAACGTTTACATACCACTAGTTGCTTCTACAATAGAGCCTACAAACGTTTACATACCACTAATTGCGTGTACAATAGAGACTAACAACGTTTACATACCACTAATTACTTGTACAATATAGACTTACAACGTTTACATACCACTAGTTACTTCTACAATATAGACTTACAACGTTTACATACCACTAGTTACTTCTACAATATAGACTTACAACGTTTACATACCACTAGTTACTTCTACAATATAGACTAACAACGTTTACATACCACTAGTTGCTTCTACAATATAGACTTACAACGTTTACATACCACTAGTTACTTCTACAATATAGACTAACAACGTTTACATACCACTAGTTACTTCTACAATAGAGACTAACAACGTTTACATACCACTAATTTCTTCTACAATAGAGACTTACAACGTTTACATACCACTAGTTACTTCTACAATAGAGACTAACAACGTTTACATCCTACACCGGTAGTTGCTTCTACAATAGAGACTAACAACGTTTACATCCCACTAGTTGCTCCTACAAAACTATCTGATAAATGTTTACAATCCACTAGCTGCTGCTACCAAAGATCGTGGAAACGGTTACATTCCACTAGTTGTTTCTAAAGAAGATCGGATCAGTCTCATTTTTTTTTTTAAAAATATGAGTGGTTCTTTAGCTGTAGACAAATGACATTATCTGAAGTCTAGGCAATGCTAAATAAATCATTGTCTTAATATTGACCGAATAAGTATATTAAATTTAATACAAGCGATACTTTTCTAAAACAAAAAGCTGGTTATCTGCTACGCATGAATGTCTATGGCAGTATCATTTTAGTACAAGTGTATGGTCGAGAGGATACAGAAGTTTGTGCAAACATGCAATGCAATATAGTCCGTATTCCGCGTACCTGAGTTGGAAATCTCCGCTGAGTACAAATTAAAAAAGATGGTTGGGGTGGGGGTGTCATAAACATTAGTTTTGGTTCCGGGAATGTGTGAATGTTGTGACAACATTGCAAACATTTTGTTTTCATGATTTTATGAAACAGTTTTGAGTTAAACTCAGTGTACACAAATTAGGAAGATCCTTAATACACTTTTGGGCTAAAACCTTCTTATGTATGTAAGACCTAAATGATGAAAATAACTGGGACGTCTTTTATTTTCTAAATCAATATCGAGGTTTGCAATAATAGATATAATACCTTAATGCGCTTATTTATTACAAGAAATTTCCGAGTTTCAACCCTATCCAGGTTCCTAATGTTAAATGACAAAAGTATTATATCAATGTAGATAAAAGAACTTTGGAGTAACACTAGGACGGTATGCTCAACAATGCCGTTAATGCAACGCGATGATGGAATTACATGGATCATGCCGACCTAAGAAAAAGCTGTTATGATCACTGCGGAATCTATACAGTATCAATGATATAACTTCAAGTAATGCATGAGAGATGCAGAATGACAAGAATACCCCAAAATAATCTCAGCACGTGTTTTGTGTTAGCAAGCTAGTGTCAATACAGAAGACAGGTTTGCAAGGAATTTTGTATCTGCGATAGTTACGTGACTTAGGCAGGTGTTGTGGATTTATTGCGCACGATGTCTCCGCTTCTGCAATCCTAGCTTGCAAATGAAACTAATGTCTACGTAATAGGCATTCAATAAAGGAAAGAAGAAAACGATATTGTTCGACTCGAGTTATTTTCCGTGCAAATCACGAGCAGAAAGCAAATTCGAAGAACGTTTACAAGAATATCTTAACGAGAGTGATTGTTACTTATATACCCTTCCCACTGATAAGCGTACCATTCATTATACATGGACATCTAGCAGTTTTCTTCCTATATGAGGCAATACAGTATTGACCCTTTCAATAAGACATAACGAAGCAGAATCAACACAAACATAAATAAAACCACGAGAAAGCCAATTTCGTGCACTTTCCATTTTAGTAGTCTTCAAATATTATCTTCCACATGATTTCATTTCAGCTTCCCAACAACATATTAAACCAGTCGTAAACTGGTAAGCATGCCATCAACATGGCTGTTGATGACGTCACCCAGGAAGGGTTTAAAAACGAGGAAGGGTAGGTAAATAGTATTGGTGATGTGGAGTCGCTGGAAGTAACGTGAACTTTATCCTGAATTCTTTTCAAAATTTAATTCACAAACCATTTTTCTCTCTGTGCCAAATGTCTTATCACGCCCTTTTTGTATTAGATATGCCTGACCTATATGCACCGTTCTAATATTTCCTGATTTTGTTTTTCAGTTACAGTTATGAAACAAATCATGGGAAAGAGATACTTGATTAGATCTTTCATTTCCTCAGTCTTGTTTGTTTATCACCTCTAACCATAGTGTTGTAAATTTACTTCTCATTCGCCAATATAATTTAAAATATTCATTCGTTTATTTTGATTGTGTATATGATCTTAAATTTGTACTTATTTTGTTTCCATGTTTATCATACAACATTTTAAGAAGCGACGTGTCGCACTGAACATTTTCGTGTTCGAATAATTATTTATTCTTGATTGCATTGGTAATACCGCCATCACAATACATCCAACCATTGTTGTTGTATTGTTATTACACACACCCACCCACCTAGTACACATAGTGGCCTAAGTGTATACAGCGTCAACCTTGGATGTAGTAGGACGCGGGTTCAAACCCCGGCCGAGTCATACCAAAGACTTAGAAATGGCACCAACAGCTGCCTCATTTGGCACTTAACATTGATAGGGTGGTGTTATGGTGTTAGGATTTTCGGCATGGTGTCAGGATAATGTTATTGGGTGGGATATGATGCTACATGTCTGAGCCATTATATTCTAGTGCTACACATCACTGTAGGCCTAAACTGCCACTCTGCAAACATTATAGCAATATGACTGAAAAATTGTTAAAGATACGTAAACTATCTCTCTCTCTCTCTCTCTCTCTCTCTCTCTCTCTCTCTCTCTCTCTCTCTCTCTCTCTCTCTCCACACACACACACACACACACACACACACACACACACACACACACATTTATTGCATTAATATAGTTTTACAGGCCTGTGTATCAGATAATTTTCACTGCTAAAGATACGTTTATACTTAGAGTGAGTTCATTTTGAAAGCTGGAATGGCGATTTTGTTTCTCTGAAATATGTGCTGCACTAAAATAAGTCCAATTTATTTGGAGACTTTTCAGAATATTTCTATTTTAGGTATGACAATCTTATGCATACATACATAAGTTTGAATTCGGCCCCTAAACCTAGCGAGTGAAAGCAATCGAAATCTCCAAATTGTCACATATATTCTTTTTAATATTATCCCTTGATACAGTACATAATCTGAAATACAAAAGTTATGTGAAAGAAATCTGTACACTTTTTATATAGTAAGGTTTTGGTTTTTCCTTTTTATATTCGCATAGCAAGAACATCCAGACCCGTTACAAAGCGTGTTTTTCATTCGTTGCATGGTGCCAGATATGTTTGCTCTTGCATTCAGCTTTGCTTATGTATCGCATCTCGTCCGTATCTTTCTACCAATAAATACATCAATTGTCCCGACATTCATTTTATGGGCTTCTTGGCGAGTTACCTGTCTGTTTGAGGTGTGAAAAAAGTATTCATGTTCTAATTTACCGTGCCTCTCTCTTAAAGAGTTCACACTTATCTGAATACACACAACACGTATTACAGCAATGCTTTTGTCGCACTGTGCTTTTTATTATTTTGTCCACTATTCGTTGGCCCCCTTCTCTCTCTCTCTCTCTCTCTCTCTCTCTCTCTCTCTCTCTCTTTCTGTTAAATATGTTCAAGTCTGATTAATACTAGCAGAGATACACTCTTAGCAAAATAGGTTCTTTTGGATGTAAGAAACATCATAGGTAAATTCCGCTACTTGGGCTTGTTTTTCTTAGAGCAAAAAACACTGAAGCCGTGTCCGTGTATTCCACTTAGCATAAACTTCTTTCCGTTACCAATAGTATTGCGTCTATTCTGCTTTATATTTCAAATCTGCAACGCATTTACAATCACTTTTTCGATTTCATGTAGTATCATAGGAAATGCGAATTAACATGACTAAAAAAATATAATTTCTCTACGTGTTTTGCGCTAGTAAACTATAGGTATTTTCAAACCGAATTGAGGAATAGTGATAATCACGTGACCTACAATGTGACGTTGACTTCTTACGCATGTGCCTTCGGCTTTAGGAATTGTTTAGTACAAATTAAATTATTGCAAATGTTATCGGAAAACTACATCTGGAAACACAATATCTATGGACAAACAATGAAGTTTTATAAAGACTTATCTTTTAAGAAAAAAAGCGTTTAATTTGAAATTGAGAGGACTTGAGAGTCTAATAGTGATGACGGTTTTATGTCTGTAGGTATTTATAACGATATATAAAACCTTGAAATGGCTCCAGAGAATAAAATAAAATTCTAAATTTAGATGGATATGTAATGAAACATACTTTGAGACAGGATTATGTTCAAGCTTGAAATGTGATTTAAGTATGCTAAAGCAAATAACTATTAAAATTGAAGTATGCAAAAGCAAATACTGTTACAATTACGTATGCACAAGCTAATAGCAAAGAACTATTACAATTCAAGTATGCTAAAGCAAATAACTGTATTACAATTCATGCAAAATTCAAATAAATGTATTACAATTTAAGTATGCAAAAGCAAATAACTGTATTACAATTTAAGTATGCAAAAGCAAATGACTGTATTAGAATTTAAGTATGCGAAAGCGAGTAACTATTATAATTTAACTACGCAAAAGCCAATTACTGTATTAAAATTTAAGTATGGAAAGTAAATAACTGTATTAGAATTTAAGTATATAAAGGCAAATAATACTATTACAATTTAAGTATGCACAAGCAAATAACTATTAAAATTTAAGTATGCGAAAGCAAATAACTGTTTTACAATTTAAGCATGCAAAACCACATAACTGTATTACAATTTAACTACGCAAAAGCAAGTAATTGTATTGCAATTTATGCAAAATTCAAATAACTGTATTACAATTTAAATTTGCAAAAGCAAAATAACTATTACAATTTAAGTATGCAAAATCAAAAAACTGTATTACATTTTAAGTATGCGAAATCGAGTAGCTTCTATAATTTAACTATGCAAAAGCAAATTACTGTATTAAAATTTATGTATGTAAAGGAAAAATTGTATTACAATTTAAGTCTGGAAAGTAAATAACTGCATTAGAATTTAAGTATGCAAAAGCAAATAACTGTTTTAGAATTTAAGTATGCAGAACAAATAACTGTATTACAATGTAACTATGCAAAACAAATAACTGTTTTAGAATTTAAGTATGCAGAACAAATAACTGTATTACAATGTAACTATGCAAAACAAATAACTGTTTTAGAATTTAAGTATGCAGAACAAATAACTGTATTACAATGTAACTATGCAAAACAAATAACTGTTTTAGAATTTAAGTATGCAGAACAAATAACTGTATTACAATGTAACTATGCAAAACAAATAACTGTTTTAGAATTTAAGTATGCAGAACAAATAACTGTATTACAATGTAACTATGCAAAACAAATAACTGTTTTAGAATTTAAGTATGCAAAAGCAAATAACTGTTTTAGAATTTAAGTATGCAGAACAAATAACTGTATTACAATGTAACTATGCAAAACAAATAACTGTATTACAATTTAAGCATGCAAATCAAATAACTGTATTACAATTTAAGTATGCAAGCAAATACGTGTAATACAATTAAGTATGTAAAAGCAAATAACTGCATCACAATTAAGTATGCACAAGCAAATTTAGCTATTACAATTTAAGTATGGAAAAGCAAAAAACTGTATTAGAATTTAAAAATGCAAAAGCAAATAACTGTAGTACAATTAAATATGTAAATGCAAATAACTGTATTACAATTAAGTATGCAAAACAAATAACTGTTTTAGAATTTAAGTATGCAGAACAAATAACTGTATTACAATGTAACTATGCAAAACAAATAACTGTATTACAATTTAAGCATGCAAATCAGATAACTGTATTACAATTTAAGTATGCAAGCAAATACGTGTAATACAATTAAGTATGTAAAAGCAAATAACTGCATTACAATTAAGTATGCACAAGCAAATTTAGCTATTACAATTTAAGTATGGAAAAGCAAAAAACTGTATTAGAATTTAAAAATGCAAAAGCAAATAACTGTAGTACAATTAAATATGTAAATGCAAATAACTGTATTACAATTAAGTATGCAAAACCAAACAACTATTACAATGTAAGTATGGAAAAGCAAATAATTTTATTACAATTAAGTATGAAAAAGCAAATAACTGTATTACAATTTAAATATGTAAATGCAAATAACTGTATTACAATTAAGTATGCAAAACCAAACAACTATTACAATGTAAGTATGGAAAAGCAAATAATTTTATTATAATTAAGTATGAAAAAGCAAATAACTGTATTACAATTTAAAGATGTAAAAGCGAACAATTTAGGTATGCAAAAGCAAAGAACTATTACAATTTAAGTATGCAAAATTATATATCTATATTAGAATTTAAGTATGCAAACGCAAATAACTGTATTACAATTTAAGTATGCAGAAGCACATAACTGTATTGCAATTTAAGTATGCAAAATAAATAAATGTATTACAATTAAGCATGCAAAGCAAATAACTATTACAAGTTTAGTATGCAAAAGCAAATAACTGTATCACAATTAAGTATGCAAAAGCATTCTGTATTACAATTTAAGTATGGAAAAGCAAATAACTGTATGACAATTAAGTATGCAAAAGCAAAGAACTATTACAATTTAAGTGTGCAAAATTAAATAACTGTTGAATAAGTTAAGGTCTCAATTTCTGTACCAACGAGGAAATTAATTTTCTTATCTGTTTAATGTTTGGAGAAAAAAAGAACTTTCAGTTAACGTTACTTTTACCTAATACAGGGTTTTGTATAGCAAATTATAAGCAAAGAAATGAAGCTTATATAATTATCAAGACAGGGTGGAAACATATTTTTCAAGTGAAGCGTAGTTAGCATGTTGATTTTAGCATACTATTATTAATTGATATCCGAGACTACACTCTTGTAAATATGATGATCCGTTGATTTATACAATCCCTGTATAGAGCAACAGTTTAAAATTCGTTTTTGTTTGTTATTGTATTTTATCGCCAATCTATTATCTCAACATGCATGTTATCTGATCTTTGCGGAATGCCTCAATGCTGACGGTAATTAAAAGTCATCTTAGATTTCTCTGATTTGCTTCGCTTCTTTGCAGAATCTAGTCTGGAATATTCGGTCATGTTTGTTCAAATGTATTGTTCAATCACGAATATATTTCTGACGCCATGATTTTATAAAAATACGACACAACGAACAAAGTTTGCATTAATTCCATAATTCGAACGAAACTGCGAGAAGACATTGTTTCCACAGAAAGCTGATAATTAAATGCAATCAGTCATGACAGAATAACTAAGAAGTACACGGAAGAAGAAGAAAAAACATGGTCAACGAGGTCATGCCTATGTACGAGTTTCTGTATCATATCTGTAGTCAGTGATTTGGCATAACAATTCGACAGTGAGATGTTGATAATATCCAGGAAATATTTTGGCCCAAAGGATGCAATATTTATATAATAAATAGCTGAAAAGAAATGTTAAGTCTATCATACAAATTTTGAACAAAAGGATCCAAAAGTCTTTTGTTTAACAGATTTTAAAAAAAATTCAATAATAACGACATTTTGATTAAATAAACCTATAAATGTATTGATTATGACATTACATTTTTAACCATATATGAAAAGTTTATTTTATTTGGTGTCTGTTCTAAATCATTGTTATTTTTTTATTTGTTAAACATATTTAATATGTAATAAGCTTCCTAAGTAGATTTTGTAATAAATGTTTACAAAAATGTGCATACACCCTTTAAGTTCTATTGGCTGGTATAAACCCTTAGATATGAGATCAATAATCCATAAGTGTTTTTTTAAACTTATAATAAAATGATAAAAATTATACATTTTTAGTTATCAAATTAAAATATTGGTTTCCGAACACTCGCTCAGCTATAGCCGTGTATTTATAACTGACCACCTGTCCTAAAAACTACACCGAAATCCGTGAATTAGTTTACAAAGTCTAATTTTACATTATTGTAAATAAATTTCTACATTTCTCACTAGAGTGCCACCATTTATAATTAGTATTACTCTGACTGACTAGAAGTTTTCCATCTTCCGGAATATGTATGCAAAAAGTAATCCCAGTGTGTGTGTGTGTGTGTGTGTGTGTGTGTGTGTGTGTGTGTGAATTTGATTTTTAACGTACCTTTAACAATATTTCAGTCATATCGTTACGATGTCGGCAGTGTGACAGTTTATAGTGATGTCAAGCACTGGGGCATCATGCCGCAGACATGTGGCATAATACCCCACTGAGTCACACTGTAAAAAATGTTATCTCTTAACTGAAGTTTATTAAGCTTAACGTAATAAATTATCCACAACCATATAACCAAATGCTTTTGCTAAAAATATTTGACCTTGAATAATAGCATGTTTAAGAAAAACTGTTAAAAATGTATACTTTGAAATTGCTCATATTTTTTTTTCAGAGGTCTGCTTTAGCGTCAATAAATACATTTTAAACTGTTTGGTTTTCAAGTATGCTTGGAATGCAAAGGTTCAAGAATTAAGTCCGATACAGATCAGAAAATACCGTTGGAAGACGACGCCAGAATGAAGCAATGGCTACATAAAACTGCTCCATATCTTACATTTGACTTGCAGATCATCGCCATTTTTAATGCCAGGTTGTAATGGGTGTTTTCAACAAAGTTAGAATCGTGGCGTTTGGTTTTGGATTGTTCCAATTCTTCAAGACACGCTTTACCAGAGATTGTAATAAAACAACTGGTTTGTTCGAGGCATTTGTTTCTCTACATCCTAAAAAAATAATTTCAATCGACCTAACTTATACTTCTCTTGGCCAAGCACGCGTTATATGGTTTGGGAAGTGTTTTGGCACGACATTTCGTTGATTAAATATGTACACTCATACAGGCCAAGGCAAATTGTGACGCAGGAGAAAGTGCTTGATACTACGCATGTCATGAACGCAATGACTCAGAAGGTTAATGAACAGTTGGAATGTTACTCTGTTTATGTCAATTCTCGTTTGCTCTTTCTGAAGGAAAATAATCACAAAGAATAGTTTCGCGCTCAAAATCGCCCCGCTACTATATCATGCGCAAAGGCACCATTAGGGCAACGCGTATTATGTCCCGTAAGTATTAGTCTTGTTATTTAGCCTGCGATTGAATGCCATAAATTACTGCTCTCAGCAACGTCAAAGAACACGCAAATGTTCAAGTATTGTAATCAATAATGCACATCTAATGGACGATGAGATTCCAAACTTCTTTTAGTACCTATGTAGTTCACGCTCTGTTAAACGCATTGAAAGTAACATATCAGCTAATTTTCAGCTTTTTTGCTTTCTTTTGTATTCTGCCACCTAGTAAGAATGTCACATTCATCAAGCTGGTTGGCGTCATGGTAACGACATATGCTTATTCAATTGTCGATAGAACAAGCGGTGAAACGCATGTTTGATGCGTATTAACTGAAAATATAGTGTGGTACAAAGGATGTCAAAAATACGCTACTTGTAATACATTTAATACAATTGTATTCATGTTTTATTATTCTTTCTCATTTTATCTGACTGATGTGTTTTCATAAATCTAAACAAATAATGTTTATCTAATTGGCTAGAACCTTTGGATTGTTTGAATTAGCTTTTAAGCCGCTACAGAACATATATAAATTATAGATTGTTAGAACAAATCGTTCTAATCAAACTCGCGGTTCCTACCTTTAATTAGCGTTTCATTTCGCAGTATGGCGTGTGAACGTATGAGGAAGCTATAAGAGAAATATATAAGAAAAAGAAATTATACTTTTAAAAAAGAATTGAAAGCTATTTAGCATTGATACTGAAAATGCTATACATTCCGCTACTGATATTCAGGACTGCGCGAAATCATGCATTACCACCTCATGTATCAGAGCTCTGTAAAAACTATACCATAGAATTGGTCGGAGGATATGAAGTGGGAATTTAGTTTAATTATCGGTTTGTCTTTTCCATTAACCAATGGATAGAGCAACATACCTGGACTGCAGCTGTTAGAATAGACAAAACTTTAGTAAATCTTTGGGACATTAACAATAAATAAATCTACATATACGAATTAATCAAAATTTGTGAAAAGCAACACAAGTACTTGTGCGACTAATGTAGATTACAACCTTTCCCTTTAAGAGATGTGGGATTTGATTTGCTCTTTGTAACACTGGTATTTTCCCCCAGTTAATACTGCATTTTTTTGGAATTTCTTTTTCTATCTAAATGTGTAAAAACTGTGACAAACCAAAAAACCGAGATTGATATTTTCATTTCTTTGTACCACTTGATACTATATTATGTTTATTGTTATATATTTAATACTGATGCATTTGTTTATGAAAGAAAACTTGAACAGTGTTATTTCATACCGCTCTCTCTCTCTCTCTCTCTCTCTCTCTCTCTCTCTCTCTCTCTCAGCGATATTGATTTTCGCGCTATGAAATACTGACGTCTCTTACATGTACACACTATGCAACGTTACTTAAAACCGATTCAAAGTTTTCAAAACAATAAAACCAACGAAAACTATCAATTGAAACGAATTTATAACAACAATGTGTCGACCTCTAGAAAAAAATCTGATTGACTACTGTTTTCATAGAAATATGAGAGCATGGTTTAGTGTCAATGAACCGCATGATCACTCTTTCCAAACAAATAATTTTTGATCGCAGTATGTATGATAAATATTCCTGCGTCAAGTAACTGCAATAGTATAATAAAAAACAAAGAAAAACAAAGAAAAATAATTAACAAAATATTATATTGTTCAAAAATGAATATACCGGTTCAATTCATCAATCGTTGTAATTCACCAGTGTCAGGGAAATAATCGAAATATCAAAGTACATTTCGTATATGCGCCTGATGGACAGAGTTTGAAGCTAAAGTCATCCTGTTATCTTTTACTTCCCCATGCCCCATTTAGATCAAAGTCTTATTATTTCGTATATCATTTCCGTGTTTAAATCTTGATTTCCAGTTAGAGTCATTTTGTGTTATTTATGTTCGACGGCACCAGATAATTTATGTAGTGCACCTGCCAAGAAATCCGATTTATTACTAGACCTATTAACTACCAGTCCACTGTCTCTCCTCAAATTACTTTATTTTCTTACGCCTCCACTGAGCTCTTAATTTGTTGTTTTTCGCGTACTAAATATTTGGATCAGTAAGCATGGTACGAGTATTGCAAGTCTTGGACATCGTTCTGAAGACAATGCGATACAATCTGGACATTGTGCTGAAGAGAATGAGATGACTCCACATCGCTTAAAGGACAATGCGATTAATTAATTGGTATGAATACCACAGGTCTGGACTTTGTGTTGAAGACAATACGACGAAGCCTGGATATCGTGCTGAAGACAATTCGATGAATTAACTGGTACCAGTATCTCAAGTCTAAATATTGTGTTGAAAGCAGTTTGATGAATTCTGAACATCGTGATGAAGACAATGCGATGAAGTCTGGACATTGTGCTGAAAACAGGACGATGAATCCTGGACATCGTCCTGAAGACAATGAGATGAAATCTGAGCATCGTGCTGAAGACAGTTGGATGAAGTCTGGACATCGTCCTGAAGACAATGAGATGAAATCTGAACATCGTGCTGAAGACAATGTGATGCATTATATGGTACGATTATAGCATATCTGGACAGGGCGATGAATCATGGACATCGTGCTGAAGACAATGCGATGAAGTCTTAATATCGTGCTGAAGACAATACGATGAAGTCTTAATATCGTGCTGAAGACAATGCGACAACTCTGGACATCGCGTAAATAATTGGTTTTCATAGTCACAAGTCTGAACATCGTGCTTAAAAACAATTCGATGAGTCTGGATATTGTGCTAGAGGACAATGCGACAAAGCGTGGCTATTGTGATGAAGACAATTATATGAAGTCTAAACATGTGCTTAAGACGATGCGATGAATTAATTGGTACGAGTACCACAAGTATGGACTTCGTGCAAACACGACAATACGACGAATTAATTGGCAGTGTTGCCTACACACACGTTAGAAACATTTGTAAACTTCAAAAAGATTTTTTTTATATCATTGAATAAGGAAAATGGTTTGAGTTTTATTTGAGTTTATGAGTCTGTCTGTCTGTCTGTCTGTCTGTCTGTCTGTCTGTCTCTCTGCTAATAAACTGTTTTTAGAGATGCAAAACAAAATCTTTGACAATACAGTTAGAAATGTAAGATTTATTTCCCCATAACGACTTATAGGATAGGATGAGATAAGATAAGATAAGATGAGATGAGATGAGTCGAGATGAGATGAGATGAGATGAGATGAGATGAGATGAGATGAGATGAGATGAGATGAGGTGAGGTGAGGTGAGGTGAGGTGAGGTGAGGTGAGGTGAGGTTGGATGGGATGGGATGGGATGGGATGGGACGGGACGGGACGGGACAGGACAGGACAGGACAAGACAAGACAAGACAAGACAAGACAAGACAAGACAAGACAAGACAAGGCAAGACAAGACAAGACAAGACAAGACAAGACAAGACAAGACAAGACAAGACAAGACAAGATAAGATAAGATAAGAAAAAAAGATAAGATAATAAGACAATATACGATACGATACGATAATATAATAAGATAAAATATAGTACCTTGATAAATTAAAAACCATTTGTCAAGAATTAAGAAGAAAAAATAAAATTAAAATTACTGGTCCAAATATTTAAATTTATAATAAATGTAAAGGCACCAAATTTGGACTTAAAAGAATACCACTATGCAGTTTACGCCTTACTTAAAAAGAAAGGAGCTAACAGCAGGTCACTTTATTAGTACATAAATGTGTGTGATTTGGGTTTAAATGTAACGGTAACAATTCTTTACTTATATCGCTTCGATGTGTGCAGTGTGGTAGTTTATAGTGATGTCTAGCATTGGGGCATACTACTACTACTGCTACTACTACTACTACTGCTGCTACTACTACTACTACTACTACTACTACTACTACTACTACAATAATAATAATAAAAATGAAGACTTTGTATAGCACCTAATCTTTAGAAGCTCTAAGCGCTTTACAACATCTATAATGATAAGATTACAAAAAAAAAAAATAAACACCATGACTTTAGAAAACCTAAAACATTCTGAACAATTTAAGGCAGGAAACATTATTAGGTCTTTATGTTTATTCTTGCAGTCGAAAAAGGTGAGTTTTAAGAGCACTCTTGAAAGGGATCACTGGTGTCTTTGTGTCTAATTTCAATGGACTATTCGTTCCAGGTTGCAGGGCTCTGGTATGCAAAAAAACTTTGTCCTTATTACTTCGTTTTCATAGTGGGAATAATGAGTATACGATTGTCAGAAGAGGAGTGTAAGTATCTTGCTGGTGTGTGCACACGAGTGAGGCCAGATAGGTATGTTCAGCCCGTCAGTAAAATGTAGCACAGAGAACAAATTTTGTGTTTGATTCTGGATGGAATGTTTCGCGTTAACGTATTGTTATGAATTTCGTTCGCAGTCTCTAATACATATATATATATATATATATATATATATATATATATATATATATATATATATATATATATATGTTTCGTTTGGGTTCTGGAGAAGCTATTAGAAAATAGATCCAGTCAGCAACTGATGAACTATTGCTGTTAATATGTCAAATAAAAAGTGTGTTGATTTAAGTAGATAATGATACCTATCAAAAGTCTAATCTTTGTTGCAAAAAATTAAATGTTTGGTGCCTGGTGTTTAACGTTTAGATATAAATACTGCATAAAAAGGTATTAGATACTACATTTTGCCTGACAGAATGGATTCAATGATAACATTTCGAATGAAAAAATAATAGTTTCGATTGTTTCAGCTGTCTCTCAGAAGCACTAATCAACTGGAAATCACAGAATATTGCTTGGTTTTGAGGGCGAGTTTGATTATTACCTAGTTAAAACGACTTTGTAAAATCTCAGTCGCCCACAGTTTTATGGTTATTAACCCTGCTGTCTATACAACAACTAGTAGATTGCTTTCGCAAAAATGTATGATACGCTCATCAGCATAGACTTGGCATCGACGATATCCAGACGGCTCAGACCGGGCATTTGTAACTCTTTGATAATAATAAATATATACTGAAGTATTAACTGCAAGAGTGTGTAGAACCCCCTCCTCCTCCACCTCCTCATAAACAACCAATAACAACCAAAAAACAAAAGCTACAAATCCTTAGTTCAAAGACTGTCATAATTCTTTCCTATAGTTTTAAAATGTCGTCAATATTAAAACACCTTTAAAAAATTATATTGAATAAAAAGGGATGATGTCGATGGAAACACGGTGACCATTTTATTTAATGGAAATAAAAAAATCAATAAAATTTACCATTTAAAAAGACCTAATATGTGTGTGTCTTGGTCATGGCATATTCTCATCTGGAAATAATGCCAGATCAATTCATCCTTCAAACTAGTACAGTGAACGCGATTCGAACATCGTCTTTAACTGACAGTGCGCGTGGAGATTAAATTTATCTGAATATCTTTTCGGTGGTAACTCTTGCCTGCGAGATGTGGCGGAAAGAAGGATGATGAAGTGCTTGAGTAGAAGCGACAGACATTGCACGTGAACCAGACATTCGGATGGTCGAAGAAGTCTATGGGCCGTGGTGAGATGTAATTGCTTATTAATCAGGATACAGAGATTGTTTAGCTTTAAATGCAGCAGTATGGCTTTATGCGAATATTTTCAATACAATGGCTTAAACTTAATGCTTCTTCTCAAAGTTTTCAGACTTTCCAAGACTATTATATGATATCAATTTGAGCTTAAAGCACAGATCAAAGTAACAAAAATACACTTGATTTATTTATATATGTTATATATATATATATATATATATATATATATATATATATATATATATATATATATATATATATATATATTGTGTTATTTACGATAGTTTTCAACGTGTCGATCGTCCAGTGAAAAAAAGGCAACATTGACACATATTTTAATATTTAACTGTAGACAACAAAATGACCAAACACTTTCCGTTTGAGTATCATTATTCTAAATACATGTATATTAGATGCAAAATCAACAGTTTAGAATGGACCTAATTGTCTTAAAATATTATATGACATATTTATTTTATTGGAACGCTAATATAAATAATTAAAGAATAAAAAGCTAATGCTGTTCACAAAGGGAAGCTGAACACTATTTTTAACTCAACAAAAAACATGCAACAAAAAGTTTAAAAAGTTTAAAGTTTAAAAGTTTAACCGTGCCAAAGGCAGCGTGTACTAGATATGTATCAGCGGCAGACAGACAAGAAGTATTTGGTAAAATAACAAATCTAAATTGGCATGACCCATTATCACGTAACAAACAAATAATGAGGTCCCAAATTTCAATTCCAATACCCAAAAATAATGTCGTTATCCCCATATAATTTTGTTTTAGTTATGGCAATAACTTTTTCAAAAGACACCGGTTAACATAATTCAGATTAAAAAAAAAACATTGAATAAACAACGAAGAAAATTAGCAAAGGAAAGTCACATCATTATAGATATTGTAAAGCGCTTAGAGCTTCTAAAGATTAGGAGCTATACAAAGTCATTAATATTATTATTATTATTATTATTATTATTATTATTATTATTATTATTATTATTATTATCCAATAAATTAAAATAGTATTTTTTTCCAGCAAAGTAGTAAGATACAAGTATGTACTTTATGAAACATAAAATAAGTCTGGAAAAAATTTTTGTGTTCAAATGAATAAAAGGTATTATTCCTTTTTTGTGATTATTTAACATTTCTATCATTTCTCGCATATGAATTAGCAGAACTTAAAGTTTTCATTCTAACTGCACGACCATTTTAAGCAGAAAATTTGACTATTCCCAGCTACTGCCGTTATTGGGTCATGCGATGAATAGCGGCATCCTCCAACTTGACAGTATCAATACAGTGTATTATGTTCTAAGACTATTAAGCAAGAGACTGGACAGGGTCATACAGGTCACATATGCTATGCATTAAGGGCTAAATCGACCCATTGAATCCTTTCACGTGCTTGATAATTAAAGGCATGTATGAGTGAGAGCGTGTAATGTAAAAATGTAAGAGCGTGTTATGTAATAATGTAATACTGAAATGTATCATGAATTAGACTCTCAATGACATGACAAGTGACGGCAAATACATTATGATATTCAAATAAGCGAATGAAACACATATTGTGTGTCAGAAAGTATACGGAGTTAGAGATAGATTGAACGAATGTCATTCCAATCTCGCAAAAAATCTTCTATCAAAAGTCTTAAATGTTTCATACGAATATCATGTAAAGTTTGCCCAAATTTTAAGAGCAACAAATAAATTCCGTATTACAGAACACAAAGTAAAATACTGTATCACAAAGCAAGAAATACACACTGTATCACAGAACAAGAAATAAAACAGAGCATGGCATGAATACTGTATCACATAGCATGAAATAAATATTGTATCACATAGCAGCAAATAAATACTGTTTCACACTAGAACAACTACATATTTTATCACAGGACAACCAATAAATGGCATATTATCATATGTTCATTTTTGTCTCTATTAACGTTACGTTGTCGGAATCGTCCAGCTTTTATGATACCAAAACACCTTCATATTGCAGGCACGTGCACGACACGAGTGCCTAAAGATACAATAGTGTATTAGGAACTACTTTGTAGACAAACCATGTACACTCGTACGCTTTAGGTTGATTAACATTGTTTGTGAATGAACTAAAGCGGATGCATCGTCCATTATAAAGTATAGATGATAAAATTAACGATGTGGACGAGTTCACTGAGTCATAAACGAAACTTTCAAAGAAGCAAAGAAATGAAAGTGATATTCAAAATGTAAACAAAAAACGGGAGAGACGCAGTAATGTAAAATATCGTTCTGATCATGGAAACAATTATTTAGGAGAATATTCATATCATTTTGCAAATAGAATGGTTCAGACTATGACGAGTGCTCTCAAGGGTCTAAAACTTATAGCACAGAAAAACATATTGAGGTCAAGAATATCTCATATCTATCAGAGACGTACCGTTTACCAAGTTTGTCAAAATACTATTTTTGTTTGCTACTGTATCACAGGACATGTCGTGAAATTAAAGCCATAACTCCAAAACAACAACATGAGTATCTTGCTTTATGTGAAATGAAAAGGGAAAAGCAAGGTATACACTTACATGTTTAGTCCATATAGGTATGTCTATTCACAATGTATTTAGTCCATATAGGTATGTCTATTCACAATGTATTTAGTCCATATAGGTCTGTCTAATCACAATGTATTTAGTCCATATAGGTATGTCTATTCACAATGTATTTAGTTCATATAAATATGTCTATTCACAATGTATTTAGTCCATATAGGTCTGTCTATTCACAATGTATTTAGTCCATATAGCTCTGTCTATTCACAATGTATTTAGTCCATATAGGTCTGTCTATTCACAATGTATTTAGTCCATATATTTATATCTATTCACAATGTATTTAGTCCATATAGGTATATCTATTCACAATGTATTTAGTCCATATAGGTATGTCTATTCACAATGTATTTAGTCCATATAGGTATATCTATTCACAATGAATTTAGTCCATATAGGTATGTCTATTCACAATGTATTTAGTCCATATAGGTATGTCTATTCACAATGTATTTAGTCCATATATTTATATCTATTCACAATGTATTTAGTCCATATAGGTATATCTATTCACAATGTATTTAGTCCATATAGGTATGTCTATTCACAATGTATTTAGTCCATATAGGTATATCTATTCACAATGAATTTAGTCCATATAGGTATGTCTATTCACAATGTATTTAGTCCATATTGGTCTGTCTATTCACAATGTATTTAGTCCATATAGGTATGTCTATTCACAATGTATTTAGTCCATATAGGTATGTCTATTCACAATCTATTTAGTCCATATATTTATATCTATTCACAATGTATTTAGTCCATATAGGTATGTCTATTCACAATGTATTTAGTCCATATAGGTCTGTCTATTCACAATGTATTTAGTCCAAATAGGTATGTCTATTCACAATGTATTTAGTCCATATAGGTCTGTCTATTCACAATGTATTTAGTCCGTATAGGTATATCTATTCACAATATATTTAGTCCATATAGGTATGTCTATTCACAATGTATTTAGTCCATATATTTATATCTATTCACAATGTATTTAGTCCATATAGGTATGTCTATTCACAATGTATTTAGTCCATATAGGTATGTCTATTGACAATGTATTTAGTCCATATAGGTCTGTCTATTCACAATGTATTTAGTCCATATAGGTCTGTCTATTCACAATGTATTTAGTCCATATAGGTATGTCTATTCACAATGTATTTAGTCCATATAGGTATGTCTATTCACAATGTATTTAGTCCATATAGGTCTGTCTATTCACAATGCATTTAGTCCATATAGGTCTGTCTATTCACAATGCATTTAGTCCATATAGGTATATCTATTCACAATGTATTTAGTCCATATAGGTATGTCTATTCACAATGTATTTAGTCCATATAGGTATGTCTATTCACAATGCATTTAGTCCATATAGGTCTGTCTATTCACAATGCATTTAGTCCATATAGGTATATCTATTCACAATGTATTTAGTCCATATAGGTATGTCTATTCACAAGGTATTTAGTCCATATAGGTCTGTCCATTCACAATGTATTTAGTCCATATAGGTCTGTCCATTTACAATATATTTAGTCCATATAAGTATGTCTATTCACAATGTATTTAGTCCATATAGGTATATATTCACAATGTATTTAGTCCATATAGGTCTGTCTATTCACAATGTATTTAGTCCATATAGGTATATATTCACAATGTATTTAGTCCATATAGGTATGTCTATTCACAATGTATTTAGTCCATATAGGTAGGTCTATTCACAATGTATTTAGTCCATATAGGTCTGTCTATTCACAATGTATTTAGTCCATATAGGTATGTCTATTCACAATCTATTTAGTCCATATAGGTATGTCTATTCACAATGTATTTAGTCCATATAGGAATGTCTATTCACAATGTATTTAGCCCATATTGGTCTGTCTATTCACAATGTATTTAGTCCATATAGGAATGTATATTCACAATGTATTTAGTCCATATAGGTATATCTATTCACAATGTATTTAGTCCATATAGGAATGTCTATTCACAATGTATTTAGTCCATATAGGTATGTCTATTCACAATGTATTTAGTCCATATAGGTCTCTCTATTCACAATGTATTTAGTCCATATAGGTCTGTCTATTCACAATATATTTAGTCCATATAGGTATGTCTATTCACAATGTATTTAGTCCATATAGGTCTGTCTATTCACAATATATTTAGTCCATATAGTTCTGTCTGTTCACAATGTATTTAGTCCATATAGGTATGTCTATTCACAATGTTTGGTACATATAGGTCTGTCTATTCACAATGTATTTAGTCCATATAGGTCTGTATTTAGTCCATATAGATCTGTCTATTCACAATGTATTTAGCCCATATAGGTATGTCTATTCACAATGTATTTAGTCCATATAGGTATGTCTATTAACAATGTATTTAGTCCATATAGGTATGTCTATTCACAATGTATTTAGTCCATGTAGGTATGTCTATTCACAATGTATTTAGTCCATATAGGTCTGTCTATTCACAATGTATTTAGTCCATATAGGTCTGTCAATTCACAATGTATTCCCAGTCATCCCCAGATCCTCTTTTAAATATATACCCAAGCCTACTTTTACGTAAGGTGATCCCTAACACAGTGTGTTGATCTGTGTATATGAAATGACCTACATTGCATAATCGAACGTATATATTGAAGAATTAGCAAAGGGAAGGATCCAATAAAATAAGACACAAAAAGTCCCAGTCCGAACATCAACATATCGATGAGATATAAAAAGCTTCAGAATTGGTTGTAGGTAATTTCGATCGAATAATTGGACATCATAAGGAAGGAAATATGACTAAAATTATCGAAGGCATGTTCGCTTTGATTAGTGAAGTGTAACTTCAACATTTTGAAAACCTAGGAACTCAAACACTAGACGATCATTTAAACTAATCGTTTGGCATAATTACTAGACAATCATTTAAACTAATCATTTGGCATAATAACTAGACGATCATTTAACTAATCGTTTGGCATAATCACTAAACGATCATTTTAACTAATCGTTTGGCATGATCACTCGATGATCATTTAAAAAAAATCGTTTGGCATAATCACTAGACGATAATTTAAAAAAAATCTTTTGGCATAATCACTAGACAACGACTTTAAGTCAAGAGTATGACATACTACTTCGAATCATGTTGGGTAAGGGAGTGGAAAACATGGCCTTTATGAACGACTGGACGTGACTGTTCATGTGTTTGGCAGCAGAAGGAGTAGAATTGATGTACAGAAGAACTAAATAACTTGAATTTATGTGACAATATTCTTGTAGACTAGGTTAAAGAACCCTTTTTATTCTGACTTCCATACGATACTATGTACAAATGTTAGACGCTCTGTGATACGAGGAAGAGCTAGCGCTATACTTTCTTTTAAAGATGTAAATCAAATGTCAGCAACTTCTTTTCATCCAAGAGTTTTGCATTGTCTTCATCATTGTATTTTTTATCGTTGTTCATTACATTTTACTTTAGGGCTAGTTTCCAGGTTAATGTGACCAGAACTAGTATACTAGTCACCAGTATGGACTACAATAATACTAATAATGATAAGGTAAAAACATGAAACAAAGTCCGAAAAACAGCATGCAGTTCACTATATCCAATACCCTAATGGTAGTGAGAATACAGTTTTGCATGCTCAAACATTGTTAATGTAATGTGTCAAGATTATTTGATATTAAACGTTCAGATACGAAACGAAGTTTGACCTGCATGACTGGCATAGTTAATCACATCGTTTTAATCTGTCGCTTAAAACATCTACCACGGGTGAATTGCTTCCTCTAATCCTGAACGTATGCTACCCAAACACCTATGTTTAGATCTAAGTAGAAAAGAATTTTTGACTATGTATTCTAATACCATCAATTATATATTTTAATGTAACCGATATTAACTTTGGCATTATAAAATCCCAAAACTGAATTAAATATAATTTTTAAGTAGATTTATTACATGATTCCTGTTGAATTTAAAATCCTTACATTTATTATATTGTAATTCTGCTATCTCACACCACACTGCTCAAGTACACTAGCATTAAAACTATTTTTCCACTGAGATCACACTACTGTGTCAGAATGTGTTAAGTCAATCTAATAAATTTAGTGGTTAATATGCATAGGAATATATGAACATAAATAATTTCACCATAATGTGGTCTATTATAACGTTGTCTTTTAGGCATTTAGATAAACATGTCTGATCAATATTATTATTATTGGTTGTCGTGACAGACTGTTTTTATTAAGTCACTATGCGAGACTGAAAAGCATGTTCTATCTTACCTTTATTATTTATTTTTCAAAAAATAATTTTTTAAGTCCTAAACTCTAGTCTTTTTTATATATAACACACAGGTGTTACAATAATATTACATACATACATACATACATACATACATACATACATACATACATACATACATACATACATACATACATACATACATACATACATACTCCTGAACTGTATACTTGAATTTGCAACTTTAATTTAACTTGATGCGTTCCGTCTATTATGAAACTAAAGCGAAAAGACTGTGACAAGCATATGTTTACAGTAAATTATGGCCATACTAAAGAAATACTTAAATACAATTCTCAGTTTTTTAATCTGAGTCACTAAAACTCATTACACAAACATGAGAGCAAAACTGAAATAAAATATAAAAACAAGACATTTACAAATCTAAAGTTCAAGACACACAGAGTCAAGTAAATTAGATAATTACGTAGAAGAAGTCCCGTACAGAGGAAAGGCAAAACAAAACTAATTGTTGTAAATATTGTTACAAAACAGGGATCTTTGCTTGACCGAGCGGTTGTCAAACCCTGGCGCGATTCCTACTAGAAGTCATGACTCATAAGTTTACCCCAAATTTCCAAAGACTTCCATACAACTTAAGTTGCAAATTAGAAAGCCCGACGTGTCCGTTCTATACATAAAGTTTACTTTAATCAATGCAAGACCACATATAAAACAACCGGCCAAATATTTATCAACCACACATCTGCATGGTTTCTCTTCATCAGGTTTCCGCACCGCAAGCACTTCACGCCTTGGAAACTATACAACTCTCCCCTAATTCAGGGAACTATTTAAACTCCGCCACCTTATATTAAAATCTAGTGGTGTACATTGGTGGTTCCAGGCAAATTTCGTCAATACAGCTGCACCACATTTGTCATAAACGGTATCTGCCGATTCCCTTCTTATTTATTCCTTTGTGTAATTCACATGTTTCCTACCGTAAATACTGCCACTGCAGTCACACCACTAATGTACACCACTAGATTTTAATATGAACTATGTTACGACAGGGACATTCATTCGTTTTTAACACGAATTCACTACTATTGAACAACGCCATCATGGAAACTCACTAACACTTCACTCCATGACTTTTGCTCCTAGTAATTAGCTAATTAGTTCGGGCTAAGAATATTTCCATTGCACCGAATTCCAATAATCACACAAGTAATCACACCAATCTAAGAAATCCTTTAAACCGGGTCGCTGTAACCGAATTTATTACAATATGTGACACACAAAGAAGACATGCAAATTCTCGATACTGCAAGCAAATAACCAATACCATGATGCTGAAAACTGATGGAAACTATCATGCATGCATAATACACCAATCAAATGGGATCCGATGGAAACTGCATGTAAACATACACCAATCCACTGGGAGATAATGAAAACTGATATCAGAAACTAATATTAAAAATGAAAGTAATTTGCTCCTTTACGCTACATTTTAATGTTATTAGAAATATTTGAATAAACATGGTTTTCCTAAAATAAAACAGTTGTATATAAATAGACATAGTGTGACAGGCCATGCACTCTGCACAAACTTTGATTGCCTATAAATAATGTATGAACCAAGTTTTAAGACTTGTTTCTCTCTCTCTCTCTCTCTCTCTCTCTCTCTCTCTCTCTCTCTCTCTCTCTCTCTCTCTCTCTCTCTCTCTCTCTCTCCACGTTTATAGATATTCAACGGGTCACTGGGTTATATATTCTTTCAATTCTTTGCTTAACCAATTGCATTATGTTTCTTTTCCTGCAAATTTTTAATATTTGGACTTTCTGATTTGTCGGAAATAATAGTTCTAATACTCTCTGCAAGAACGTTTTGACTTCTCCAGATTATCTTTGATCTCCTGCGATTACTTTTCTCTTTGTTTCTAGCACTGTAATGAACTTGAAATCTTGCGTCACAATAATACACATACAGTATAGTTAAACACGTAAGTTTGACCACCTTAACACACATGTAGGACCTGTTAACACAAACACCTTACCACAGTAACGTAAATAATGGATACAACTAACACATATATTGCCATAATAACACACATATAGAACATGATGAACACATAATTAAAACAATAACGCACATACATAATATGATGAATAAATAAGCTTTCTCACAGTAACACACATAGACGACATGTTAAACACGTACAAATTACCACAATTACTCACATATCGACATGTTAAATACGTGCACTTGACCACAGTAATATACGTAAGTGACATGTTGATCACGTACACATTTCCACAATAACGCACATACAAGACATGTTAAATACTTGCACTTGACCACAACGACACACACACAAGACATGTTGAACACGGACAAATTATTACAATAACACACATACGGGACATGTTGAACACGTAAATTTGACCACACTAACGCACAGATAGGAAATGATGAACAGGTAAACCTGACCACAGTAATACATGAAATCTTGAACACATAAGCTCGGAGAATGACCATCGTGAGAAATGTCAAGACCGTATCATATTTCCGAGTCATATAAAATCCACTTTGCACTTATTTTTGTTTGAAGAAATAGTTCCATAATGTATAATGTATAAGATTCCTAAACTGCAAATTTGATTCTTTTCTAAATATACCCACTGTCAAATGAACAGCAGAATATTCTTACCATCGTACATCTAAGACAACATATCTCAGTTCTCAGAATTCAAAAGAGAAAATTTCGACCGAAGAAGAAACTGAGAATGGAAATATGCTTCTTTGGTTATATGTGAGAATCGTACTTTGAGAAACATTGATCAGAAACCATCATCAATATAAATTTTTAAAAAGAATGAATTTTCAAGGTGTAATCAATAAGATATTTTTATCCAGCTATATGTAGGCTGCCTTTACAAATACACGTGTTTGAAGTGCTACAATTTGTATTGCAGTCTTGTTTGTCTGTTAAAGTGTCATTTGTAGTACGTAATGGCCGACACCATCAGAAAACTGGAGCATGGTTGCAGTAGCTAAATCAGTTCTTAAATAATAAAATATCAAAAAGTTGATTGCTACTTTATTTTCTTTTAGCAGTTAACAATACGATTTCACCCTTTCATAACATACTTTCCTTATTAGGTTTTCACCATATCATTAAGAAGTAATGCGGCTTAAGTGAAGGTAGAAATTTCACGAAACCAGTAAATCCACTGTTTTTGTTTTGTGTTTTTTTTAAAAAAAGTAGAAGCTACATAAATTGCACCTTAATTGTTCGTATTGACTATATTCACTTGTTATGTTTATCTGTCATGCGTGGCACTTGCGTATGTGTGCGTGCGCGTGTCCGTATTCCGTGTATGTTGCTTGTTTGTTTGTTTTTATGGTTTAACGCCATTTTTCAGCACAATATAGGCAATACATGGCGGCCAGTATTAATGGTGGAGGAAGAAACCGGACAAACCCCAGAAAGAACCACCGACCCACGAGAAGCTACTGGCAAGCTTTCTCACATAACTACATTTGCCGAACCTTAGACTCGAACACACGCAGACAGAGGTGAGATGGCAGTGGTCCGTATAACGGACATCGCTTTAGAAAACTCGGCCACTCGGGGCCCCTTGTCTGTTGCATGTATCCATGAGAGAGAGAGAGAGAGAGAGAGAGAGAGAGAGAGAGAGAGAGAGAGAGAGAGAGAGAGAGAGAGAGAGAGAGATGCATGACTTTTAAGATAATGGATGGTATGGTCCATTATCCCGGAGCATTGGAATGCTCCGACCGGTAATCATTGATAACATCCCATGGATCGACTAATTAATGGATGATATAATCTCCGTAAAACTGGTCTACCACAGACAGAGGCACGCGCCAACAGCTGACTGGTCTGTTGTTGTAATAGCCAAAGATAACATGCAGGATTTCGGTTGAGATTGTCTAATAATTAACATTTGCCGATCATATTCAGTACTAAAGTCTGTTTGCTTGCAGCCGAGGAACGTCCACTATTTCCTCGCGTACTATCGGAAATGTTATAAGTCTAGATAATATGTAATATAACAAATGTCATTGACACTTACACGTTTATACAGAACATGCTTATATAGAATCATACCCATTCTTTTAATATTCAAGATACAAATATACACGTATACAGATAATTTGGCCGTGTTATTCTTCGTGCTAATTAAAACAAATATAAAGAACAATACGAGATCTCAATATATATATATATATATATATATATATATATATATATAGAGAGAGAGAGAGAGAGAGAGAGAGAGAGAGAGAGTATTGCTCTTTATATGTGTTTTCATTAGCACGAAGAATAACACAACCATATTATCTGCACGCGTATATATTTGTATCATGAATATTCAAAGAATACCGATCATATGGCGAATGACAGTATGACAGTCCTTTCTAGTGCACTGTTCACACGTGTCAGGGAATGATTAAGATAAATGCAATAAACTGAAAACGACCAAAACTTTACAAACATAACGGTTTTTGTGCTTTATTTGTGTTCCTGCCTACATTTTGTATTTGCCTTTGATAAAACTTCATTAAGATTCGAAAGCGCTCAGGCTAGTTAGATTCTACTTTTGCATATATATATAATTTCTAAATGACATAATGTATATATAACGCTCCTGGAAGTTTAACTCGTATCGTGTGAAAAACGAAGTAGACATTATTTGTTTGTGATATTTCCAAAGCAACCGTTTGCAAGACCAACCATCTTATGTTTTCAAAATTTGTAGTTCATAGCGAGAATCTTCTAGAAAACTCGACATTTGAATCGAAACATCAGCATTTATACCTTTTACCTCAGAACAAAGCACAAGACTTCCAGGAAAAAAGAACAGTTATTGAACAGAAGGCACTTATAACAACAGAATGTTTTATTAAAGATTGGGAGCTCAACAGCTGAATAATACAAGATCATGGGACACTGATCCGACGATCAAAACGCTCTTGGAATTTACCGAGACTTTCTGGCTGTTTTCCATTTTTGACGTAATATCACTTTTACGACTGCAAGAATCATGTAACAAATGATTTCAGTATAATTAGGGAACGGACTAAAGCAGACAACGTAACTTATTGAAGCCAATGCATGGTTTGATAAATGGAGAGCAGATTTTCAAGAGAATTTTTTTTCGATGGGAGAACCATATTCCTTAGGGCCCAGCGTATTTAGGGCTTTGTGACAAAGCATTCCAATTGGTTTTAAATAATCTGGATCTGTCTTTCACAAAAGAAAAATATGTAAACATGCTTGATGCATATTCCTGCTGTATATTTAAAGAAATGAGAGCAAATTGGTCCCACAACTGATCTGACAAAGACTTCCTGAGCGATAAGCTTGAGACTCATTGCAATTTCGTATAAATTATTATTATTAATACTGAAGAATATGACTATTACAATACTGTAGCCATTTATTTTGGAATTTTACCGAATGAATGAAGGAGCAAAAATATGAATAATTTGTTTGGATAGCATTTGATTTAATCCGTAAGATATGATAAGCAAGCCACGTGGCATGGTAAGCGTAAGTGCATATTGGCGTGAAATTTTGCTTCATAGAAACAGATTGATCATTCCTATCATTTAGTTCAGTGCATCATAATTAAGACTTCCATTCAATGGTTGACCATGTTTTTTTAAATCTCGGGATGCTATTATTTTCTTGAGGCTAGATTTGAAGACTCGAGAAACTCGTGCCCTCGCATATCACTATTTGCCTAGATAAGAAAGAGTGCGTATGCACGCAAAACTATGGGTGACGAATTTGATTATCTCCTTAAATGCAGCTATTTCAGAGAACAAATAACGCAAATATTTCCAAAACACGTCTATACGATACTAAATGTAATTAAGTTTTAAAAATAATATTGTAATCTAAGAAACGTAGTGTTTTAAGAAACCAAATTTAATAAAATTGATTTTATTCAATCAAAGTTTCCTTTATAGCAAATCATCTTTACTCGATGTGTCTATTATTCTTTCCGCTTTGGTTCATCATTGTAAAGTAACGAGTTGTGTAGAGATTAATTTTAGTTCCATATTTAGTAATTTATAATCTGTCTCTCCTAATATACTTATATAATGATCTTATTGCACTGAATTAATGACTGTAATACTGTAATAATGTTGTCACTCTGAGTTAAAGTAATGACTGTATATTATAATGTTGTTACACTGAGTTAAAGTAATGAATGTATTAATATTATAATGTTCTCACTCTGAGTTAAAGTAATGACTGTAATAATATAATAATGTTCTCACTCTGAGTTAAAGTAATGAATGTAATAATATTATAATGTTGTCTGAGTTAAAGTAATGAATGTAATAATATTATAATGTTGTCACATCGAGTTAAAGTAATGAATGTAATAATGTTGTTTATATGAGATATTGCATTTACGGTGAGTGACAATATCGTCTATGGCTGACGAACACGGATGCAAAATAAAATTCGAATATTTTACTTTTATGTTGCTCATCGTTACCTGAGTGTAATAAAGAATATGTCATCGCCATTATCTTGTATTGCTTGTAATGTAGACTAGCTTGGCCAGCCTGATATTTAAGGTAGCATCAAACATCCTAGTGGCATGATACTTTTGATTAAAATCATCAAATTTCAAATGTTAGTGTTCTCGCTCACGATATTCTAACTGAGGCGGAAATAAATAAATAAAGAGTGCATATTCCTAGTTGAAAATATGTTAGCAAGAAATGTGTGACAAATACAAACCAATATCATCAAATTGTATGGTTTTCTACCATGGAAGTAATACTGAGGGGTTCCAATGTCACTTTGCTTGTCCCTTTGATAAGCACCAAGTGAAATAAAACATTTCATGCCGTGACTTTGTTATCATTAGACAACCATATCTCAATTATATGAAGTGCGCTGGGTTTTAAACTGTACACCTTTAAAATGTATCATACATAGTGTATGCCATTTTATTCTTTATACCTAATGTTTAATTGCTGTGGCGTTTTTATTTGGTCATAACAAAAATTCCTTAAAATTAAAGTATTATTACACACAATAAAATATGTCTGATTAAACAGGACGTGTCATTCTATTCGTCGAAAATAATTATTCAGGAGTTGGTACATGCAAAATCAAGACGAACTATTATGCGAGCAGTTTCCCGATTTATTTTGGATCGTTTGTTCATCTTGTCATATTTTCTTTGGTCGCCATAGAGACGTTAACGATATTAGCAGTCTAAATGACAGGTCACGTGATAAGATATGGCAAAATGCAAAAACAAAAGAGGCAAATGCATTTTGAGGTCTTTTCTAGACAACAACAAAAAATTACTCATTCCTTTTCTACAATTGACATGTCTGCGTAACAAAAGAAATATGATTTCAGTGAGAGATGAAGCAAAACATGTCATGAAAATCACGAACCTCGTCCAGAAGTGTTTATTTTCCTCTGAAAGAGACCAGTATAATCTATGTATTTGTAGAACAAAGAAATCTAATGTAGTATTGGTGATTTGTGTGGGTTTCATGAAAGGTATATGGACAGTGAGAACTAATCACATAAGGACAAACTGACTTTTAATATGTTCCTATTTTAGAAGCAAGAATCTATCCATTTGAATTTACCTTTTACCAAAATTAGGAAAATAATTGATCAATTATAAGTTTGTTTAGGAGGCAGTTTGCTGCCTCAATACGTGGTAGCAAAGGCCAAGAGACTCTGTGATTTCTTCAAGAAACCTAAATCTTGTTCACAATGTTTCAAGAGGAAAGGAGAAATGATATTTATCCTCTCAATTCTTGAATACAGTTCTATGACTGCAGTAAAATGAGCAAAGGTATCTAGCATCATACAGAAACTAGGATGGATTTCCGTACAATATTACAGACCAGAAGTGAGACTCATTCTGATGTACAAAATACTTTCAAAGACTGGTTGATGTGTCCGCTAAGGACCATCTTACATTCAGCCATACAAGAACTCAATAGTTACTGCAGGAAATTCAATAAGCGTCCATCGCAATAAAGAATGGTGTAAGCGCATGTTTGTACAAAGCAATCTTTATCGCGAAGGAGCTTTAACGATTTCGCGCAGAGCATCTTTCTGGAAACTTCAAAAGGTCTAAACTGTAGACAAATCCAATGCCACCCACCCCCACCCCAAATCCACCCTGGGCCGTATGTTTGATGTCAATATATGCTCCCTGTCGATACATGTACGGACATTGCATGTACCCGAATTTATCTTGCATAGTTGAATAACTTTTTAGACATGATCTCTATCTTTAATAATATTCAGGCTTGAGTGTAAGCTCTTGATATACATGTACAAATAAAGCTTGAAAACAACTTTATTTTCAAGACTCAAAGGTAATAAACACTGACGTTGCTGATTTTGTAAAACAGTACATTTAATAGAGGTCTTGAGATCGTTTGGAATAGTACTTATGAAAAAATGTGCCTTACTTGTAAATTCCGCGAAATTAAGAAGTAATTATCACAGTTTTATGTTGTATAGGTTAAATGTAACCAATATTGACGTTGTCTACTATGTCAGATCGTGGACATTTTAGTAACGTAATCATTATTAAGACATATGAGGAATAATGAACCTGAAAGACAATGTTCAAGCAAACAGCTCGAACAAATAACCCAGTAAATAATAAATAAGATACATTTTAAATGAGCAATATTTCATGGCAAGTGTCAATATTTTGGAAGCGATTCTGGTAGCTTATATATAAATGTTTTTTCATTTTCATTTCCTGGAATTACCATTAAAATAAAATGGTCTAGTAAATATTTAGCATTGTCAATGTATGCCAGTATGACTTTGTATTCCTAGTTCATCTCATTTGTTTTATGGTTCTCGGATACTCTCTAGACACTCCCACACAAAGAGCGTTGGTTTCTTTCATTAAACGCCTTTCACAATTAAACCTCAGATCTGAAGACATAATTACTGAAAAGCTCTTTCCTGACTTCCTGATATATCCGTAAATGAGGCCAAAACCCTTTGAAACGATGCCACAACTCTTTAAAATTTTAATCTAATAATTTCTTCAATATAGCGTTAACTGCTAGTCGAGCAAAACATGAAAATTCATAAAGAATGAAGAGATTACAGTTGTTACCGACTTTCAAATGATCTACGTAAAGGGATATTTATATAATGAACGTAGCTATAAAAGAAACGGTCATAAAAACATGGAAAAGCAAGGAGTCTTTGAACCGTTATGTTTGATGAGTAGCTATATTTTATAAAATACTCATAATATGGCAAGAAATATATACATCACAGATCAAAAACGTTTATGAACTTTTAATATAAAGGCAAATAATTATTTTTGGGAGAAACACGGCATGCTATATCATATCAACATCTTTGGTTGGGAAGATTCAGCGTCGAAGCAACCGCCCAGGGTGGGGTGGGGGACCACAATTATTATAAAGACAAATATTCTTTTATTGGGATTGGTTCCCAAAATGAAGTTTTGCGCGAGATAGGGATGGGGGTGGGGGTGGACCGTATTCGCTTGATTCATCACTAATGATGTTGATGATGATGATGATGATGATGATGATGATGATGATGATGATGATAGGGTTGAAATACGTTGTAAGGAGAGCTGACATTATTTACATTAAGACGTTTTTAATTAACCACATCTTCAACAATGTCTCAAGAATCCAATCTCCCATGCAAAAGTAAAAAAGTAAAATATTATAGATACCTTTTAAATAATTGTGTACATTATATTTTATTTTGGTTATGCGAAAGTTGCATCATGTAGCCAAAAACCCACATATCCACGCTAATACAAGACAATTATCAATTTGTATCTTATTTAAGAATCATGCACGTACCAATGCCGATATAATTGAAAAACAAATTAAATTAAAAATTTAAGAAAGGATGGTAAATATAAAAACGTAGGATATAGTATAGTTTGATAAATTTCTTCTTTTACTTTCCTTATTACACTGTGAAAATCAATTACAACTTCAAGATCAACATTCATCTTTCATCATTACCGCAAGCACAGGTCTATGCATTGCATTGTGTATGCATGACTCCTTTATCTGGAACGCATCTTACAGTTGCTCGATAAATCTGCCTATCGAGTAATAATCAAATCTGGCAGCTTTTTGAATTTGCCCAGAAATGTTACCTTGGTCGTTCATAATCCTGCATTTATAGATCTTTTCGTACATGACTATGTTCAGATATCTTTCCTTATCAATTAATAGTTTCATCGTTTCAGTCAATCTTACGGAACACTTTCTTATCTCTATACATATAGGACCGATAGCCGGACGACCAGCTGCAGCCGATTGCATAAGACCGCACACAATTACATTATGCAGCTGAAGGCACCAATACTATTAATTTATGCAGTGGTTGAGGTGTTGGACTCGTGACCAAAAGTGCGCGGGTTTGATCCCACCATCAGGTTAGCGTAGACTGGCAACCGTGTCATATCCTTTAGCAAATTAATTTAATCTACACGCCTCGTCACAATATACAATTTCATACATATTGACGAGTTGCCAAACCAAATAAACCGTCATCTTAATTTTCTTTGTTTGAAACGTTTTACATGCACTCCATGAATGTTACCATTTTGTTTCTGTGCAATCATATATATATATATATATATATATATATATATATATATATATATATATATATATATATATATATATATATATATATATATATATATATATATATATATATATATATATATATATATATATATATATATATATATATATATATATATATATATATATATATATATATATATATATATATATATATATATATATATATATATATATATATATATATATATATATATATATATATATATATATATATATATATATATATATATAGCTATGTAATGACGATAGAGCCATGGTCAGCACCATTATTTTTGTCGAGTTTATAATTTCATTTTCAGATTTCTTGTTTAGATGATCAACCACCATACTCCATGCTGATCGATGTTTAAAAACATGTGGACTACCGAGTCGAGTTGAAAGATTAAATGCTAGGAGGCAATGGATTGTGCGGTGACGCCACCGCTGGTTCTTTTCAGTCAATTAATTCTGCCCATATACACTTATGTCGCGGGAGATTTAAAGATTTGCAGAACTCTCGGTGTTGTATACAAATAATTGATCTCATTGATTTATGATATCCATTTCACAAATATCTGCATTTCCAATCTCTGGATTCTTATCAATCTAATTTGTCGTCCTTCTCTATATCCTAAACTATCCAAGATCAAAGAAATCTTACGAGTCATGTTCTACAAATAGAGTCCAAGGCTGTTTGGTTTGGAATGTATATATCACCATTGAAAGAAAGAAAGAACTTGCACAAAGATTTGTTTGGTGTCAGCTTGTTGCGTTCAGGAACGTTCCTCCACATAATTTATCGAGTGTCAAGCTAGACTGAGACAGGACGTACACATTTTTTTTCGAGTGGTGTCAAGAATGTAAGCTGATGAAGACTGATGAATTTTATTCCAGTGCATATCCTTTGCATTTTATGGAACAAATTAAATTCAGTCTGAGTTCGATCATATTTATGAAGGGCATAGAAGATCTTATCATGTAACAGAGAAATCAAATTTATTTTATATTTTGTAACGTTTATGAAGATTGCTAAAATATGATGTACTTTCTTATTCTCTTGAAACCAATACATCTTGTTTGAAAATAGTGAGAACGTAAAAGATTAACACATGTATGACCGTTTAAAATGTTGACAGCCAGGCTTGTCATTGACCACTTTTTCTTGCCTAACGCCATGTATGAATATCATTAGTGCTTTGAATGTAAGAGGAAACATGCATGTTTGTATAGAAACAGTTTCCTTGCTGTACGTTCGTTTTCTTTTCTGTTCAGATTATGTTGAAACAAAAACTTCACCCTGAAGGATGACTAACATAAACATAGGTATTTTATTGTTTGTGTTGGTCGATGCATTAGTACTTTTTAAAATAAGATGCAATCGAATGTTCCTCCCACTTCCTGTAATGGTGGATTTGAAACGAAGCGAAGGTCGCATACATTGAATTAGTATATTATCTGTAGGTACGACCATTTTTCGTTTTCCTTAATTTTTGTTTTATCTGAGCAAATACTCATGCCGAAATTATTAAGCAATTGTTACACAATTAGTACCTGGATGCAATGACTAGGTAGGACATGATGCTACATGTCAGCTTTCACGCTGCGATGATTGATTATGCCTCTGTACAAATGACTACAACGATATTGTGTAATTTGATTCGTCATACTATGTGTTTCCTCTGACGTTTCGCACGCTGTTCGATATTTGGACAGTTCTCTCACCGCAACATAAATGCCCCAAACCACACACACACACACACACACACACACACACACACACACACACACACACACGGTTTGAGTATTTTTGCATTGTTGTATCATAGCAAGCACTCAATCAAAGATGGACGGACGAGATACGATCCCTCTTTCTGCGATTAATGGTTTGTAGTGATGACCATACACATAGCCAAGAATCCAGAAGGTGCAAATAAATCTGTTATGAACAAAGCCTTAGAACCGCCTTGAATGCTTGAAATATATTGATGGCTTGTAATAGACCTACCATCTGTGTTCTCACCAAATGTCTGCTGCGTATTTGAGAACTTGACACGTTTTATGCACGTGCTTCTCAAACTTCAAAACAATACACTCCTTTCCATCCGTAGACAAATTTCACTGATTTACAATTGGATGTATGCATCCTCTCACCCACAGTAATACTTATAACTACAAAAGATCAATTGCTTTAACACGCACGTTAAAGGCAACAACAGCATAAACAGCAACAACAATACTCTCATGTACAAATGAACGATGATTTATCACCCAGAATGCTGGTACGAAATATGTCTAACCAAAATGGTGGTGGAACATTTGGATCGCCAAAATTCGTGGTACTAAATATGTGTTAACCAATCTGTGACAGAAGACGCGGAGGATCAAGATTTATGAAATATGTAAGACTGAAAATTTCGTAAAGCAACATCAAAAACCAACTTCTTTCATAACCACATAATTTCTTCGTCATGTATTTAATAGGCTAGGAGACATTGAAAAAAAACAATGCCAAAATATCCACTTTAACTTGCTGTTATTCAAGTACCCGAGGAAAAAGGGATGCCAAATGTCTGCAAAATTCCACAGGTTATATATGAATTATGATAAATGGAATATGAAATGACGTAATTGAAAAAGTTTAGCATATCTTTTTATAATGCAAAGAAAATTAGATTTGGCGACAAAAATCATTTGTAATTGCAACCCGACAAAAGAACTTAAAAATTAATTCGATCATCACGACGAACAAGAAGAAAGCGACCTGAAGGAAAATATTAAGGAAGAATATATTTGATCGGGACAAAATGAGCCAGACAAAATGAAACTTATAAGGTCCGAACTTATTGGAAATATAGGAAAGTAATGAAAATATTTTCAAAATCAACACGGGAAAAATTAAATAAATAATAAGACCGAAAATTACGGAGAAAAACTAAACTAAATTATTTAAAGGAAAGGGTTTAACTGCAGCCACAAAAGCTGAAGCTGTATCATAGAGTTGCTCTGTCTGCAACTAATGTTATGAAAAGCGTTGTATATCCAGTTCTTGTTCATACTCCACATTATCTATCCATCCAAGAGAAGATCTGTTATTGAATGTGTAATTGTATATTTTTATAGCATTAGTAGATTTATCATTTGCATACGAACTGCATATGGAAGAGTTAGAGGCACAGAACCTTGCACCAACAATCAGTAGTATTAATAATAATGGGTATTTGTTTTAGTACATGGTTTTCTTTTGACTAAGCTTAGAGATAAATATAATCCTTATGACGTTTAATGTTCCATAAGCAACGTGCACGAAAACTATAATTTGAAGATCCGAGAATCGGGTTGCATTTGCAGTTCATTGAGTACAGATATCATCGTTATGGCAATCGTTGAAGAAAGACTCACTGTCACCAACACCTGCATTATCTAATGTCCTACTTTAATCTGTTTTCTTTATTACAAGTTTCACATTCTGTTCATCTGTGTCCTAACCTTGCTCTCCTGAGAATAAGAGTGGATGATACTGAAAAATATAATTTGTGATAGATGTCCCCGTTTGGAACTTGAGTCATCAAATTACAGAACACGCAATTAGTTATAAACTTATATACTTTGCGATACTTTCATCCGTGAGTCTGTTGTTTTCCCCAGTAAAAGTAAGTCCAGCCGGTCGGTATACTCATTGTTGCTTGCCGTATAATTAATTTTATCTGAATATACTTTTGTTTACTATTCAATAATACTTGCCCCAGAGGAATGTTTTATGTGTTGACACAACAACATATGTAGGCTCCCTACAAAAGTTGATGTAGTTGTGGTTCGTTACTGATCATGATCAATCATTTGTTTGTTACTTAGGTATCTCCCTTCATGGTGTGGTGGAATTTGATCTTCGCTGCAATTAAGTTAAATTGTTTCACAAATTGTCATTGTTGATTGACTTGAAGTTGTCGTCTTCGTGTGTAGTACTTTTACATTTCGACAGCAGTTTTTGTATCTGTAATTAAATATGACAATTATGTTACTGATTTGACCAATTCTGACTCATTTTTGTATATCAATGCAAGAATTAAATGCCACAACTTCCCACAACAAATTCCCATTTACATAGCCTAATTTAGTTGATTCTGCGCACATGGAATATTTTACAACTCATTTTTAGCATTATTTTAATTAACTTTATATCAAAGAAAACTTTTGACCAAATCCGTGGTGAATTTTACTTTATTAATACTTTCATTTAAACTCTGGTTAATTTTGTGGTAATTCCTTGTTGTAGAAGGTTTATAGGTGTGTTAAATTTGTTCATGATAGCATTTTTGTGAAATAAAACTTTAGTGATCTAACCTAACAACTTTCTTACATCCAACAGCGGAACAACTTGATCACTGCCTGCGTTCATTGCTTGAAAAACATGCCCCAACCACCAAATGCGGAGTATCAATAAAAAAGTGTTCTCCATGGTATAGCAGTGTTAGGGACCAGCTTCGCACTGCTAAAAGACATCGCTGAAAAGCAGAGATGCTTTGGCTTTCTACCAGACTCACTATTCATAAACAAATCTACCAGACCGCTAAGAAGAACGTCACAAACATAGTCCATTTAGCCAAATCATACCACTACAGTACTAAGATCACGTAGAGTTCCAGCTGCAAAGAGCTCTTCGAGATAACTAACAAACTAATGTCAAGGAACAAATGTACACCACTTCCAACAACTTTCTCTCCACTAGACCTACCAGACCAATTTGCAAATTTCTTCGATGACAAAGTACAAACCATTAGAGATTCGCTTGACAGCACAATTTCAACTGATTGGTCACCATACAGTTATGATACAGAATTTCGGCGACAACCGTTAGGAGCATTTGAACCGGTTTCTGTTGATTTAGTACGGACAATCGTGATGAAAAGTGCACCAAAGTCTTGTGAACTTGATCCAATTCCGACATCACTGCTGCTTGAGTGCTTAGACCCAATATTGCCTTCACTAACTGATGTTATTAATATCTCTCTCTCTCTCTCTCTCTCTCTCTCTCTCTCTCTCTCTCTCTCTCTCTCTCTCTCTCTCTCTCTCTCTCTCTCTCATGAGGGGAATTCCCATCATTTTTCAAAACTGCCATCGTAAAGCCACTGCTGAAGAAACCAACACTGGACCATAACGATTTAAAGAGCTATCGCCCAGTTTCTAATCTCCCATTCATATCAAAAATCTTAGAAAAGGTTGTTTTAACTCAACTTGTATCTTGTATCTCATTTGAATTCAAACAGTCTTTTAAGCAATGTACAGTCTGCATATCGCCCTTGACACAGTACGGAAACTACTCTTCTGAAAGTATTTAGTGACATTCTCTCTGCTTTGGATAGTGGAAAGATTACAGTCCTCACTGTCCTGGATTTATCTGCAGCATTTGACACACTAGACCATGATATATTACTTCACCGACTCCAGCATGTAATTGGCATTCAGAATATAACCTTACAGTGGATCAAGTCCTACTTAGTTAACAGGACACAGATTCTATCTGCAAATGGAAAACACTCCAGCCCAGTTGACGTATGTTGTGGTGTTCCACAGGGATCTGTTCTTGGGCCTGTTCTTTTCATTCTGTATACTCAGCCGCTCTTAAATGTCATAGATCATCACCCAGTGTCGCACCAGTTGTATGCTGATGACACCCAAATATACAAGTCTAGCCACCCAACTGCAGTTGATGCTACCATCCATGGAGTAGAGAAGTGCATTTCTGATGTGAAATCATGGATGACATGAAATAAGCTGCAGAGGAATGGTGATAAAACTGAGGCTATTCTGATCACAACACAAAGACTTTCTCATTCACATCCTTTACCTCAGACAATAAATATCAGCAACACCAACATTAAATTCTCACAGTCAGTACGGAACCTAGGCGTTACTCTAGACAGTACTCTCACATTGCAGCAACATGTCATGAACATATGCAAGGCTGCATATCTTGAATTGAGACGCATCAGTTCCAGTTGATGCCACTAAAACACTTGTGTATTCATTAGTACTTTCAAGACTGGAGAATTGTAACTCAATTCTTTCTGGTTCATCACACTATTTACTTCAGAAACTTCAAAAAGTTCAAAACACAGCTGCATGGATCATCTTTAGAGTACCTCGATCAGAGAGCACACCTCACCACTGCTCTGTACCCTACATTGGCTATCAATTCGATACAGAATCAAACACAAAATTTGTTCTCCGTGCTATGTTGCAATGACAGACTCCAGTCCAACATACCTATCCAGCCTCACCCATGTGTATACACCAGCTAGATCCTTACACTCTTCTTCTGATCATCGTATACTCATTTTTCCCAAGGTGAAAACAAAGTCATATGGACAACGTTCGTTTGCACACCAGGGCCCGGCGACGTGTAACGAATTGTCCATTTAAATTAGACACAAACACACAGTGGTCCCTTTTAAGAGTGCTCTTAAGACTCACCTGTTTCGACTGCAGGGAAAAACTTAGAGACCTAATCATGTTTTGTATCTTATATGTTTTCAGCATGTTTTTATGTGTTCCAATTTCATTGTTTTTGTCATTTGTTGTTCTGTAGTGTAGTCATATCATTATTGATGGTGTAAAGCGCTTAGAGCTTCGTAAGATTCGGCGCTATACAAGGTCCTCATTATTATTATTATTATTATTATTATTATTATTATTATTATTATTATAAAATGCATATTCAAATTGGTGAAATTTGTTTGAATTAAATCTGAAAGATGTATAAATATACCTATTAGTGATACAAAATTAATGCAATTTTCATGACTTTTTATTATGTTCAAAATCTCATCAGCTTTGTATTTCATTTGATCTGTAATGTTGTTTCTTATTATTATAGGGCCATGTCGACATTAGAGCAGCATTTTTTCGTTTTTTAAGCGTACGATTTTGTTACTTATTGTGATGTGTTGTATTACTCTGATTTTGTGATCTTATGTCATTGACATTTAGGTTGCGAGAGTTGTATAAGACTAAGAATGCAAATGGCCAGATCTAGGTCAAAGTTCAGCAACGATGTACTTTCGTCTCGTCTGTGAGCGGATTAAAGACATAACGAATGCTATGCTCACGAGTTTCGAGAAAATAAATCATATTCCTATCGATTTCATGCAGGTATATATCGATGAAAGATCATTCAAGTTTGCTGGGCTGGCACGTAAGCGTCTATTCCATGATGGTGTCGGCGAATTCCATCTTTTCTATAAGGAATGCGCTTTGACCCTACACCCCAATATGAATGTCCAAATATCAAAAATAGGGTGGCAAGGGTCAGAGGAAAGTCGGACTAGTGGTTCCCAAACGTTTTCTGGCCTTGGTTATCCTTTGCTTACCCCGCCTTACCCGTAAAAAGCATTATTCAGCATTAAAGCCCCCTCGGTAATCAAATTGCCCCCAGGAGTCGCTACGGACCACTTTGGAAACCACATCTTATGACGTTTTTGTTGGATAGCCTTCATAATAAATGTTCTATATACTGTTGGTATGAATTGACACTCTAGACTTTGGCATACGACATAAGTGTTGTTTTCATAATGCTGAAAGATTGATAATTTCGGTGTGGTGATGACGCCAATATTCCATTTTCGCGTGATGTGAACTTCCTGTAAATATTGTGTTCTTTTTACGATCCTTGTCCTGTTTCTAGAAGTTAATTGACTGTGCTGAGTGCGAATAGTAAAGGAAAACTGCATGGAATGTTATCGGAACGCTTAAGAATGTTGCTATTTCTTTGAAGAAATGGATTAATTAAGTAAGAGTGAAGTGAAGTGGTCGGAACAGATGGTTTAGCTTCCATGAAGACCCACTGTTCCATTAACTGGTCAACTCCAAAATATATGATAACTTTCCATGCTGTTCAAACAATCTATGCGAGTTCCTTCTTATATTGCTTGTTACATGAAAGTACTACATTCTATGGTTTTAACATGAGTATACATAACATCAATGTTGAACATATGTGTTAACAAGGAATAGAAGGATTGTTGAGCGTATGAATCCATCCTTTGTACAACATATGAGACTATGAATGCTGATATTTTAATGAGTACTGTACATGAAAAGACCGTCATAAGAAGGATTATCATTTTGAAGTGAATAAATCATTATTATATTTACGATATTTGTTGATTATAATGTCTTCTCTGTCATTTGATAAACTCGGCTTTAATCCCTAATCAAGAATGAAATAATGTCGCAACCTTAGGAACTCAGGTTCCTAAAGCCCTTAACGCGCAATTACCCATCCGCTGCGTAACATAGTAATTTGACGACTTCCTGCAAGAAGAGATACTTAGACACAAATACACGCACACATACGCACACACATTGGTGTGATTTCACACAATCTATATAATAATGGAGCATTTATCGAACACTGAGTATAATTAGAAGGCTATAATTCAAACAAGAGATTTGAGATCCCTCCACACAAAATAAAAAATAGAATAAAAAAAACGAACGACAAGGAAAATTGCTTCATGTGTAAATGTCGACAACATTTTTGATAATGTTTTGTAAAGAATGTAACCAGAAACTAACTATTCGTTAGATAGAACTGATTTTATCAATTCCACTGTCGATGTAGCGTTTCACTATTCGGTTCTTTTTCATTAAAATTATTATTATTATTATTATTATTATTATTATTATTATTATTATTATTATTATTATTATTATTATTATAATATTTTGCATGTAATTGTGATTAATATAGTTTGCAGTTAATGAATTAGAGAGCTAGAACTTTATGCCAGAAGACTTTGATGGCTGTAAATGTGTAAATTTAATTTTGACAGAGTCTGTGGAAAAGTGATCTCTTATATTACAACTATATTATCATTACAACTATATCAATATTACAACGATATCAATATTACAACTATATTAATATTACAACTATATCAATATTACAACTATTTTAATATTACAACTATATCAATATTACAACTATATTAATATTACAACTATATTAATATTACAACTATATCAATATTACAACTATATCAATATTACAACTATATTAATATTACAACTATATTAATATTACAACTATATCAATATTACAACTATATAGATATTACAACTATATCAATATTACAACTATATTAATATTACAACTATATCAATATTACAACGATATCAATATTACAACTATATAGATATTACAACTATATCAATATTACAACTATATTAATATTACAACGATATCAATATTACAACTATATCAATATTACAACTATATTAATATTACAACTATATCAATATTACAACTATATTAATATTACAACGGTATCAATATTACAACTATATCAATATTACAACTATATCAATAATCTCGATTCCTTAAATGCGAGATTTCTAATTCTTTCCTCAGATTTGACCCAAACCTAATACTACAAATTCAGTTTTTAATAATTGTTTTCTTTTAATTGTCGCGGGTTCAAACACATGCCATGCATTACCAAAAAAAAAAAAAACGGCAATAGCAGCTGCCTCACTCAGCAATAAGAAGTTAGTGTTAGGACTGGCAGTCTGGAAACTGTAACTGGATGGGACATGATTCTACATGTCAGCAGCGTGATGACATTCTGATGAGATATATCACTATGAACTGACATACAGCAGAAATCGTTGCGACATAACTAAAACTGTAAAAGCTATGTTAAAAATCCTTAAAGGAAAACTTCACATTTTTCGTCGGTTCTTACACTCATAGATTAAGAAATGGATTCCATAGAGTCTACCGAAGGACTATTGTTCATTGGAAATCTACACATCTTGGTATGCTCTCACCGAAACATTGCAAATAATTGTTTCGCACCAACTAACTTATATATTTCTTCTGTCAGTGAAATAGCGTTTCTCGCATTCACTAAACAATATAAGTGTAAGATGAAACCAATTACACTTTAGAAAGATGACACGGATGCACTGGCTTGATTTGAATTGAACGTGTTTTGTCACGGTCACTGCACACTAATGGAAATAGGGATAGTCGATATGGTTTTTGTAAAACATTGTCTTGAAGGCGAGGAACGTTTTTTCGAGTTATTAACAGCCATATATGATTGAACTGAGTTAGTCCGTTGGCTGAAAATAAATATACCCGAATTTCGAATCTGATTGTGTTTTCTTTCCTTTTTCATACCGATGTAGAGGCACACGCACTCTGAGATATAGGCGATGACATGTCATCCTGCTAGCTTTTAATAGTTGCCACCCACGGGAACGTTTTCTCAACAACATGCTTCACAGCATGGAGTTTACGTTCTAATATTGATCTTGCGAGGGATATGCATATACACGAATTTAGTCTTCATTTTCGGTAATTATTAATTAATTTTTTTAAGTCTATCCTTGTAACGCTCTCACCACTAGGCCACCGGAGCGGTCGGTAACACAATGTGACTAGCATTCTAAGCAGTGTGCCTGTAATGACTTTTTTGTAACACAGTAATGCTAATCTGGTAAATGTACATATCCCTTAATATATGCCAGTAAAATGTCAGTTCTGGGGAAGCATAAAAAAAACTGCCAATGAGAAATGTCCCATTACAAGGTCAACCAGTTTAGATATATTGTGATTTTAAGTGATCAAGTTTTCTTTACTTACGTTTATACTTTACCATTTTAGTTGTCGTATAATTGATATTAGTGATAGAGGTAGCATTTGCTTTCGTGTAAGGTTGTGATTATTGCAAATGTTTATAAAACATTATTAAGTCTGTGAGCATTTCGCAAATTATTTCATTCCAGGTGAAAGCTACTGGCCTTCCGTAGAGTGCAAGTCCGAGTGACGATTCTGCTGGGCTTCCGTAGAGTGCAAGTCCGAGTGACAATTCTTCTGGGCTTCCGTAGAGTGCAGGTCCACGTCTCTAGGGTGACGATTCTTCTGGGCTTCCGTAGAGTCCAAGTCCAAGTCTTCAGAATGACGATTCTGCTGGGCTTCCGTAGAGTGCAAGTCCAAGTCTTCAGAGTGACGATTCTGCTGGGCTTCCGTAGACAGTAAGTCTGAACAGTCAGGGTGAAGATATGCTGGGCTTCCGTAGAGTGTAAGTCTGGGCCGTCATGGTGACGATTATATTAGGCTTCCTAAGAGAATAAGTGTACGCTGTCAGTCAGTTGAAATTGCAGGACGCAACACGCAGAGATTGTAGATCACGGTCTTAGCATGAATAATGTAATTTTATTGAATATATTCCACACATTACATGTCGGTGAACAAAGAATTATGGCAGATTTTTGTACAAATTATTACAGAAGATTTCAATATTTTTGCTGGATGTAGACGTGATATATTTAAAACTGGAAACACTAATCGATTAATTCCTAACTCTTTTCTAGAAATCATGTAATTTGCATATAACGACATTTATAAGAGTGTATTTTTTTGGTTATATGAAGTTTGGAAAACATATTCAACATTAACTATGTATTTCTGAGAAGTGTTTAGGCAATTAAAGATTGTTTGTCCGTCTTTATCTAGTAAACCATGCTTTAGAAATAATGTATTATGTTTAACCCCCATTCATTATAATTCTAATCAGTAATAATTTAATCCATTCTAATGTATTGTTCTTTGAAAGTGATAACATCGGGATTTTCTTTCAACCAGTTGGTAATGGAAACGTGTGCTATCAAACCTACATCAAGGCATAAATCAGAAATAAAATCACATGCTATATTCACAAAAACCTACATCAAGGCATAAATAAAATCACATGCTATATTCACAAAAATAGCATGCAATCATTAACGAATCATAAACAAAATTGTTATCTATGTAATTTGTTACCAAGTTGGAATAATCCTCTCGTGTTAATAGTTTAACAAAAAATGCGATTTGTATATCTTAACTGATTGACCGTATATATATATATATATATATATATATATATATATATATATATATATATATATATATATATATATATATATATATATGAAACTGATTTGTCTCGTGTGTGTGTGTGTATATCACATTCATTTGTCTCATATTTGAGTATAACACTCTTATCTGTCTCATATTTGTAATATATCACATATTCTGTCTCATATTTGTAATATCTTATTTGCCTCAAATTTGTCTATATCACACGAATTCATCTCATATTTGTATGTATCATTCTCATTCGAGTCATATTTGTATCACTAGTTTGTCTCATATTTGTATATATCACTCTTATGTGTCTCGTATTCTTCTGATATTGAAACAAACCCATTTGAACAAAGGTTTCATCGTAATAGATTGCCTTTTTTGTAGGAATGAGCGAAGGAGTAAATTTTCTAGGAATCTGACCATAGAAGATATGTAACAAAACAGATTTCTGGCATAAACAATCTATAGAGATATAATTTTTAAAAAATTCTTCCAACTTACGAAACAGTTTTGATATAAAGATAGCCGAAAGTTTGTCTAGGTAAATACGTAGATAGCTCAATATGTATTAGTAATTTTACTTCGGTAACCCCGATCAGTGAGGCAGTTTACTAAATCCTCGAATGGCGGAGATGTCCGCAAGATAACGCGAGAGGTCTGATTGAACGAGACTATCGCTAACTATGTATGCATTGTTCTTTGATGATTCTAAAAGAAAGATATTGAAGCGTTGAGTTTGTTAGCCATTTATCGATAATTCACGATTTGCTTGTTGGTACCGATGGAGCCGGTCCTTAATAAACAATGATTGTTTGAGGTTGGAAGAGGATAGATTGAAAAAACATCTTACTCAAACTAAAGCATACTGCTAGGTTTACAGGTCCTTTCTTCAACCCCATCTATGACGTGTGTGATCTGATTTTCTCAAGAAAGCACTACCTAAATGTTTCATGAGTTCACCATACAAATTATATTATTTAAATTTTCTATAAATGTAATCCTGGGGTTTTAAATCTGGCTTTCCTAGTTTCTTCGAGGAGACACATTACTTCCATCAACCATAAAATATAATTTTCATGCAAGAATAAAATATGTGTTGCAAATTCATAATTTCCGTGTCATATATTTATATATTAGGATATAATTCAATGTCCATTTTACTTGATGTGTTAGAGGTACTGAATTGTATCCAAAGATGGTTACCATCCTAATACCCTAACCTGAGAATATATCTTCATATTTCTGAAAATGTTGTAAAAGATCACGATATACAAAAATTAAACTTATGTAATCATGCAAAGGATCTATCATTTATCCCATCATTTATTACATGCTGTCATGACTTCATCAATTTCATTGCATCTTGTAACATGCTGCTACTACTACTGTACTGCTACTACTACTACCACGACTATTACTACTACTACTACTGTTACTACTATAATAATAACATAATAACATGTCTTCGTTAAATTCATTGGATCTTGTAAGATTTGACTAATACAACTACTATTACTACTACCACTAGTACTACTATTACTACTACCACTAGTACTACTATTACTACTACTGCTGCGCTAATCTTACTACTACTACTACTATCAATAATAATAATAATAATAATAATAATAATAATAATAATAATAATAATAAGAATAATAATAATAATAATAATAATAACAACAACAACAACACTAATACTTACAATAACATTAACAATAATATTATATTCATAACTTAAAAATTAGATACAAACATTAGAGGATTCATTAAAGCGGAGGTTATTATTCGTTTCGTAAACGATCGGCTGTGTGCTAAAATAGAATTTTCCTGAATAACGTTACGTTATTAATTCAGTTCTAAAATTTCAGGAAAATGTAGTTGATATAAATCATATCGTCTACAAAGTGTGACGGACACATTTACGTGTGAAACCAGTGTTCCAACGGAGTTCAACTCGTTATTGACTGCGCGCGTGTGCGATTAAAGTAATTAGCATAGCTTCACGCTGATAAAGCTGATCACGCCGTGTAGGGGAAGAAACGATGATGAAGTGCATCAATTTTTGTGAAAGACAGAATACGTGATCTACGGAATATTTTGTTGTCGGAAGAGTTGACAAGCAAAAGCTGTAAAATGTACCTGAAGATAGGTGGCTATACTATAATTGCCTTCTAATGTGAAAATGCCTGTTTTTGAGAGAGAGAGAGAGAGAGAGAGAGAGAGAGAGAGAGAGAGAGAGAGAGAGAGAGAGAGAGAGAGAGAGAGAGAGAGAGGCAATACTATGCAAAGCCAGATCAGGTCAAGTGTTATGGATTGGGAGATGGGGTGGGGGTTCAAAATTTCAAAAGGGTTCTGAGATTCCTAAAACAATGTGTCTATGTACTCAAAATGTGCATAATAATCCATAAACGTGGCAAGAAAAAAACGGTGGTAAATTTTATAGTTACAAGTGACTGCGAGTGTGTGTACGGTTTGAATATTTAGCGGGGGTGGGGTGGGGGTTTGCATCCGAATCGTTTGTCCCTCCCCTCTTTATCCATGTGGAATGCTCACAAAATATGTCGAATGCAAAATGCTGAACTCACTTTTAGAGCCAACGAAAGACTGATTGATGTAGAATTCCAGGAAAAGTGTCTCAACTGCGTTAAACAATATCTTACATGGAATAAAAGTGGCCGAATTTATTCACTGAATACCTACGTTCGAATATTTGAATAGGTGTATTTCAACAGTATTTCTTTTAGGTCTAGAAACTCTAACACACTACTGCATCAGTGGAAATGATGTTTTATTTAAGGAGTTTGGGCTAAATTGAAAAATTCTCAGGAAGTCAATACACTAATAATATTGGGTTTTTTCAATAAACCCGTTTAAGTCAAATCCCAATTTTCTAGCCAATGCAGGAAAATGCTAGTATTTGTTCCCCAAGATACCTTGCATTCATCAAACATGTTTGAACTCTAATATCAAAGAAACGTGTTCAGCAAAATATATGTTTAGTTATATCATTCTAGCTAGCTTTGCTATGCATAAAATAGACCGACGATAGTGACAAATTCTGAGTGTCATTTCTGAATAAAGCTGTCATTTTGGTGTACCGAAATTGATCTTGAAAACTTGAATTCCTAAATTGCTTTTATTACATCAAGTCTCTAAAGGTCTCATTCAAGAGCACTCTTAAAACTCACCTTTTTCGACAGCAAGAACAAACTTAAAGACCTAATAATGAATGTTTCCTGCCTTAAAGGCATACAACCTAAGTTTTTCGACGTTTTTGTTCTTGCAAATGCATGATATTATGAAAAGTATAGTAGAAATAATGAGTAATTACAGGTCATTCAGTTTCAAAAAATGTACATCTGTAAGTTTAATCAATGAAAATATAACGATTTTCTGTACGGACTGCTAATTAATTATGCAGAAACGGAATGTACCGATTTTCTCCGTAGTCAGAGTGTCACGTGAAGTCGAGGTAAGCATATGTTTCGCTTTTGAGTAATTATTGCCCTATTCTTCGTCTGTCCTTCTCCTTAGTTCTTTATAGTCACTCACAATATATGTATTGCTTATAGATTTCTCATTATATATGATAAATTACAAGAAGTAGCCAAAAATGTCAATACGATGAAAAATCCTGACAATAAGAGGTTCCTTTAAGGGGCGATTCTTGAAAGTGTTTACTTCTCGTGTTTGTGAGACTGTGTTACGTTGTAAGATAAACCAACTAAAAATGTGATCATTTGTATCATTGTAATCAGAACCACTATTAAATGGCAGCAGAAGAAGATAATACCACCGGGGGAAATGGCATACTGTTAATAGGCAATTTATATTATGGACTTAATGGATACCTAAGTTCTGGCAACAGACATGTCATTCAAAGCTGTTGTGTATGGTGTATAATGGATAAATAATTTTTGCCAGTACCATTTTGGATTTACTCAAGGAAGACTTGGGTGATCTATCCAATGATATGATGTGTGAACAGTGAAATTTATGTTTATTTTAAGTTTTATAAGCATTTTTTTTTTGTAGTATGCAATTTTACTTTGCAAGAACAAGTTTTGTTAAACATTGTTTTAGCTACCTACCCACTAAAGAATGATTATATGTATGGCTATGTTTTGAAAGCAACTGTGAGGAGACTGCTTATTAAAAACATGAATTGAAGTTGACTAGCATTGTCTTGGGATGCAAAGGATGTAAACAACAAAAGTACACTGGTGAACATGATTTTAATTGTGCATATACTGTAACACATTAAGTTAAATGATAAATAACGCTTAGTCATGAGTTGAGAAAGCAAAACTTGTTGCAGTGTTTCATGAATAAAGATTGGCTTGTAAATATCAACAGAACTACAAACACTAGGATACTATTCTATCCAGATACTGCTCATTAATTTCAATTACATGTGAAAAAAATTGGCTCTGGAAACAAAAAAAAGGTTTTTAAGACTTAAATACTAGTTCATCAAAAGCAACATTGAATGCTTATAGTATATACCACATAATATATGCATCAACAGCCATCTTATTACAACTAAATCAAATATATTTGACACCAATTAAATGCATCAAATTTTCAGTTTTTAAATGTGTTCATTTACCATAGAAATAATTATAACCTTTATATAAATACCCAGATGAATGTACACAACTGCATACACTGTTAAACTGTTATATATTATGAAATGTACTAAACTTAAATAAGAATAATTATGGTATATAATATATAGAGATTTTCTGTGTTATTTAGGTTTAGCGGGGTGCTCCCAATATTATTTAAATTATTACAAAAGACTTTGTTTTTATGAGGAATTGAAGTAGTGATAGAGAGATGCAATGCTCAGAGTCTGAGCTCCCAGTCAGTGGTGCCGACAGTTAAATTAATGAATACACAAAATGTGAAAGTCAAATAAACAACAATTTAATATCATTAAATAACAGTCATCTCTCAAATGAAACTCAAATTAAAACCTTATCACTCATCTTTAATTCGACCAAGTTATGGATTATTTTATCATCTGACTGTAATTGATTTTCCTCCTGTCCTGTGTTCCTACTCATCTGTATGATCTTTCTCTGGACTGGTAGTCCAATTGCCTCCAGTCCGTCTAATGTCTGCCTCCGTCCTTCCTTTCTTTTTGTCTCTCAGAGACATTTTATATGAAAAACCAGTGAGAAACTAGTGTACCATTACTATAACAGATTGATTACAGACATCCCATTCCAAAATACTAGACAGTTCTATAGAAATTACATTGATGTTTTAGTATCTTGTGCTTGTTTTTTATACTTTTGACAAAAGTGATTACCATTTACTCAATGCCAAACTTTAGTACATCACCTAAACAAACTACTGCAGAGAAACAAATATTGAAATTAAGCCCATGCCCTCACCCCCATGTATGTTTCCTATTGCATTTCTTTTAAAATTAGGGTAGCTAGGCACACACACACACACACACGTGTATATATTATATATATATATATATATATATATATATACTGATTAGAATATATAATGTACGAAGTACAATGCAAAACTGGCTCAGATATACATATCAAATTCAGGAATGCAGGGGTCATGCTACCAGTGTTGATACCAATTAGCCTACACAGACAAACAAACTCTTACACATTCACAGGGGTGTTCTAATTGCTTGACCATTAACCCTATTTGCAACAATATATCACTGCTCAAGTTCATGAAATTGGGCCTACTATACAGTGATGAAAATATGCCAAATTCTGTTTCAAAATTGTAACAGTGTGTGTGATTTGGATTTTTAACATACCTTGAACAATTTTTGAGTCATATTGCTATGATGTTTGAAGTGTGGCAGTTTATAGTGATGTTTCATCCGCAGACATGTAGCATGACATCCCACCCAGTTACATTATCCTGACAGTAGGACGACCAGTCCATACACTAACCTCTTAATGCCGAGCACCAAATGAGGCAGCTGTTAATACCATTTTTATGTGTTTGGTATGACTTGGCCAGGAATCAAGGACCCCAACCTCTTGTATATGAGGTGGATGCTCTTAATACTAGGCCACTGGAACGGTCAACACCAGTATGTAAATAGTAATTTGTTACCAAATATAGTCGGTGAATATCATTTCTAATTTATTTATTTTTTTAATTAAAAAAAAGAAGTTAACAGCATTATTTTCTTTATAAAATCAGTTTAAAACTGTATGTGAACCTTTAATGGCATGTTTAGCAGGAGCAATTAAATCAAGATGAAGAGTATGGATTGAAGTCATTTGCTCCAATGTACATTTTTTTTCTTTTTCAAAGTATACTAGAAATCTTTCTGACTGCAATTTTACACAAAACATTTAGAAAATAAAATTATTAAAAAGTACTTTATTATGCAATAATACAGACTTGTAATTACATGATTTTAATCTTGTTACCTCTATAAGATTAAATGATTTACAATGTATAGCCTCTGCTGTGCTTTTTTTATACATCATATGGCCAAAATACACTGCATTTACCTCATTCTAAACATACATATAAGACAAGTATAAATGCAATGGGTATGAAAAGTTAGAAAAGGTCTTACATCTTGTTGTTCAAATGCATGTTTTTTTAAAAGCTTTAAGAACATAATCAACAGTGGTCTGAAGATATACTGCTACTTGGAAATCAAACAGATGCTGGACATCAACTCATGGTAGGCACTTCAAGAAAGACTTAGTCAAAGTCTATATGGGTCCATGGTAGGGGCCATTTCTTACCATACAATCACTAGAACAGTCTCTCCATAACAATTTGATATCAACAGGTGTTAACTGACTAAAGGGCCTAAATCATTTTAACTTAAAATGAGATTTCTGCTTTGTAACAATCTCTTATGTAGGTGGTGGTGGTATTGGAGCAAGTACATCTGATATTCACCTAGGATCATTTATGTCCAAAACAACTGGCTGGTTCATGCCAACTCTATCATCTAACCTCATTTCAATATTTTCATATATATTTCTGGAATATACAGGTACTGTTAATCAGCTTTCTTTGGGTATGCAGACCATCTCTCCCCTTTTTTGTTGAATGACCTTTGGTATCTGACAAGAAAATGCAAACATTTCACTGAAAATGTCATTTTATATTTTTTTAATTCTCAAAAGTCCAAATAAAAACTGCATACAATTACATGTAACAAATCATTTTGCTACAGATGAAAATGTCAAAATAGCAAATCTGTATCTTACCCATATATCATAAAAATGTTTAGATTCTTTACAGAATTTTCTAATTACATTAGACTAATTCTAACCAAAATTGGTTTTTGAAATTTATTTTAAAAAATGTCTTCTGTAAAAGATAAAATTGTACCACAAACAGATGGTTTATCAACTTTTAGGTAAAGCATTAATATTTTAACAAAGATGAATTATTACATTAACAAGAATAAAGTTTATTACCTTATTGTTCCATCTGTGTTTACAATCACATCTCTGTCAATATGATTGTTATAATCAAGAGCTGCCAACAGATTCCTAGCTCTGAAAGCTGATGGCTTATATGAATGTCTTTTGGAGGCATACAATAAAATCAAACTTCTGGAAATTCTCCAGTTCTGCTGTACTTCTGAAACAAAGTAAAATGACTAAATAAATAAATTGATTCAGATGCATAGAACTATTAACATTTATAAATCCCCATTAATCTGTTTCGATGAAAATGCCAATGTACTGTATGTAGCATTATACAGGCAGAGAATAATCAACTCATTCCAACCAATACTATTTTTTTTCCCTTGTCATCTGAGGGTAGGGAGGGCATTTGTGGGCTAATTTTGAATACACTGAAATACATCTGTTTCCAAGAGATTTGATTAGATATACACCTAGGTGTGCTAGTAACATCATTCGGCATAAGGGTAAAAGTGGGAGTTTTTTCTTCTTCTGACCCATCATTTTCCTCCTGGCCACTTTTTACTTCCATCCCCAATTTATCCTACTTTTGGAATTATTCACCTGTATATGTATAGCTCTGACCGGTGTGAATTAGATTGCAAGCAAAAAAATAAAAAGTCCAGAAACAAAATCTGATTCCAACTATGGACATGTGTACAAAAATCAGACAAAGCTTGACCCCTCCCTCCCTGTACACATGCATACTTTTTATTTACACACACACCATCTGCATACATGCGATTGCCCTCCCCATTCTGTAGAACAGCCAATATTTAATCCACACAGAAAAGATCAAGGATTAACAATAATATGTATTTAATGTAACAGATAGTCCACCAATGTTGAATGTCTGGCTGCATCAAAGAAATAAGCAGCATAACTTTAAAAAATTTGTCTATTGTCCACTAAAACTCAAACACCAACTGAACCCAGTCAAGCAGGTTACATATTAGACAAATTACTATTGAGGTATATGTGTATGTATATTATCAGTAGACCACCCACCCCCATACACAAGCATATGCATTTGGGTAAACCCCCCCCTTGCCCTCTCCATGTGTATTAAATGGAAAAACCATAACTATGGCCTCAGTATGGTTTGTATTTATAATACAATTTATTCATTTTCTTTCTGTGATAACCAGTATATCTTCATTATTTCAATTATGCATTGATACTATATTTAAGATAAATTGTAAATACACAATTTTTACTTTTTTGATAATACACAGAAAAGAAAGCTTTTGTGGGAGCAACAGATGTTTCAGACACAAATACCATCCACAAATACCAATACAATACTATACATTACTTTTAGTTTAATTACATATATCATGCATGTATCATAATGGTAGTTTTTTTTAGTATACTTAACTAAAATATTCCCTTTTATGTATGTATCACAAATTTTTTGTTAGTATACTTTCTCAAATGGGTTGATAAAACTTTTTGACTTTTCCATCAACTTAAGACAAGACTAACAAAATGTACAATCTTTACCAACTGCAAAATATTAAACTAATATAGAATGATACATTTACATGTAAATCCTTAGATGTGCATCAACCAAAATATTTGTAAACAATAAGCATAAAAAATTTAATGTAGTAATACTTACACAAATGCCATATCTGATTATGATGTGGTTATATCAGACACAGCAGGAATTTGTATCCTATGAATTGTTGGCCCAGGTGTAGAAGTTGTGGCCATGTCTTCTGTGACATTTTTCTAATGTTTTCCTTGCACTGCCATTCAATTCATTACCTAATATAGCATGGGAAAATAAATGTTTTATTAGACAAAATAATATTATATACTTTACAAATAATAGTATGCATAATATATACTTAACTGCATTGCATTACTTTCATTTACAGCCATTATACATTATATATATATTTTTTTTTATTTAAAAAAAACAACAGAAGTGACTGCTTGCCTCTAAATAGTCTTATGGTTGCGAGCGAAAATAATGATCATTAAATCCCCTTTGATACCCTCAAAAATAGAAGCAGTGGTGTACGTACATGCGGTTTTCAGCGATATTGTTGCAGGGCTGTGATATTTTATTTCAAGCTAAATGGAATAATGCCAGTTTATATAAAATATGTTATTTTAAGAGTTTTGATAAAGAATTAACAATACAGATATAAAATAGCGGTATAAAAACTTGACTGTGCATTGCAAAATTGAGACTCACCGGTATCCAGCAAGAATTTGGCGACCTCTGGATTAGTTTCCAGGCTCAAAGTGGACTTCTTTTTATTCCATCGTTCATGCTGGTCACCAATACATATGCGTGTGCTGCCATAATTTGCCCAAAGAGCTTTTTTTCCCCCCCTCCTTTCAGATTCTAAATTTTGGTTTTCGATCTCGTTGTGAAGACGCCATTATTTTTGTAAACACGTGTTTGCGCATGGCTAAAATTCTTAATCTTCGGGAGAGGTCAACACAGAGGTTACATGAATATAGGCGTGGCAAACAGCGAATTATTGTCTGCAGACAATAATTCAGAATCGCGTTTTTTATCACAAAATTTCTGATACTAGCCTGATTTCGGCCTCAGAAACAGCCTGAATCGTAATTATTCATCTAATTAAGTAATCGTGAACTGAAAAAATAAATATATAATTTTATTCGTTTTTACTTAGGTTGTATGCCTTTAAATACTTTCAGCATGTTTTTATGTTTTCTAATTTCATGGTGTTTGTTTTTATAATCATCTCATTATTTGTTTTTATGGTTTAGGTGTTGTCTAGTGTTGTAAAGCGCTCTATATATCCTTAATGAGCAACATTAATTACTAATAATGTACTTGGGATTACTCGTATTTTCAAGAGTGCTGTTCAAAACTGCTTGATAAGACTCTCAGTGCTGCAAAGTTCCGAATAATCTTGGTATATGCCCACGTCATCCAACAGTCTGCTGCAGCTTATGTAGTAAGACATCTTCTTCCTTTCCAGCTATGAACACAATAGTTTTGAAAGAAATCATCTTCAAGTCGAATAGTGCCTTATAATATTTTAACAAAGCTCAACCTATAGCTAAGGAAAATAGATCACAACTTCCTCATTGTTTACACGTGCCATGAAATTAGGACGTGTGCTAATATATTCTCCCCACAATGGTGACTGACGATATATACATATTTCAATGTGAGCCATACCGACCGCGTGGCTTTTATCTACTAATAAACCACGTTTGTTTTCTAGTATCAAACCGTGTACGTTGTCTTGAATAAAAACCGTGTTCTTTGTCTAGCATCAAATCATGTCTTGCTGTATCGTATCAAACCGTGTTCTTTGTTAGATTCATGGCATGTTGTCTAGTACCAAACCGTTTTATTTGATTAGTATAAAATTACGGTATGTTGTCTAGCATAAAATCATAGCATGTTGTCTAGCATTAAAAAATATTCTTCGTTTAGCATCAAATCATGGTATGATGTCTAGTATCAAACCGTGCTCTTTGTCAAGTATCAAATTATGTCTTGTTTAATATCAAACCGTGCTCTTTGTCTAATATCAAATCATGTCGTATTTAATATCAAACCGTGTTCTTTGTCTAGCATCAAATCATGTTACATTCTCTAGCATGAAATCATGGCATGTTTTCTAGTATCAAACCGTATTCTTTATTAGGTATAAAATCTTGCCATGTTGTCTAGTATAAAACCGTATTCTTTATCAGGCATCAAATCACGGTATGTTTTCTAGCATAAACCGTATTCTTTATCAGGCATCAAATCACGGCATGTTTTCTAGTATCAATCCGTATTCTTTATCAGGCATCAAATCACGGCATGTTTTCGAGTATCAAATCGTATCTTTATCAGGCATCAAATCACGGCATGTTTTCTAGTATCAAACCGTATTCTTTATCAGGCATCAAATCACGGCATGTTTTCTAGTATCAAACCGTATTCTTTATCAGGCATCAAATCACGGCATGTTTTCTAGTATCAAACCGTATTCTTTATCAGGTATCAAAACACGGCATGTTTTCTAGTATCAAACCGTATTCTTTATCAGCCATCAAATCACGGCATGTTTTCTAGTATCAAACCGTATTCTTTATCAGGCATCAAATCACGGCATGTTTTCTAGTATCAAACCGTATTCTTTATCAGGTATCAAATCTTGATATGTTTTCTAGCATCAAACCGTATTCTTTATCAGGCATCAAATCACGGCATGTTTTCTAGTATCAAACCGTATCAGGCATCAAATCACGGCATGTTTTCTAGTATCAAACCGTATTCTTTATCAGGCATCAAATCACGGCATGTTTTCTAGCATCAAACCGTATTCTTTATCAGGTGTCAAATCACGGCATATTTTCTAGTATCAGACCGTATGCTTCGCGTTATGTCGTAACATGTTTTTCCAAACGTTAATACAAACACATATTTGCTTAAATACGAAAAAGAAAGATATAATAAATATTTCTTCCGCGTTATCAATAGGTTGACTATCAAACGAAATAACTGATGTTTTTTTTTTTTATATAAAAAAGTAGATACAAACCAGTTTCAATATTTGTCGGGGGTGGGGGAGTTTCTATCACAATTAACATACACATACGCATACGTAAGTAACATTCTAATACTTATGCAAGATATCCGTAATGAATAAAAAAAAAACGTGAAAGCATAGAGCGAACCATAAGTGTCAGCAGCAAAGGTTGCGTTTTTTACGATTGGTCTAGAAATTACTCTTGCTTTCTCGCTGATTGGCTATAGACTGATAAAGGGCTTTGTTTACTTGAAAGAATTATACTATCAGTTTATTATAGTATGGTTTCACAAAAATTAGTCTGTATTATGTCTTGCTTTATTACTTTTTATGCGTGCTAACATAAGTGATAAATGTGAGGATTTGTTAGCCCTTGGAAAAGTTTACAGCAAATCCCTATGAATTACAAATTGAGACGACTGTGTGTTACCTGACCGTTTAGGGCTCCTGAAAGTTTGTTCTATATGTCCTGTCTTGTCCGTGGCCATGGAAACAGTGCTACAAGTGATAAAGGGCTTCTGGCGTACTTTTACCAAATAAGTTGTATATCTTTTAATATTACGGGATGGTTCGTCCTATGAACCATACACTAATAGTTTAAAACAGCTTAAGACAAACAAGGACAACCACCAAGGATACAATATTTATCTTCAGCTGAGTGCTGAATTCTCGACGCGAAGACCTTATACAAAACGGTTTAGAAAATGGAAGAAGCGAAACACATGCGTACATCTGACCCGTGCACCTGTATGTTCCGTTCCCAGCTGTAGCACTGATGACAAACAGAGGAAACATATTTTACGATCTGAGTAATATAAAATTCCAAAACCAGCCAGTAAACCGTTTCATCTTTAGACTTTCCAAATATGACCTCCGGAGCTGTTCATGCTATCAGTCAGAGGTGGGTCCAAATGGGGTTTTGGGAACAGTTGGAGATCCGTCACACATTCCCCTTGTCTACTTGTTTATGCAGACCCACCCCTTAAGGCTCCATCTAAATGATATTTATGATTCCGCCACTGTAAATGGACGGACTTTCCATATGTCTATTAATACTACTGAAGATTCAAATTCGCTTAGTAAAGATTTGTGACGTAAACGTTTCAAAGTCAACAGAGGCTCAACTTACTGCGACTGATACATTGAAGTAATACAGCATGTTTTTATGTTGCTGCGACTTTTCCGTGACTGGGGTATAAGCAGCGTATTGTATTTTTTAAATACATTTTTCAAATCTTCCGACTTTTCAAGTTCAAAACAAACAAAAACAAAACTAGAAAAGAGAATAATGTCGTTTAGAATGTTCTTGTTTGAGAAATATCTAAAATATAAATAAATATCATGTCTTCGCGTTAGAAAGACACTGAATTTATTTGTAATTCCTACGTTATCACTTTAAAACTTAATTACATCAATAATTTCTTGTTATGAAAACGTTCAAAACACAGAATTTGAAAGGACTGTAAATAAATTAACTTCTGCATAATTTAATTTCTTTAATTACTGTTTCGTCTATTCAATTTGGCCAGCTATTTACAAATGGAGAAAACCTGTGTGAATAAAAAAGAGACGTTCTTAAATACAAGGACACACAAGTTCTTTATTCCTAATCAGGGGAAAGAACTCGTTCGATACGGCATAGTAATAAATTTTCGGTCTGACGGACTTGATGTGTTCTTCACCTTACCAAACACGGTTTTTCCGATGCGTCGGACCAAAATACTGATTCAGTTATATTTATCTGCCGCAGATTAGTACACATCAGTTCACCAATTACAATTTTTTCACACATTTTGCATTCTGTGACACTATTGTAACTCATTCGTCAAATATCAAGACAAACACTATTACATATTACGTTAGAACGCGTGGACTAATAAAACAATTATTAACTTACTAACTGTCAAGAAAACTGTATCATGATTAACCTGAACTATGTCCTACTCGTTCGAGATCGGGGAGAAACTGGAAAAATATTTTGGTCATACTATATTTCATCTATAAACAATTTTCCCATCCTAACAATTTATATCAAATTGCATGCGATTAATTGTCATGTTTAATCTTAACTACAAACGACAAGCGGAAGTAAATGAAAGTTATGTTTATTTAAAACAAAAGCAAAGTCAGGTCCATTTAAGAAATATTTCTTAGTTAGATAGAAAGCAGTATACTAGGAAAACGTGAAAAATAAATTGTAATATTATGTTTGTGTGTTTTTGTGGCGAGGCAAGCTTCGCAAATTACACTAAGAAGAAGAGAGAATAATTGGACGTACTCAAATGATCTCTATTTTTAATGCAAATTTCATCCGTTGTTTCTTGATATCAGCGGTTGTCGACGGATTGCTTTCTTTCATGTTTGCAGTGAATACGATATTTATTTTACAAATATCTTTGTCGGATATTGTTGTAGATAACAAGACGTATAATCATTGGGGAACTCAATAAAGTACGACAACATTCATCAAATACACTTCCACGTTTTTAAGAGAGGTCAGAAATCATGAGTTATATTTACCTGACAGCCTTAAAATTTAATATTTTGGAGAGAGAGAGAGAGAGAGACAGAGAGACAGACAGACAGATGCACCTTTACAATATTGGTTTCATTTTTCAAAGCGGTTTATTTCGGCCACGTAGTCTGCTGTTAACATGGTTAAATGGTTTAACGACTGGTATTGCAAACACGTGCTGCTCCGACAAGTCTGCACTTGTCCATATAAATACAAACATATTTATCACATCAAGAGACATAAAGAAAGGAAAACCGTTGATGAAAGCTACAAAATTTGCATATTCTATTTCAAACTATATGAGTATAATAAATACAATTGGTATTATTTTCTTTTTTTCATTATAATTAATATCATAAACATCTGTAGAGGTGGGAGAATAAGTAGTTATTATTCTGTCTGAATGACGTTCTGGTTTTGTAGCACATCTACAAACTTTTTAAGCCAAGAATACAAAACCAAATTTATATTGTTATTGTTCTAGTTAATCCAAGACACGATTGAATATAACACCTTGTAAGGAATAAATCCATGGATGGATTAAATATACAACCATATAATATATAATTGCGTATAAGTTTAATTTACACATTTGAAAGATGATAAATACATAATCTACGTACGTGTTTTGTTCAGATGAATCGTTTATCTGCTAATGAGAAAAAGGGAGGAAAAAGTATTGAGATCGAGTATCAGTACAGAATATTCGCGTCAATTTAATTAGACCGTCAACTGAAAAAAAATTGAAGTTAGCAGCGAAAATATTGAATAATGTGTTCGTTTTAAAAATATATTTTAATATTTTGCATTTGTTACAGTATGGCAGCAATTTGTACATTGGAAAAGAAAAATGTTTGATGACAGAAATGTACAAAAATGAATCGTTTCGTAAGCAATTATTTTAGCTAGCCTGGTCATGTGACTAAATATAATTACTTTGTTATGTGATAATAGACGTTTTTTGATCAATTTCATACGCCGCATGTAGTAAAAATATGGTCTGAACCATCGATCTGAAGCATTGGCGTATAGAGGACATATTGTTGTAAAATTGTCACAATAAACGGAAACTGTTTGAGAAACGAAGAAACGTAAAAAAAAACTCACTCTCAGAAACCAAAGAACCATACCAATAATTAAAAGAATGATAATATCTTCATCACCTATGTATCTCTGTCTGTCTGTCTGTCTGTCTGTCTGTCGGTCGGTCGGATGTATGTATGTATGTATGTATGTATGTATGTATGTATGTATGTATGTATGTATGTATGTATGTATGTATGTATGTATACAGAAGACCACAAGGCAAACAGTGTCCAAAAAGCTTAATGTCTCCAAATTAAAACAAGAGAATGTAAAACAAAGAACTATGAAACCAACTGGATACAATTGATATAACCTCCGATAATATCGAAGAAAAACTGAACAGCCTTCAAAACCTATATGTACTCGACTGGATACAATCGATATAACCTCCGATAATATCGAGAAAAATTGAACAGCCTTCAAAACTTCTATGTACTCAACTGCATCCAGAAACAACTTTCGGACCCACCACATGTAAAATCTGTACTGACTTGACGAGAACGCTGCTGCCAAACAGAGACTTGGGATTTAGAAACATTAGAAGACAGCACTTCATCGTGTAAGAAGGTAACCTTTAGCAACAATCAAAAGAGGATTTGTCCAATGAAAATCCAGAGAGTTGCAAGACCTGACCATTAAGCCAGAATGAGATTCAGTTCTATACAGACAGGAATGACATGAGAAACGTCTATGATGCTTCTAATACTTTACATGGGCCACTGTCATCAGGAACATTTTCAATACTTACTTAGGACAACGCTATGTTTCATACTGACAATGAAAATTTACTTCAAAGATGGACAGAATACACGTTAAATCATTATAGATCAACAGGTATATGTCAGCTAGGTGGCAATTGAGCAACTCCCCAAAGTGGAAATCAACATAACACTTTGTGATCAGAGGTGCTATACAAGCAGAAACTTCCAAAGCATATGGGACAGAATCTTATTGAATTCTTCCAGTCACAATGGACGCAGGCAACTAAAGCCCAGGATGCATCCATCAAACACTTTTACAAGTTGAAATGCAACAGATTATTATGAAACAACTGGTCGGGGCTTATCTTTTCTTTCAATAGCCAACGATATACGTGCCAGAATTCTACTAAAACGTCTAGTGTATCACATTGGCCAAGAACCCCTGCCACAGAGTCAGTCTGACTTCAGGTAAGGACGAGGGAATACAGATCTAGTGATTACAGCTAGTCAACTCCAGGGGAAATGACAGGAATAGAACTTGAACATGTACATGCCATTCATCGACCTGATACAATTCATGGACACATACAGCTGTGATTTGTTGTAAAACGTTCTCTGCCATGGGTCTGACTTATCATACTGGGATCGACATTATATACAGGACAGACGGTAAGCTCTGCAATCTGAGACAACATGAGAAGACGAAGTTACAGGATGTGACTGTTAATAAGCTCTTATTTTCTGCCGACGGTTCCCTAAATGACAAATCTGAGTTTGATATGCAACACAGTATAAACCATTTCTCTTCAGCTTGTGAATTTTTCAGTCTTACTGTCAGTAGAAAGAAGAAATGGGTGATACATAATCATGCAACAGCAAAACCTTATGCGGAGCCTACCATCACAGTAAATGACCAAACAATCATGGCCGTGGACAAATTCGCCTACCTCGACAGCACATTTTCACGTGTCGTTTATATCGACGATGAAACCAACGCCATAATTGCTAAAGCATGCGAAACTTTTGGCAGGATACTTGCAAATATGTGGCAGGGCATTGAGGTTAGTTTAAGGTCTACAAAACTAATGAGTTGCCATGTCGGCTGGTTTCATAATATGAAACCGGACGGTGAGCAGACACCATACAAAGCAGTTGAATCATTTTGACACAAATAGGCTGCCTGATACAAATGACGAGGATACGATGGCAGGACAGGGTAATAGACACAGATGTTGTCAAATGGACAAGCATTCCAATCATCCTCTCTATCTCTCTACTGTTGAAACCATAGTTGAGATGGACAGGCTATGTCATCAGGATAGCAGAAGAGCGAATATCAAAGAATATTTTCTACGGCTAGCTGACGGTGGGAGAGCGATCACAGTGTGGTCGAAAGAAACAAACGCTTGAAAGATTTCCGCAAGTCCTCTCTGCAATACATGTTAATACACTGGTCCATGTCTTAGGAATATCGCACGCAGGATTGCTCCACCTGGAAGAGTCTCATCCATATTGGAGTTGCAGTCTTTGAACGGGAAATAATTACTGAGGCAATGCTGATGCACGAGTAGTGGAAATAGACTAAAGCTTCTCCTCCGTTGCTTAAGCAAATCCAAGCGGCTTCTAATTTCAAGTGTGCCACACACGATTCAGAGGACAAATCGGATTGATCAACCATTCACGTGCTCACAGAAACGTATCCAGTTATTGACGTCATGCGTTTCATGAGTCCAACACTCTTCCAGTTGAGCTAAAGCGGTTCATTTTGTCTGCGTGCATTGTGTAATGCTTAACATAATTATCTATACTGTTCGCAACCATTATTAACCCCTAACGGAGCTGCACTAGTTGTCTTAGATAAATGTTATACTGCCCTCGCAAAACAATTAAATACATAAAAAAACAATCTTACAAGCCTTATGAGAGAAGGATTGGCAGGTATGAGGGAAATGACCCTGATCTTGACAATAGAGACAGTATACTACCTTTTCCCTTAAAATGTAATACACATTAACGTACCATTAACACACAAATGAAGAACATTTTGTCTTATACATCTATGCAAAATATCAACATGGCCGTTTTTTTTGTTGCTCTGTTTATTATCCCAGGCTTGGCATGCTAAATTTGCACTAATGAAAACTCTGGCGTAAGTTACGATGCTCTTGTAAATGGCTTATTTCGACTGTTATGCTGGAATTCTGGATGGCCGAGACTACATTAAAAGGCTTTTAAAGTACGGGTACTATGTCAACTGATATTGCAATTAAGAAGCCACTTTTTTGTCTTGCTGAATCATCATTATTTTAATTAGTACATTTTGCAAATAAGAACAGGAGATAAAAATGTTGGAATATTGTTTAATATAGAGTGGGGTGTTTGAGTGGAGTCTGGTGTTTATTAATGTAAACTAAATTACAGTGTTTGATTACTGTCATTTGCGCATGTTTATGTCTGAACCTGTGAAAATAACATTGTCATTGTAACCCAAAATTCCAACAAAAGACCACCTGGAAAGAAGGAAATGCCCATCACAGGTAAAATTTTAATAATGATTCCTCACAGCACAAATATCTTCAAGGTCATCTTTGCTATCTGAAACTGAGTTAATATGTATTTGATAATTCATTAACGTGCTCTAAATATTCATGAAATCTGCCTCAGTATTTTGGTAAATTCTTTATATATAAAAACACATTTCTCCACTTTCGTATTGTCACTGATTTTTAATCTGACGTTGGTGGAATGACTTTGGAAAATGACATTGAAACCATTATTGACTGAAGATACACATTCACAAAAACTAGTATGGAGAATCCTTGATATATTTCTTTTGTTGTGATTTTGGGCTACAGTGACAGCGTTAAAATCACTCACCACATATCCAATGACAAACACAATCACTCTAATTTCGTATAAATTAATATACTCTTTTTCTAGACTCAATTCCAATACTGAATTCTAGATTTGACAACGCCAAAAGTGTTTGGCAACCCTGTTCTTCAAAAGTATCATCCACTCTGTCTTTATAAATCCGTTGTCACAGTCGGATTCAGTTTTTAATCAAGATGACTGTGTTCCAATAACCTGAAATATCTTATTATTGTTCGCATGATACTAACCCAAATCGCGGTTATTACACATTTTCTTGAATACTTCAATACCGAAAATGTTAAAAAGATAGATGCATTCTCTCTCTCTCTCTCTGTCTCTCTCTCTCTGTCTCTCTCTCTGTCTCTCTCTCTCTCTCTCTCTCTCTCTCTCTCTTCATGAAGTTTAAAAAAATAGCTTGCCCGATTATGAATTTATATGTATCGTTGACACTGGATAGCTGTTACAATATGCATTACTCACCCGTTCACCCGCACTTTACCCCCCCTCCCCCCCCAAAAAAAAAAACAAACAATCTTTTGTTTCATGGGAAAATGCCCTAAAACACAAGACCTGACAGGAAATACATACTTGGTTCAAAAATTCGTTTAGCAGAGCCTTTTTAGAGCGATGTTCAATAAACGCGACTGTTTTACCATTCAAACGTAAATATCTTCTTCCGTCGGGTCGTGTTCAGCTGTTAATTATATTTACAGAGTGATATACGAGCCGAAGCTGTGTAACAGAAGGAAAACTTGACATGCTATATCTAGCTGCAAAAAATGGTGAGTGAAAGTTAGAAATTTCTCACAGGTATTAACGAGTCCAATCAGTATCAATTACAAGACAGGTACGATACATTTTTAACATTACTTAAAACAATCAGTGAATGACAGAACAATGAAATTCAATTAATAACAAATGTTGCCTATATTGATATACCACTGTAGGAAATGCTTCATACCTAATTTTCTATGATTGTTTTCGCCTCTCTTGTTCAACAAGATGGTGTTGAAATATTGAGAACACTATGTTTCTTGAGCGAAACCCTTATAGTCTGCTAGCATTATAAGCAAGCAATTAAATGCGTACTTGTACTTGAGGTTTTCATGAGGTCAGTCACAGCTGCATACATTAATCACTCTTAGAACTGCCTCACTAGTCATAATACTTTCATTTCTTCCACAGACTCTTCTGCAGCTGTTTCTGGAATCTTTCTTCTTATGCCATTTCCAACCAAAAACTCTTAACTCGGAAGGCAACCCGGTTTGTTTGTTGTGGAGGAGGTTCTATGTATTTAAACACATTAGTCTGAAATGTTTAGTTGATGATTTCAAAGCCCACTTCAACTATGAAAACTGTAAGTTTATAACTTCCCGAAGTTAACGTAAACCGACACTCAGTAATGCGTCAGTATTCATTTCTAGTAAAGGGATTCCTTAAATTATAGACGAAAGTGACGCTACATGGAGGGGCTTAAAAGATGTAAAGATGGCAATAAAACTGCCAAATGAGATAAACGGTAACTTAAACTAATGTCATAAATTTAGCCCTTTAATATAACTACAAGGATAAATTTTTCCTGTAACATGGATTTTCCGTTCTGACCGATTCTTTTGGTATAATAAAATAGACTATACCGATGACAAAACACTGTTTATTCATAAGTTTAGATGAAAATCAACGTGTATGAAATGTATAGTTAATATTTACATACCATGGAAAAATCTTTACATACCTCATATTAACCTTTACATATCCTCGAGTAATCTTTGCATACCTTCCATTAATTAGAGTAGCCAGCTTTACTGAACACATCAATTGTTTTGTATTTGGTACTAATACTACAAGTTTGATTCCTTCAACTGCATCCAGATTAAGGGGAAAAAAAAACAGACGCACAAATGTACGACTTTCAGTAAAGGTGTTGCTTTAAATTAGTGTCTTCAATAAATAATAAGAAGCAAAATTTCTTGCAAATAATCCTACCACTTTACAAAACAAAAAAAAATCAATAATATACTCATAGTGATGAAGACAATTAAGTGCATGAAAAGCAACTTAAGTTCTTGTACTTTATGATAATTCAAGACACGTTTTTTAAGAACACAATTATGAACTTACGTATAAGTGTATGATGCATTTATGATGGGGTACAAATACAAATATACCGATTCACACTTTATTTATATGCCTGCCTCGTCGATTCTTTGAAGATAATTAGATTATTACTGTTTTTGATTATATGTTTCCTGGCTTATTGCGTTACTCAATATATACAAAATAAATGTATCTGATAACCATTCCTCAGGCTTGTTGCGTTACTCAATATATACAAAATAAATGTATCTGATAACCATTCCTCAGTTTTGTCTTTAAATGGGCAGCATGTTTTGCCGGTATGATTTTCCTATGACATTCAGATTTGTCCTACGGTTATCTTTAATATCCCATCTTGTTTTCCATCGCCATATTTTGCTAGTCATCCCTTTCAGGATAGTTATTCCTTTCCTTATCCTGCAGATTTATCTCAATTCATAATCAGGTAAGCGTTTGGTGCTATTCTATTTCAGTGCTTATCCATTCTCTTAATGTATCATATTGTTCTCATATGAACATTCGGTACAATTTATCTCATACAAATAAGGTAAATTGCAACTCTTATCCACGGTAAAAATATCTCATACCACATAAGATAACGTTTGTCTCATATCCACATGAGGTAAAGTTTACCTCGTACCCACGTAAAATATATCTCGTATCTACATACGGTAAGTTCATCTTATATCCACATAAGGTAAAGTTTATCTTCTATCTATGTATGGTGAAGTTTATCTCATATCCATATCTGTTAAAGTTTATCGCATATCCACAAATGAGTTTATTCCGGAAAACAGAATACAACTTATCAAGTTTCTTTCATCGATTTTTCATTCCACTACTGCAAGGCCAGCTGTCAAGATTTGCCAGACACCGCCTGGATCTTAAAAACATCAACATCTGGACACTAGAATGACCACTCCTTGGCTCTCCACACTATATTGAGCTGACGACTAAACGAACTGGGACTACATTCATCAATACCTAAATGAAAACGGAAGCGAAAAAATAAACGTTGTTTCAAAGAAGGCCGGCTTAGAACAGAAAGAAAAAGTCCAGTTATCTCCCTTTCGCCCTTTCCGCCTCAACATTTAAAAATTCGGTCGTAAATTTAGATAACCTGGTGCAAATCCCTATTAAATCGTCAAACTTTGTGTCAACTATCCCAGAGATACTAATGCGCAATGCATTATGCAATGCCCACATCACAAGGACCATAGATCCCAGAAACAGTTAATTTTAGCAACGACCAGAATATCAACGTCTTCTTCCGGACAGAAACATGGCTAAAAATATCAGGCAATGAGCCCATGTGCGCGGATCGAACACCCAGGTTACTCCATCAAGTCGTTCGCCAGCAACTCTCGTGGAGGTGGAATTGCTGTCATAACAAAAAATTCCATGGTAAAATGTCTTAACCACACCACAACCTTCCATTCTGCCACACATCTTTTGAACTACACCAAACAACACACACACTAAAATAAAGGTCAGTCCATTTTTTCAGCATCTACCGCCCTCCTCCTGGGAGACAAACAAGTTGACTGAATCTATCTTTTTGAAGCAGTTTCCAAATCTCCTGGAGTATGGTAATTCGAAAGGTAGCAACCTGATTATTCTTGGAAATTTCAACTTTCACTTTGACTGTCTTGGAAACCAACACACATAAAAAGAAAACTCCTAGATTCCATTCATGTTTTCAATCTTAAACAGTCAGTTAACCAACCCACCCATAAACATTTTAGACTGGATTCCTCATAGACCTGATGATAATATTATACCTTCTACCCTTGTATCCCATGAACCTGCATCAGATGACCTCTTGCATTATATGCCATCTGGACGTATCAGTCCCTAACCCTCCACCTTTATTTGCTATTAAGAGAAACTTCCGTATGATAAATAGAACCATCCAAGCAAACCTAACAACTTCCTTACCTCCTACAGCAGAAGAAATCGATAACTGCATGCGTTCATTGCTTTAAAAACATGGCTCAGCTGCAAAGTGCCGAGTATCAATTCAAAGGTTTTTTCTGCGGTATAACAGTGTTAGGGACACGCTTCGCACTGCTAAAAGAGACTGCCGTAAAGCGGAGAGTCCGTGGCTTTCAACCAGGCTCACTATTAATAAGCATATATATGAGGCCATAAACATAGTCCATGCAGAGAAATTATCCACTTCAATTATAAGATCACGAAAAAGTTTCAGCTGCAAAACCTTCGCTCCAGTAGACCTTCTGGACCTGTTTGCAAATTTACAAGATACAAACCGTTAGAGATAAGCTTGACGGCACAGTTTCAAATGACTCGTCGTCACCATAAAATTGCCAAAGAGAATTTCAGTGACAATCATTAGCAGCGTTTGAACCTGTCGCTATGCATATAGTACGTACAATCGAGATTGAGAGTGCACCAAAGTCCTGTGAACTTGATACAATCGGTCATCACTGCTGCTTGAGTTCTTAGATCCAATATTGCCTTCACTAACTGATGTTATTAATAGCTCTGTCTCTGTCCTTTTCTCTATTACGATTTAAAGAAATACCGCCAAGTTTCTAATCTCCCGTTCATATAAAACATCTTCGAAAATGTTGTTCTAACCCAACTTGTATCTCATCTGAATTCAAACAGTCTTTTTAGCAATGTACAGTCTATATATCACTCTTGCCACAGTACTGAAACTACTTTTCTGAAATAAGTTAATGACATTCTTTCTGCTTTTGATAGCGGAAATATAAAAGTCCTCACCTTCTGTTGTTTGTTTGCAGCATTTGACACAATATACCATGATATATTACTTCACCGTCTGCAGGATGTATTTGACATTCACAATACATCCTTACCGTTGTCCAAGTCACATTTAATCAGCAGGACACAAATTATGTATGCAAATGGAATACACTCCAGCCCAATTGATCTGGATTGTGGTGTTCTGCAGACGTCTGTTCTTGGACCTGTTCCGTTATCTACATTCTGTACAGTCAGCCGTTCTCAAGTCTTATTATATTATCATCCAGTATTTCGCCTATTGTACGCGGATGACACCCAACTATACAATTCTAGCCACCCAACTGAAGTTGATGCTACCATCCAAGGAGTAGAGAGGTGCATTTCTGATGTGATATCGTGGATGACATGTAGCAAGTTGTAGATGAATGCTGATAACTGAAGCCATTTTGATTATAACACAAAGACTTTCTCATTCACATCCTTTACCTCAAACAATAAATATCAGCAACACCAACATTAAATTAACACAGTCAGTACTAAACCTAGGTGTTACTCTGGGCAGTACTCTCACATTGCACCAACATGTCATGACATATGCAAGGCAGGAGGCTGCATATCTTGAGCTGAGACGCATCAGCTCCATTCGCAAATATCTTCCGTTGATGCCACTGAAATGGTTATATGTTCATTAGTACTTTAAAAACTGGAGTATTGTAACTCAATTCTGTCTGGTTCGTCTCAATATATATTCCAGAAACTTTGAAGATTTCATAACAGAGCTGATCGGATCATCCTTAGAGTACCACGATCGCAGCACACCTCCCAGCTGCTCTGTACCTTACACTGGCTGTTCACTGAAATTAGACACACAGACACAATGATTCTTTTCAAGAGTGGTCTTAAAACTCACCTTTCTCGACTGCAAGAACAAACTTTAAGAACTAATAATGTTTCCTATCTTAAACATTTTCAGCATGTTTTTATAATATATTATAATTTAATGGTGTTTGTTTTATTTTTGTAGTAAAATCATTATAGATGTTGTAAAGCGCTTAGAACTTCTAAAGAGTAGGCGCTATACAAAGTCCACATTATTATTATTATTAAGATAAACTAAAAGTTCTCGTCATGCGGTCAACTAACTGGAGCCTTACGTCACACCAGGTGATCTATGGAACACACGTTGATCGCTACCATATGTCAAGGCAGCTGATGAACGTTCGTTTCTACAAGAGAACATATGATCTCGTTGACTGACGATATCAGTTTCCTCGATTGTGAATTTACCATTCATCAAAATCTCTTATCAGAAAACAAAAATGGACATTTTCTCCATATTGCATTTGGGGATTGAGAGAACAAAACTGAATAATTTTGCAAGAAGTTATCTGTCGTTACTATTGTTCACAACCAAAATTACTTAGAGTTATTTGCATTCAGTAAGCTGTGCAATGAAATCTTGTTGTTATGTGTGTCATTTTACTCTAAGTGGGATGAACATTCTTTTAACCCCTGTGTATAAAGGAAACAGTATTTTTGAAGACAAATAGAAGAATACAAGTGCAAATGGGTTGATCCCTTCAGTGAAAACTATCACAACATATTCCAGTTGTCTTCTTTTCTTTAATCAGTACAACTAGTTTGGTAGGAGGAGGCACAGACTGGACTTTAAAGCAGTTTCTACGGCAAAGATTGGTATTCATACAAGGGGTATTGGTAAAGTTCTGAATATTTTAATTGCTTTCTTGGTAGTTAAAACCTGTCAATAAATGTAATTCTGATCGACAAACAAATTTATATTCCATAAAATAATCAGCATTTGCAAATTAAGCACACCGGACATCTTTATATATGAATGGGATGCAACATAGATAAATGACACTGACAGTGATATGTCGGAGAAAGAACTCTGATATGGATCAAAGAGCATTTTACAATCTCTGAATTCTGTTTGGTACCCTCAAACTGAAAACAAGGCGGACTTAGATATAAGTAACGTACGTATTTCTGTGTCATATCCTACATTTTTAAAGTTGTTTCTTCTTTGAAAGATGGTCGCGAACCAATGGAAGAGGCCTCATGTTCTGCAAGACCATTATTTGGGAGGTGGAAGCGCCGGCTGTGATGAACGGGGGAGGGGGTCTGCAACTGAGGAACATGCTCGATACTAAGTGGAACCAAGTTATAAGCTGTTTATTTTATGTACTGACGAATCGTTTGAAACTCAGAAAGGCTTTTGTGATGATTGATGCGTTTATTGACGACTGATGCAAATCACGCTCTAGATGAAAACAGCTACTACTAGCCAAATATGAAATGAGTGACAACATATGTTTTTATGAGATTGTTACGGATGATGAAGCACGAAATACATTTTTTTAACCGGAGTCATGAGAAAATAATAATGCCTTGTTCAGATGAAATGAGCTGAGACCACAATTCATTCGGCTTTCAAGAGAGTCTGGTATACATTGTGTTTCGAAACAAAGGAATATCGTCCAATTAAATGTGCCTGTTTCTTCTAGTATCACTGGACATTGTTACACCAGCAAATGTTGCCAAAAGTTATGGAATACTACACTGCCCATCCCGAGTTATCCAATCTGCTCAGTCACAATGCATCGGCACAAAGATTCACCTCCTTGACAGACTATTGAAGGAAGACAGAATCCAACTCTGCCACAGCCTACACTCAGCCCTGATTTTGTTCCGAATGATTGTTTGACTGAAATGCTCTATTTAATATTTGCATAGGGCAGCAGATGATTTGAAAGCAGCTCTGGGGCTAAAAGGTCTTTTCCAATGTATGAACAACGTACCAAGTGGTAGATTCAAAATGGCGTTTAATTATTAGATAATAAAACTGAGGAAGTATATAGAACTGCGTGGGGAATACGGGTTCTAAAAATCCAATACATTTCATATTTATGCAGTATTCGTATTTTTGGCTTCTGTTGTGCGTTGTTGATATTCCACACCCTTTTTTCTATTGAGGTTATATAAAAGTGAAGAAATGTTTTCGTATTGTAGCCAAAACCTGTCTATTATTTTATCGGCAGAAAACACGTTCCAAATTTACAATATACGTACAATGTTCTCAGTGAGTTCGAAAATAAAGGACCATTCCAATGGACGCGTCACTGTATACAAACTGTTTTGTCACTGTATACAAACTGTTTTGTCCTGAGTGGCCATTAAGCTGACGACTTAACTTTGAAAACAAAATCTACGTATGAATGACTTTTGATTTTGTGGGTTTAACGCCATTTTACACCACATGATATACTATACACAACGGAAGGTACATTTGGTGGAGGATTCAACCAAAGAAGACCCCTGGAAAACCCACCGACTTACATGAAGCTAGTAGCAAGCTTTCTCCCATACCCACCTTGGCCGAGCCGAACCTTGATCCCATGCGGATATTGGTGAGATGTGAGTGATCTGTAAAGGCGAGCGCCTTAGACCGCTCGGCCCAGGTAATTTGACCACTCGGCAACCCTGGGTCCTCTATCATCAGGAATTTCATTTATAAAAGAGACAGAATCGACTGTTACATTAGATGCGGAAAGCAGTACTGAATGAACGTATTGGATTATATCTTAAAGAAAAAATGCATAATCTTCATTTATAGCTGGAGAAATATGACCAATAATGTATCAGTCTCGTAGGTATCGAAAAAGACGATTTTTAAAGGAACTTCTCATTCATAAATTCATTCGTTTATTGAATAAACAGTACAAATACATACATACATACATACATACATACATACATACATACATACGCACCCACCCACCCACCCCCACACACACATACATACATACATACATACATACATACATACATACATACATACATACATACATACATACATACATACATTAAAAATACGATTCAATAGCAAATAAGTATAAATTGCAAATAATAGCTCCTTGTCGGATACCCTGCAGATAAAACTCTAAAAGAAGTTAAAATAGATAGAGGAGGTCTTATTAATGTATATATACATTCTCCCAAAAGTACCATCATCTCCATAACTGTTTGAAATTGACGTGGCGGAATTAAACCTAAATCTCATGGCTTTGCATTCGGATGTAGTGGCATCCCAGGCATCGGGTTGTATGGGTGAAATACTAGCTTTATTACTGGAAACGTCATTAGTGATAGATGCTGGTGTATAATCCACATTTTATGCAAAAACAACCATCATCGTTTTTTATTTGCATCGGCCTAGCCATCAAAAGATTGTATTCACAGTCGGAATTCTTTTTCTTCCCGAAACGATTGCATAGGGAGAGACCTAAATGTATGGTCTATGTGAAAACAAAATACTTATCAACCCATTTGGTGGATTGAAGACATTTCAGCTGGTACAGAACTACAGTGTTCGAATATTTCAAGCTAAGAGTTCATCCATCTGAACATGCAGGTTAACAGAACAGTCATGTGGGGCAACCGATCTTGATTTCTTCCGTCAGCAAGAGAAGGTCCAGCAGGTTTTCTAAATTTAATTTAATCACAAATATTATTCGATGAGTGTCTTAACAATGGAGTCGGTAAAATATCATTGTAATTTGACGTATTCTTGCTCAGAGCATCAAACTCTGTGCTTTAAATAAATTGTTGACAAGACCAAAATTTTCTTATACGTGTCCTTCAACGATCCGAAAATCTCTAACAAAGTCATATATGCATACTTTCAAGGAAAAGTTACAAATGACATGATTTATTTGGGTCATAATAAATATAATCTAACTTTTGTGTTGATGTCACAGTTGGAGGAGGGTAAATCAGAAAGCTATCAAATTGTGTTTCGACATATATCACAAAGGAAAGAAAATTTGTCAGTTTTAATACATTTATATTTAGGATTAAATACACGAAACGTCACAGATCGATGATTTCTCGTGTGCTGTTTGTCTCCTTAAGCGAATACAAACGTGGCTGGAGTAAATTCCTTTGGTCGATGTAAGCAGTTTTTAAAATACAAATATGATATTTAAAATTGTGGAAAGAAAATTCATACGCCAGGTCATAGAAAACGAAAGAAATTTCCGCTTTCCTCTGTTTCCATGTTATGTTTACGTCATATCATCTCAACTGCAATTTTAGATGTACTTTGTTCGTACAAAATCAAATAGATGTGCGGAACGCTTAGAATTCAGGAATGGAAGGAAAGAAACGAAGATATAGTCTTCGAAATTAACATAGTAACATTTTGATTTGTCTGTGAAAAATTTCATGTTCACATGTATTGATTCCTGAATATATTTGGACTAGTTCACTCAGTATCGCCACGTTTTTATCCAGGTTAAGCATAAAACATTGGTTGGACTTTTCTATAGCAAATAAAGCATTATGTCGCAAACGTAGCTATCATTGTTCTGCCTTTTCTAGTGCACCATTCATTGCTGACCATTCATTGCTGACATCCTTGGGTATGTTTCATACACGTAACTGAACCTTAAAAAGTGCCATTACAGTAATTCGCAGTTCAGTTGGTATCTTTCTGGTTCCATCTAATGAAATGTAAAAGACATGAAAAAGGATTGATTAGTACAAGTTCGTTCCAGCACGTATTCGGTGTAAGGAGTCAGTACCAAATGAGAACTGATCTTCATTGAGTCGTAGAAGCATGATAGTTACGTGACCTACACAGGTGTTGTTGGTTTCGTATCCACGTGCCCTTCGCATGGAGATTTAATTACTTCCATTCTAATGTCTTCGAAACATTAATTTCAAAGTGGAACGAAGGCAATACTTACAGGTAGAATGAACAACTATGAGCAAAGAGTAATAAAATCGTGGAAACATCCGTTCTGGTGAGTGTTTTTATTCTGGAGAAAGTAGTATGTCTTAAGCAAGGGATATTAGGTAAGTGAATTCATGGTTTACCTTTTACGAAATGAGTATTTACATTGAAGTAAGGGTCATTTAGTACGATCTTTAGGGGATTGTAAGCTATTTTTAAAAGATTTAAGTGTGCATGGCCCGTAACAATTTCTAACTCATTTAACATGGCCTGTATCAAGTTCTAACTCATTTAACATGGCCTGTATCAATTTCTAACTCATTTAACATGGCCCGTAACAATTTCTAACTCATTTAACATGGCCCGTAACAATTTCTAACTCATTTAACATGGCCCGTAACAATTTCTAACTCTTTTAACATGGCCCGTAACAATTTCTAACTCATTTAACATGGCCCGTAACAATTTCTAACTCATTTAACATGGCCCGTAACAATTTCTAACATATTTAAGTTTGCATAGCCTGTTGCAATTTCGAACAGATATAAGTGCGCATGATCAATCTATTATTTCCTTATCTTTTCAGAAGATAAAATGAGATAGTGAATTGTAAAACGTTGCTTCGAAGTGAAACGAAGTAACATTCATCAGGTTATTGTGATTGTTTTCCCTAATTGTATTCCTTATACACTGACATTTAATTTAATGGCGAAACTTGATTATAAACATGGTTATAGACGCTGTATATGCACCATTTTATCTTCAGCTTTTCATCAACCTGTATATCCTGTATATAACAAATATATATCTTCCTTAAAATTCATATTATTTCTGTATTAAAATTGATTTCAAAATTCGTTTGAAGACTCAACATGTGTGTGTGTGTGTGTGTGTGTGTGTGTGTCTTTGGTATGACTCTACCTGGGTTCTAACCTGCTCACCTATCGCATCCGAAGCGGACACTCTAACCACTAAGCCACCGGAGCGGTCGACTCAAAATTAGACTTTAAAAGACATACAAATTTTCAAAAGTAACACCAGGAAAACCGTGTTATTTTGAATCAGGAGATGTGAGTTGGTTTCTTTTGATAATTACGTTATAAAACGTTTTATAAATAAACCTGTGGCAACATACATTTCATCACCTCTTTCAGTGTATTTACTGAATCCATTATATTATATCCAGTTACTTATAATCTTGCTTGGCTGTAGCATCTGATCTGTCATCTCTTATCTCTCACTAATCTGTAGTCACAATATTGATATTATCAGCTTTTTTTGCGGTATGTCTGCACCTCGAAGGTGTGAGGATTATCTTCCCCCGACCTTACCGTGCTTTTCCGTAGTCGGGCATACCTTTGACAACTTGTTTTCTTCTCTTCTGCATTCTGTATACATGGAACATTCAGACATATGTAAAGTCTATATATAGTTTCGTGTCAAGCCATTGTGAATTTATTGATGATGTCATATTGCTTTCGTCTAGGATTTAAGAATGGTGATAGACAGCCCAAATAAACAGTGTTAATATAATAGAAAATCTTAACGTTTTGTTTTGTTTTTGAACTATGTCAAGTAGAAGACAAATTCACTGATACAATGCGATCAGTTATATAACATACTAGATACCTACCTGTTAAAGTCAGTCGTTCTTTTTATTGACCCAAATGAATCCATAAAATATTTAGAACGTGGTCCAGTCCTAATCAGTTTTGGATGTTGGTTTACAATTTGCACTGCGTGTGGCACGTAGATAACAGTGTGTAGCAAGAAGATAACAGTGTCTAGCAAGAAGTTAACAGAAGCTATCGAGGCAATTATCAAAAAGTATGCAAGTGTTTCGGAGTAATGCTCCCAGTATAGTTTGTATGCCTACTTACAATACAAAATATCGTGCTTACCTTGCAAACTGATAAATCGATCTCAAACATAGGACAGTCAACATTTTTAACTTCTCAATGTGCTTTTTAAAAACTTCCAACATTGTTTTTCTAACAATAAATAGTACTGGGTTCTAATAAGTTAATAAAGGTCAAAATCTGCAATCAGGTGAATACAAAACGAAATTTATTCCTCCAAGGTTCAAAATGCAACATTGCTTATATTTCGTTATGAGCGTGCAACTCAGTCATAATCAAATTTAAAAATGACATGACTAAGCATTCTAACGTACTGACCTAGAGACCAACTGTTTATAATGTTGACATTCTAATTGTGTTCCAGCAACTAAAGGATAATTGAAAAATAGTAGTCAACGTCCAGCTTAGAAATGTAGCACAATTAGTGAGAAACCAAGGCCAGATAGCTTAGAAAAATGTAGCACAATTAGTGAGAAAGCTAGGCCAGATAGCTTAGAAATGTAGCACAATTAGTGAAACAACTAGGCCACATAGCTTAGAAATGTAGCACAATTAGTGAGAAACCTAAGCCAGATAGCCTAGAAACGTAGGACAATTAGTGGGAGAGCTAGGCCAGATAACTTAGAAATGTAGCACAATTAGCGGGAATGCTAGGCTAGATATCTTAGAAATGTAGCACAATTAGTGAGAAACCAAAGCCAGATAGCTTAGAAATGTAGCACAATTAGTGAAAAAACTAGGCCACATAGCTTAGAAATGTAGCACAATTAGTGAGAAAACTAGGCCAGATAGCCTAGAAACGTAGGACAATTAGTGGGAGAGCTAGGCCAGATAACTTAGAAATGTAGCACAATTAGCGGGAATGCTAGGCTAGGTATCTTAGAAATGTAGCACAATTAGTGAGAACACTAGGCCAGAGAGCCTAGAAACGTAGCACAATTAGTGAGAAACCTAGGCCAGACAGCCTAGAAACGTAGCACAATTAGTGCGAGAGCTAGGCTAGATGTCTTAGAAATGTAGCACAATTAGTGAGAAAACTTGGCTGGATAGCTTAGAAATGTAGCATAATTAGAGGGAAAGCTAGGCTAGATATCTTGGAAATGTATCACAATTAGCGAGAAAATAAGGCCAGATATCGTAGAAATGTAGCACAATTTGTGACAGAACTAGGCCAGATAGCTTAGAAATGTAGCACAATTAGTGATAAAACTAGGCCAGATATCTAGTCAAACTTGTAGAAAATCGAGGTTTCTATTTGTAAATATACATAAATATACAATTACTTAAAGTGCAGTTCTACAATCTGCTATTGTTGGTTTCCTTAGGTTTGCTAACTTCTTGTTTATTTGCATTATTTGTTTTAAAAAATATAGATATATCCCAAAATGTGCTTTGTTTGAGAAAAACTTGAACCTTATATGTGCAGTATTCCAGTTTATTTTTGGTGTGTTCCTTGTGTGATTATGTGAAAGCAAATTAGTGATATAGTAGACTCTGAAAAAGATCAAAGAAAAATTTGTAATTACATAATAGTACTACTCGAAGAAATATATACACTCAGATAGAATTGAACCCAGTTACTAAACTCGTATTCAACCGACTGTCATTATTAGTCACTCAGACAGAATGGACTTAGCAAGGTCACCGAATAGACTGTTTACTAATATTTCGACATTCTATGGATCGAGATGGTAATACAGTGTGAAAGTGTGCCTTGTAAGACATACTAAGAAACACACACACACACATTATATATATATAATGTTTGCATCATGGCGACTCTCATAGCCTATAACATCTTCGTGAATGTTTGAAATTAGTTGTCCATATCTTTAAAACTGTAAGTGTTTCTATTTTTTAAACATAAATTTGCGCATATATTTCCATTCATTGAGGATATGCATTTAAGACACATAAAGAACCAAGGTTCGTTTTTCTTTCAGGGATGAACTATTTGTGCAATGAATTGGTATGTAAGCGATCCAGAATTATAGTGGTGAACGATTAGAAAATGACGAAAAGAAATGAACAGTTTCCTGTGTGCGATCCCCTTCACTAGCAGTGAATGATTAGGAAAATAAAGTCAAGATATATCCATAATTAGCAGTGAATGATTAGCAAAAGAACACCGTAAAGAAATGAAGAGTGTTCTGTGAGCGAACAATATTGAATGATTTGGAGAGGACAAAACTAAATTAGAATGAAGCATTATTTCATTCGCAATTACAACTAAAAAAAAGATGTAAAATGGCATGAAGCAAGATGCAAGGCAATGAACGAATATCGGTGAGAAATTATTTAAAAGAAAAAGCATTTCGCTTCAAACAACGAAGTTGTCGGTTTTCAAAACTAATAAAAAGTTTCAATGAAATTTGGAAATCGAATTTAAAAATTTAACATTTTACGATACGCCTTGACAAAGTGTTTAATTGATACAATCGGTCTGTCTTGGGTCTTATAACCTCCAATCTACGAATATTGAACTTACAACTGATTATATTGTTTGTGTTGACGCAAGACCTCTGGTGCACGGAGGTTTCGGCACTTCAAGACCAGGGGAAAGCGCAACCGTCCCGTTACTACGCGTCTAATCTTTTCTTTCACATCAAGTCGTGCTGATGATTGAAGACTGACAATCATATTAGTGGTGACTGAAATAACTTGTTTAATGTAAAGTGCAAGTCACAAGGGCTATTGCTTAGAGGTATGTGTGAGTAAAATGGGAATACTAATTTTAATGATGTACCAGTTGTGTAGCTCTGACAGTTTATGTCAACATTATATTACTCTTCCACCGAGAAAACCTATCTCGAATAAAGAAATAATCACGCCCTGCTCGAATAATTACCTCTAAAAACTAAGATGGCGAGCAATATTCTTTGAAGTTAGGTTTTATTATTCAGGCTCGCTACTTAGCCGATGATTGCAAAAGTGAATTCTATTTGGAAACTTTAGTTACAACATTCCTTACAGGACAATAACCATAACGCATCGCATTTTACCTTGGAGACGCAGAGCGTCAGACTCGTACTCCGTAGCTCGTGGGCACATTTCGGCTCACTCTATGGGCTTTTAATGACATTTAACTCATATTTTGCTCTGCGCGATATAACCAATATATGTCAAAAGGATTAACAAGAACGATATAAAACAAATCGAGTGCTATCAACATCTATCTAGCAACGTTTCCACGATTGTCATTTCTCTTACATGCAATTAAATTGAGATAATTCAGTTTTCTTCCAAGTCATAAAATATGGCAGGGGTGGAGGAGGGTGGGGGTGGGGGGGCGTGTATCTGAACCTATATATTTCTGCATAGGTACAAAAGTTTTCTTTCTTTTTCTTTGAATCATTACCCTACTCCATCATGTTGTACATATATTTGTTACTGTCGGTTCAACATATGTTATTCAAACAGTAAATTCTTGTTGTTTGGTAAAATAAGGTTATAATTTGTAATTTTATATCCTTTCCCAATATCCAATGACTATAAATGAGATATATTTAAAATAAAATTGCTTAAAGTTTTTTGTGTATGGTATTCATCAAAAGTAAACTTGAATGCAAACTCAAGACAAATATTTAAGTATTTTTTAATTGACACTATGATATCAGATATATAGGTAAGTTTGGTTCCTTTTTGTGAGCAGCTATTTAATCGACTACATATGCTTTAGAAAACACTGACAATATGCATATTTAATACCAAATATCCATTTCTTTTTCATCAACACACCTCTTCCTACTTTCGTCTTTGTCTTTTTTTATCTATCGATCGATGTAAGTATAAGCATATAGTTCATGCTACTTTTATTTTCGACTTGAATTGCTGGAAAAGGGCGCGAAAAGTTCTCTAAATTCATTGGAACAGGAATGTAACCTTCTTGTTTTGCTGTAATACTCGTATCTTTACATGCTGTGAAAGCTATGTTCGAATTAACTTGTCCGTACGAATCACACTCTATCTCATTCAACAGGATCAGGTGCATTCCCCTTTGTTCTCTCCGTGTATGATACAAATGTGTTCATGAGTGTCAGAACCTTCCAAGTTGAAGATTAAAAACAGAAATCAGTATTAAAAAAACTACCCATTAACATTCCGTAAACATATAACAGTACTGCGGCATCTGTATGGTGTTCCATTCATGAATAAAATACACGTGCCAATGTATACCGAAGTTAGTTTGCACTAGTTGCTCTACAAATCGACATGTGCTTGAAACTGTACAGACGTGTTTACGCGCAGGACTTTCCTGTATAGGACGCGATAATTATCAAAGATTCCAAAGTTTTCTTTCGTTCAAACCATATCTTCTTTGGTTCGAAACTATACGTCGTTACTGTTTTGGCGCTGTATGCCGATAAAGTCGTATTAGTGTATGAGATTGTCCTTTATCACGTGTTATGGGAAAAGGTATTACAGACACCTGAATCCGACGAAAATGCAGTTGGTGCAGAGTCCAAATATATATATATATATATATATATATATATATATATATATATATATATATATATATATATATATATATATATATATATATATATACTGCACGTACATTATAACCTAATAATAATAATATTAATAATAGTAAGAAATAGAATAATAAAGACTGTTTAGAGGAGGCAATTCAATTAGTTACCAAACTAATCTACCTTGCGACCTTATATATAGTATGTACAATATATACAGTGTATACAACGTTAGGTGAAAAATATGGCTTGACACTAAATAATTAAGTGATTTCAATAATGGAAGTACCAAGCCTGGAGCATATGCAGGGCATCAGTAAACACATAAAAATATAAAATATCACCCAGTATCGGAAACTAAACTTCAACTGTGAAAATGATGGAATATTAGAGAAAAGCAGACATTATTTATATTACTACAATTACTCAATGTCTAAAGATTTCATTCAATTGAGACATTGATTATGAAAAGAAGAAATTTTAGAAGCCTGCCTTATGTCAATGGGAATGTCGTTCCATGCCAGTGGACCAGTATATTGAAAACTTATTTTTTTAAACAAGTCCTTGTTTGGCCCTGATATAATGTAGTTTTACTTCTTATCGACCTCAAATAGTTGGAGTAACATCAACATATCTTTGGTGAAAGATATTCTTTCGATAGACAGGAATGGCTTTTCTGGGAACATTATACTTAAGTTTGGCTTTTCTAGGAAATATTCTTTCATGTATTGTTAACAAGTATCAATATATTGATCTAGATATTAAATGACAAACCTTCTTTTGGAGTCTTAAAAATGTTGTTATAATTGAAGTGGAGGTATTACCCCAAACTACTTACAGTAGTCCAGATATGGCTGAATACATCGTTTATAAAAGATGACCCTTTATTGAAGAGGAATGTATGTTTTGATTTTCTTCAGTAGCTAAGGATATGAATTAACCTTTTCTCACATATGTTTAATGTGAATACACCAAGTAAGATTGTTATCTACGAATACACCAAGAATTGTATCATGGGAGATCATATTAAGGCTCACATTTCAAATAGAGCCTGGAGTTTGTTGCTGACTAGCTTTGCTCGTGTTTGGTGCATTGTAACTAGTAGGGCTTTCGTTTATTCTGCTTATGTTTATACTGTTTTCTTTGCACCATCCTTTTCGTCTGTTTTAGAGCAAATTGTAAGTTATTTTCAAGTACCGTTTTTGTTTTACCCGCCTCAGACAGTGTAGTAGCATCTGCATATAGGTCAGTGGAAGAAACTGAAGTTCCTATCTTAAGAGGTAAGTCGTTGGTAAATAGAATGAAAACGAGAGCACCGAGAATAGCGCCCTGTGATACTCCACAATTAATATTTATACTTTGAGAAAGTTAACCATTTGAAGATACGTTTTGCACTCTATAGGTTAAGTCTGAAGTCACCTTTAGTGAGTTTCCACTGCATTCATCGATATTTAGTTTTTGAAGCAAACATTCTTGGTCGACAATATCAAAAGCTTCATACAAATCAACCATAATAGTACCTACCATGTGTCCTTGATCTAATGCTTTCATCCATTTATCAATCAAATATATAAATGCATTTTCAAAGAAGTGATTCTGTCGAAAGCCAGTTTGATTATCAAGAATAAGATCATAAGTGATCAAATAGTTGAGAAAATATTCGTGTACATTTTGTTCTAGTAATTTGGAAATACAAGGTAGGATGGAGATGTGTCTGTAGTTATTTACAGTATCCTATGTTTGCGCTTTATACAATGGAGCAACCTCGGCAGTTTTAAATCTTTGTGGAAATTTATTAGACCTAATACTTTTATTGCAAATGAATGCTATAGTCTCTACTCTTGCATAAGCAGTTATTTTCGGTAGCCTTTGTCGAATCATATCGTATGCTGTAGATTTACAATCATCCATTTTTTAAAACACATTTCAGAAATGTCAAACTTTATATTGTTTGATAGGTTTTGTTTAGCACAAAACGTTTTTTGTTCCAGATGTTCAGTTAAAGTACTGGGTTCTTTAAGCTTTCAGCAATTTGAATGAAAAAGTCATTAAAATATTTGAGATGTCAGTTGGATTATCGGTATAAATGCACTCATGATTGTTGGAAAAATGGTTCAGTTTTACTCTTACATTTCCTCCACCAAACTCTGCAAACACTCTCCAGATAGATTTCAGGTTATTTATGTTTTCATCCAGCTCTTTTTTGTAGCGCATTTGTTTGGCTTGATACATTATTTTATTAACTTAATTCCAACAAACTAGTCAGCTGGATTTCCTACATATTTTAATTGGTCTCTTTGCTTTATTGCTTCTAAAATTTCTGGAGATATCCAGCCTGGCTGGTGATTTTTTTTTATCCTGTGTTTTTAAAAGAGCCATTTTTGTTTTCTATCCTGATGAACAGATCTGTCCAAGTATCTAAACAGCATCAATATGTTCACAGATTTGGACTGTATTCCATGGAATCTGTTTCAGATCCTCCATGAATTTAACATAATCTTTGATTTTTTTTAAAAAGATCTATAAGTAATGGATTTATGGATATTGATTGTATTGATTTGACATTGACATTACGTGTTAGAAACATTTATAAAGTGATCATTTATGCCAATCTTTGAAACCATTACTTCCAAAACAGTTTCTTTTGTATTGTTTGAAATATGGTCTATAAGTGTTTTAGAGTTAGATGCTACTAATTTAGTAGAATTAATATATATTTTTAATAAGATCAAGTATTATGTTGTATATAACATGAACGTCCATCGTTATTTTAATGTGGAAGCTTAATGAACGTTCAGTAATAATGCAGTGTATAGCCTGTTTATCTGTATCGTTTTGAACTCAGAGGTCATTTTGCAATAGCTGGCTTTTACTGTTGCACTGCCTTCGAGAGGGTTCATTTACTGACTTGATTCTAAACCATCTGAGGAAAGCGGAATCATTTGATGACATTTACTCAGCTATTTCTCAGGATGCCTTGCTCATTTGAAACATATTTTGGGCTCTTTTCGCAGGTGCACATAATAAATGCCATACAAACAATTAACGCAAATGCAGATTCAAATGAATTTTAATTAGGCCATGAAAGTTCGGGAAAGAAGCACGATAATAAAGGCAAACTGTTATCTCGTTTCGAGGAACGGAACACTGATACAACGCCGATACATTGTGAACCTAATGAACATCGATATGTGTTACACCTTAGAAACCGATACGTTGTGCACAAAAGAAACACCTATACGTTTTGCACCTATCGAACACAGATAGGGTGGGCATTTAAGTAACACTGATACGTTATGTTATGCACCGAAGGAACACAGATACATTTTGCACCTATCGAACACAGAGACATTGAGCATTTACGGAACACCGATACGTTGTGTCATTCACCCAAGGAACACAGATACATTTTGCACCTATCGAACACATATAAATTGAGCATTTACGGAACACTGATACGTTTTGACATACACCCAAGGAATACAGATACATTTTGCACCTATCGAACACAGATACATTGAGCATTTACGGAACACCGATACGTTTTGCACCTATGGAACACATATACATTGAGCATTTACGGAACACTGATACGTTGTGACATACACCCAAGGAACACCGATACGTTTTGCACCTATCGAACACAGATACATTGATCATTTATGGAACACCGATACGTTTTGCACCTATGGAACACATATACATTGATCATTTATGGAACACTGATAAGCAGTGTTATGCACCCAAGGAACACCGATACGTTTTGCACCTGTCGAACACAGATACATTGATCATTTATGGAACACCGATACGTTTTGCACATATGGAACACGTATACATAGAGCATTTAAGAAACACCGATAAGTTAAGCACCAGTGAAACACAGATACGTTGTGCATTGTAAAGAACACTGATACGTTGCGCACCTATTGAACACCGATACGCTATGCACCAAAGGAACACAGATACATGGTCTATCTCAGGAAAATTATTTACTGCCAGGAAAAGCATTCACTGTGTAATTGCTATTCTTGTCATATGAACGATGAAATCTGCAGTTAATGCAACATATCACTGTGGGTGATTTTATTTTGGGATTTCTACATAGCAGAATCCAAAATTACATCTACTTTATTTCTTCGGCTTATTTATTGTGTTCTGTTTTTGTTTCTTACATCCTTTTTACAGTGTAAAATACAGGTAGCTGTGCCACTAATCAGGATACATTTATGAAGGAATACATGCAACATGGTGAGCCACTGTAAGGCATCTCTTTGTAAGATCAATGCCATCAGTGAATAAGTTCCTTGATAGGTATTTTCCTTTCTACAGTTCCGTTATTCTTTAAGTATACATATTTGCCTACACCACTTGCTAATCTGATTTATATTTTGCGTTCAACTTACATGAGTAGATGCGATAGTCACTAATAAACGTTCATGTTTTAGTGTACATTGGAATTAGTATTTACTTTTGTTTAAAGAACCCATTTCATTATGAGTTACATTTGGTGCCAAGGAGGATTCTTTTAAGAACTGTTATGCTCTTCACTTTCATAAATGTGAAAACATTAATATGATTGGAGAATAAAGAGGTTAATAGAACATAACTTCGTATAGGCGTCTTTCGCATCTCATTTCCGTTATATCGATTATGATAGTCTAATATGATGGAACCACGTGCTTGCCTCTGCTGTAGCTAACATCATACCCAATGCAGTTGAATTTAGTCATTTGATTGAATAATTAGCAGAAGTCATCTGATAATTGTATTAAAAAGCGAGTACTGTTTCTAGTGTCAACGCCGTTTCGTCATATTTTTAAAAAAAATGTTATATTACGCTATATTATTTAAAGGTTGTAAACACCAGAAGACTTTTGGTACATTATGAATCTTTTATCACACGTGGTATTTACCTTACACAAGCTCTCAAAGAACTAATGCAAGTAAAACTACTTGAGGATTGCATATCGCATATAATATTGCATGTGCATAGTATATTTAACGTAAATTAAAAACATTTGCAAATGAAACTTCATTCACAAGCGTCAGCTGATAAGAGTTTCTTTGCGGCCCAAATACATCTTGTGTTTTTTTTTAAAGTTTGTTTTTTACTGTCTCCTTCACCATGGGCATGAGTCCGGCGTATTGTTTTAGGAGCTTATTATTAATAGAATTTCTGAACAATTCTCCTGATCTTTAATAGTTAATAATTCTCATTAAAAGTGTTCTATTGTCAACGATTTTAAATATTTTCTACTAGTTAAAGCTTCTCAAGTTTTAATGTCTTTCATTTTGATAGAATTGAAAATAATATATGTGACAAGACAAATACAATTTTCCTTCTAAATCTGCTTCGTGATTTACCAAACGTCATAAATTTCCTTCTCTGTTGATGTAGTTTGGTAACAAAATTGATAAAGCTTTTGTCATAATTGCATACCAATTTCACACTTCCATTAAACCACTGTAGATCGGAAACATTTTATTTACTCATTATTTTTATGATCACACACTGAAATTTAACTAAAAGGTTGGCTTGAATTTAATTAAACAATTTTTGCTAAGAGGAAGCAGATTTGATTTATGCATCTGATCCATGAAAGGCCTATTGCTTGTCGTGTATTGGGCTCTTAAACGCCTCATCTTATTCATGCATTCGGTCTATAAAAGGCCTCTTGTTGTTCAAGTATTTTGGTCGATAAAATACCTTTGGTCATATGTGCATTTGGTCATAAACGGCCTATTTTATATAATGTATTTCATCCATAGAAATGACTTTTGTTATTCATGTATTTGGTCCACAAAAGGCCTTTAATTCGTAATACATGTATTGATCCATAAAAGGCCTTATTTTTATGTATTTGGTTCATTAAAAAAAAAACTCTTGTTATGCATATAACCGATCCATAAAGGCTTTTGTTTCATGTATTTGGTCCATAAAAGACTTATCGTATATAATCGGATTTTATATATCTGTTTCCCATCTGAATCCTTTAATAATTCCGAAAGTTATTAAGAACGTTGACAATCATGCAATGAAATTTGTCAGTATATATGCATAGGTAAAACTTCCTAAAATACCATTGCACATGTAATTGAGTATCTTGTTTATATTTTAAGTAAATAAAATGTGTTTTAAAAACACAGATGTACTGAACTGAATATGTTCAGACAGGCAAATGCAATTCAGACAATGCAATTTTTTTTGCATTGTCCTACTGTACATTTTGTTATTAGTTATCGAAGATTGATGAAAGAATACTTTTTAGTACTGTCTATAAACACGTTAGAGGAAAACGGATAAACGTAAACCGAATAACCATAAACCTAAATAAAGTTCATTTAATCAAGGAATAAAGTATGTAAAATTATAGGTTTTGGATAAAAGTATTGAATATTATTACAAGTCTTTGTTTTGATGTAAATCTGGCACTTACTGGTATATGTTCTTTTCCAGTGAACCAACTTGAAGAAATCTGCTTTGCTTTGAAAATGGATCATTACGTTCATCTGAAAAGGATTTATGACCAATTCGTTCACAAGGCAAGCAATAAATACGGGTTTCAATCTTATCAGTGATAGCTGGTGTGAGACCACAATGAAGCTATTTAACATATCTTCACGCTGGTGAAGCTGACCGCAAGATCTGGCAGGAAAACGAATGATGAAGTGCTTCACGGCAAGCGACAGAAATAACTCTTGATCACATACGTTGTTGATCAAACGAAAGAATTATCGTAAATACGAATTTAATTGATTTGAATTAGATTTTAATGTATATAAAGATATGAAAATAGCGATTGCTTAATAAATGAACTTAAAGAAACAGGACACAATATTTATTGGTTTTCAAGATAAAGCAAATATAATCTGTAAAATATACAGTTCTGAATATATTTCAGTATTTGATCATTGTTTCTGGTTTGGGGCCTGTCTAAATCATTCACTAAGTTACTTTCCTTAAAATACGCAAAACAAAAACGTTTTACCAAAGAATGTCTTCAAAATGGATCGCTTGTACTTTCATGAGAGTACTTATCTTAAACTGACGCATCAAACAATTCTGCATATCCTTTCAAGTACTTGCAATATTAAGGCATGGCGATTCTTCGGCAGAATTTCCTTGCTGTATGAGTAAACACCTACCTCACCTTTATTTGTCATAATTCTTCAGTATGAATTAAAAAATCAAAGTAGAGTACAAATTTAAAACTCAAGCTAAAGTACGAAATCACAACTCAAGTTACATTACGAAGTGAAGATTTAAGCAACATTATAAAATACATACTACCGTATGAATTAAAACATCAAGTTGCAATGCGAAATCAATACTCAAGCTACGGTACATACATTCATACTCAAAACTCAAGCTATACGACGAAAATAAAATTCAAGTTGCAGTACGAAATCAAAACGCGCTCTACAGTACATAATCATAATTCAAGTAGGAAATAAAAACTCAAGCTACACTACGAAAATAAATTCAAGCTGCAGTACGAAATAAAAAAACCAGTAAGAAATCAAGTGTCATGTCCGAACGGAAGACTGAAATCAAATATTATTTCAGAGGTTTAAGGTACAGTACAAAATCAAACCTTTTAGATGGGTTATTCGATGGGGGTTTGTTTTGAGAAATTGACTTTTATCATACTCAGAGAACGTTCCATTGCTTGAAAAATATTAGCTTTGCTTTTGTACCCGACAAGATGTAAAGTTGAAGATTAGAGCAAAATTACATTAATACTGACTACTAATAATTAACAAACAAAATTACATTAATACTGACTACTAATAATTAACAAACAAAATTACATTAATACTGACTACTAATAATTAACAAACAAAATTACATTAATACTGACTACTAATAATTAACAAACAAGATTACATTAATACTGACTACTAATAATTAACAAACAAGATTACATTAATACTGACTACTAATAATTAACAAACAAGATTACATTAATACTGACTAGTAATAATTAACAAACAAGATTACATTAATACTGACTACTAATAATTAACAAACAAGATTACATTAATACTGACTAGTAATAATTAACAAGCAAAATTACATCAATACTGACTACTAATAATTAACAAACAAGATTACATTAATACTGACTAGTAATAATTAACAAGCAAAATTACATCAATACTGACTACTAATAATTAACAAACAAGATTACATTAATACTGACTAGTAATAATTAACAAGCAAAATTACATCAATACTGACTACTAATAATTAACAAACAAGATTACATTAATACTGACTACTAATAATTAACAAGCAAAATTACATCAATACTGACTACTAATAATTAACAAACAAGATTACATTAATACTGACTACTAATAATTAACAAGCAAAATTACATCAATACTGACTACTAATAATTAACAAACAAAAAAAATTACATCGAAACCACAGTGTGTGCGTTACATATCGCACAATGTATTCCAATTGATGTATGTCTAGCTTCCTTGGAACGAACATTTTCAAATGCACTTTTTGCTTCAACTTGAAGTGTACAATTTTGTTTGGTCTGTTATTTAGATTTTCAGTCGCAGCAATCACTATTGTCTGAATACAACATGAATGAATAACATGATTTGATGGCCTAACATTGTATTTTCAGAAACCAAAAACAATTGATGATGCCCCATAAAAGCTAAAAACAAACGGCCACGCACAAACACATTTGGAGAGGCACGTTTTGAATAGGCATTAGCAGATATATGATCCAGTGAAATATTTGTCAACCTATAAAAGACATACATATTCATGCTATTGAAAACCTTTCAGTATTTAAGAAATAAGGACCAATTGTCAGCGTTTATATTGTCACACTGGCGACAGAGTTTTGGCATTTAACGCTGAACTGAAAGGAATATCCGAGGATGGCACAGTCATATTCTTATGTTGAAGAGACGAGAACATGAAAAATAAAAAAATATAAAATAACTAGACAGCTTACATTTTATGCATCACCATCTAGTGTAAGTGAAACGACAACTCTAACAATACAACATGGAACATATGTGTGGCGCATCAGCGCCGAGTACACAAGTATAAAGCAAATAGCGTTGAAATACAAAACTGAATGGTAGAATGCTGCATCGTTTATAGTCTGGCTATTATCAGAGAAGTGATACAATATTTCATTAGATTAACATAAAGTAACGATGCCGGTTAATACTGATAATGTCTAATCTTTGCATGTTGGATGGGTTAAAAGTGTACTAAAAAGTGATTTGTCTCAAGAAAACATGCAACAAAATACAAACGAATACTACAATATTTTAGAAAAGAAAAAAGATGTCAACCTACGGATTACTTTTAATGGCAATAACATTTAAATAAACATTGTTTTGACCATAAGATGGTTATAGTATTGATAATAACATTAAATATACATAGCTTTAGCTGTGCGATGGTTCTAAAAGTGTTAATAACATTTAAATAAACAGCTTTGGCCTGTAAGATGGTTATAAAAGTGATAATAACATTTAAATAAACATAGCTTTGGCTGTAAGGTGGTTATAAAAGTGATAATAACATTTAAATAAACATAGCTTTGGCTGTAAGATGGTTAAAAATGATAATAATATTTAAACAAAAAAAGCTTTGGCTGTACGATGGTTCAAAACGTGATAATGAAATTTAAATAAACAAGCATTCGCTGTACAATGGTTCAAAACCTGATAATAATAATATCTTTGACTGTAAGATGGTGAGGAAAAAAAGGAGAATAACATTTAAATAAACGTAGCTTTGGCTGTAATATAGTTTTAAAACAAATACAATAACATTTAAATAAATATAGCTTTGGCTGCAAGACCGTGACACAACAAAACATTAGGTAATGTAAAACAGCTTTATGTGGGTATATCCACAGATTTGTATTTAGCTAAAGTTACAGTTGAATTTAAACATCCCATAACTTTACAAGATAAACATAAAAAAGGTAGAATTTATGGACACAGAGTTCGTATACAATGACTAATGGCTACTCAGTATGTGCTTGTTAAACATGCGAAAGACAAAATAAGATATAAATCAGAAATAATCCATCAATGTGTGCTTGTTTATATTCAACCATTGGAAATGCAGTATAAGAAATATTTTATAGAGTCTATGCTTCTTCAGATTAAACCTCGGGAATGGCAGTAAAAGACATAAATCTGAATTCATTCATGCGTGTGACAGGATTGAAGAAACGTTGCAAATCGATGTACCTGTTATAAATAGATGTACATATGTCTTGTCAAAATATTTAAAGACAATTTATCAAGCACAGCATCTTCTTTGTAAGCTTTTATGTTATTTTCAGTGGCCGACATACAATATAATTAAATGTATCTAAACTTCGATTCTAGCAATCTACTTGTTAATTCCGAAATCAATCAAATGTGTAAGCAAAATAATCTGGTTACAACAGAAAATAAACAACATTGAATTGAGGAAATGTTAATCAAGTAGTCTACTTACATAAAAATCCCTAAAAGTGAAAATTACGCCTTGGGTGGCAGATATAGAGACAAATATGACAGACATACATATCTGACATGCAAAAGGCATATGAAAACTACAAGGATGGATATAAATATACTTTGACAGTGATATATATTTTATCTAAATACACATGGGCTCAAAGAGTGAAAACACAAAAGAACATATACAAAGTATTTGATTTTGAAAAACCTTTAAAGAGACAAGTACTGAAAATAAACATTTTGATGAAGAAAAAAAACATTTACAACAGGGAAGTTAATGATGTGATGGAAACGACAAGCACTGACTCCATTTGAACCTACTATGACAAAATAAAGCATATGCTGTAAACATGTTTTAAAAAATTATAGACAAAACTGTGGAAATATTGAATAGACACCAAAATCTACATAACTCCATAGAAATCAACATGGAAGTATTGATTGAAAATGACACCATAATTAGGTTGACTCTTTACCAAATTGATTTTATGTTCACACAAACACCTACCATAGATCAATGGACATGATCAAAACGTTCGATCAGCTCTTGTAGCTACTTGGCACCAGATACATTTGGCGCACCTAAATTTAAAATAAATGACTTTCAAAAGGCAAAACAATTTTCACACAAGCCTATCATCCTAATGTTACCTAGGAAATACATGTAATTAAAATAATCCATGGTTTTGCAAAATGGTCTGTGCGTAGCAAAACATATAGAGGGTTTGTTTTAGGACGAAGATTCATCTGTATACGACAAACAATATTATATATACCAATTTGAATATATTTCAAAACATGACAGATGATCAGTAAAATGTATGTATGTTGATAAATGGAAAGGCTCTAATGACATTTTTTTAACAGTTGGAAACGAGTTGAAACTGTATTCCATTAAAATAAATGGCGATGGGTTTTGGACACCACAGGAGCCTGAGGATTCGTAACGTATATTTTAAACCATTACAAACATTTGAATTTATAGAAGTTAATTCATTTTCTGAATATGACCAATCTGGAGGAGACAAAACAGCGTATTAAAGCATGAACAAGTTAAAACATGCCCGGCATGCAAATTTATGTTCATCACAAAATAGAGATAGAAAGTAAGTAAATCCGAACGTATCACATGTAAATAACGCAATGATACAAACGAAAAGTGTGATAAAGTGATTATAATGGGGACAGTGTTATTAAAAGACATTACAGAACTTGCTTCTCATTACATTAAAGAAAACTGAAAAACAAAACCAATATACAGTATATATATATATATATATATATATATATATATATATATATATATATATATATATATATATATATATATATATATATATATATATATATATAAGATTTGGAATACATAATGTGACAAAAGTCACATCAATGTCGAATCCGACATTGGGACCATTCACTACTGTCTAACTTCATACAAAGAAGTTACAGCACTCATGTTAACAACAGATATCAACCATGCAATTTTCTGGATAAGTTGTTTTCCACGTACAATTTTAACACAGCTATCAAACTGTCTGTAAAATAATTAGCAAACATTAACCAAGAATCGTTCAGTTTGGAAGAGAGTTGAATGTACATGTAGTAAAATCGGGTGCACCTTGCAAAATATGTATCGACACGGATTTTGAAGATAAAATTATTTTGCTGGACTATCTGACTTCTGACGTTTAGTAGTAACTGAAATTAAATAACACAGGTAAATACTATAATCAATATTGGAGTTACACGAAATAACATAATGTTACAAATATAAAACTGGGAACCTGATAGAGAAATGACATTAAAGCCAAATTCCAGAGATGTCAAATGTCTGCAAAATCAACGTGATTAATATAATATTCTGTGTTTCAAATAATGGATTTAACCAAGATCGCTCATAGTCACTGATACTATATTGTTTTTGTAGATCTTCGGTTAAGATTGCAGGATTCAGGTCCTACAGTAATAGACTTCAGTTGTTACCTTATCGTACCTTCGTTACCATGACATTACTAACTGGTTTGGTTTCGGTGCGTATATGTGTGGATGATCCTGCCAATTTCTGCTCTGAACTGTCTGTAGTACTCTGGACAGCACTCTAAACCAATAGAGAACGTGCTTCATTTCTGCGATTCCGTAGCTCACGCTACGGTACTGTCTCATTTCAGTATGAGTCTGAAATTCTGTAGCTTAAGTATGGACGAGACTTAGCCAAGTGGAACTATGTTATATGAGATCTTCCCAAGACCCATGTTCAATGTTGAAGTATTTTATGGATGACTTTAGGGAATCTTTGAAGCGATCTCAATGTTTTCAAAGACTTCAACAATTTGTAAGCCTTTAAGCAAGACCATTGTATATTGGGTACTTAGGTGTTAGTTCCACTCTTTGCCATGTTTTGTCCAACATAAAGTGACTACAAACCCCTTCCCACTACTATAGCGATAGGTATTAGCATTTAGAACTGGACAAAAAACAACGGGACAAAGAATTAGGAATTATCGCAAACATCAATAGCAAACGCTCACTTTCTGCAGAAAATGTAGAGTGCATCTTCAAATTAATGATAAGTATTAGAAATTTAGCATGCAAACTGATAGTCAGTACATATCAAACTGGAAAAGAACAGGAAAGATGTGTGTGTTTTTGGATTTTTAACGTAGATTTAAACAAAATGCAGTCATATCGCTACGATTTCTGCAGTGTGTCAGTTTAAAGTGATGTCTAGCACTGGTGCATCAAGCGCAGATATCATGTTAATGTCTGAGGCATGATGCCCCCCTCGTCACTTTATTATCCTGACAGCAGACCTACTAATCCTACACTAACCTCTTAATGCCTAGCGATGCAGCTGTTAGTATAATTGTTATAAGTGTTTGATATGACTCGGCCTGGGCTAAAACCGGCGACCTTCAGCATCTGAGGGGGGGGGGACGTTTAAACCACTAGGCCAGCCGATCGAGCCAGGAAATATTAATCTCAAAATGCTGAAAAATGTTTACTAAATAGGCGTGTAATGTCTGTTTTGTTGTCGATGATTCCTGACACTTAACGACAATAGTTATTGTTACAGTAGTCTTTGTCTGTGATGCAATGAACAGTGACAGACTAAGCAATACTCCCCAAAATTTCGTTAACATTTTCCTTTGTTCTTCTGTCTCTTTCCATGACGGTATGTTATATTCTACGTATTTGTTAGAATTGGCTCTTTTTATATCTACAATTTGTTCAGTAAAACATTTTTCTCCGTTATCCAGGATAAAATAGATCAAAGAAAGCAAAAGTAATCAAATCATTACTATAAAGATACAGTAATCTTAAAATACTAATTTGATAGGATACAGGTATTCACAAAATCCGATACAATTTGAGGACATTCAGAATCGAAAGATGTATGCACTTTCCTTGAGCAAATCAATAATTCTAAATCTATAACAATTATAACGGCATGAACTGTCTCATCAGGACTACGCATTTCAACCTTTGTAAACTCTTTGCCGTATACACATGCATTCTAGAGTGAATTTGGTTCGTACAATGCTAATAGTGTTTGCATGCAATTATAGAGGAATGAAAGTAGCAGATTAATTATCAGCATTGAAGATAACGATTAAAAAATTGTTCTACATGGTATGATTGTAGTGTAGGTTTTGCACATTCAGAAAAAAATAAAATGATTGCGTCCAGTAAGCATACAGCCTCATCTAAAAATAGGTGACACGCGTATGTCTAAAAGGAACTAATGAGTTTGATGTATATTAAATCCTGAGATACAGGAACAAAGATTTACAA